>OX424501.1:20000-467078 GCA_949152395.1 Agrochola litura
ACCTAACCTAACCTAACCTAACCTAACCTAACCTAACCTAACCTAACCTAACCTAACCTAACCTAACCTAACCTAACCTAACCTAACCTAACCTAACCTAACCTAACCTAACCTAACCTAACCTAACCTAACCTAACCTAACCTAACCTAACCTAACCTAACCTAACCTAACCTAACCTAACCTAACCTAACCTAACCTAACCTAACCTAACCTAACCTAACCTAACCTAACCTAACCTAACCTAACCTAACCTAACCTAACCTAACCTAACCTAACCTAACCTAACCTAACCTAACCTAACCTAACCTAACCTAACCTAACCTAACCTAACCTAACCTAACCTAACCTAACCTAACCTAACCTAACCTAACCTAACCTAACCTAACCTAACCTAACCTAACCTAACCTAACCTAACCTAACCTAACCTAACCTAACCTAACCTAACCTAACCTAACCTAACCTAACCTAACCTAACCTAACCTAACCTAACCTAACCTAACCTAACCTAACCTAACCTAACCTAACCTAACCTAACCTAACCTAACCTAACCTAACCTAACCTAACCTAACCTAACCTAACCTAACCTAACCTAACCTAACCTAACCTAACCTAACCTAACCTAACCTAACCTAACCTAACCTAACCTAACCTAACCTAACCTAACCTAACCTAACCTAACCTAACCTAACCTAACCTAACCTAACCTAACCTAACCTAACCTAACCTAACCTAACCTAACCTAACCTAACCTAACCTAACCTAACCTAACCTAACCTAACCTAACCTAACCTAACCTAACCTAACCTAACCTAACCTAACCTAACCTAACCTAACCTAACCTAACCTAACCTAACCTAACCTAACCTAACCTAACCTAACCTAACCTAACCTAACCTAACCTAACCTAACCTAACCTAACCTAACCTAACCTAACCTAACCTAACCTAACCTAACCTAACCTAACCTAACCTAACCTAACCTAACCTAACCTAACCTAACCTAACCTAACCTAACCTAACCTAACCTAACCTAACCTAACCTAACCTAACCTAACCTAACCTAACCTAACCTAACCTAACCTAACCTAACCTAACCTAACCTAACCTAACCTAACCTAACCTAACCTAACCTAACCTAACCTAACCTAACCTAACCTAACCTAACCTAACCTAACCTAACCTAACCTAACCTAACCTAACCTAACCTAACCTAACCTAACCTAACCTAACCTAACCTAACCTAACCTAACCTAACCTAACCTAACCTAACCTAACCTAACCTAACCTAACCTAACCTAACCTAACCTAACCTAACCTAACCTAACCTAACCTAACCTAACCTAACCTAACCTAACCTAACCTAACCTAACCTAACCTAACCTAACCTAACCTAACCTAACCTAACCTAACCTAACCTAACCTAACCTAACCTAACCTAACCTAACCTAACCTAACCTAACCTAACCTAACCTAACCTAACCTAACCTAACCTAACCTAACCTAACCTAACCTAACCTAACCTAACCTAACCTAACCTAACCTAACCTAACCTAACCTAACCTAACCTAACCTAACCTAACCTAACCTAACCTAACCTAACCTAACCTAACCTAACCTAACCTAACCTAACCTAACCTAACCTAACCTAACCTAACCTAACCTAACCTAACCTAACCTAACCTAACCTAACCTAACCTAACCTAACCTAACCTAACCTAACCTAACCTAACCTAACCTAACCTAACCTAACCTAACCTAACCTAACCTAACCTAACCTAACCTAACCTAACCTAACCTAACCTAACCTAACCTAACCTAACCTAACCTAACCTAACCTAACCTAACCTAACCTAACCTAACCTAACCTAACCTAACCTAACCTAACCTAACCTAACCTAACCTAACCTAACCTAACCTAACCTAACCTAACCTAACCTAACCTAACCTAACCTAACCTAACCTAACCTAACCTAACCTAACCTAACCTAACCTAACCTAACCTAACCTAACCTAACCTAACCTAACCTAACCTAACCTAACCTAACCTAACCTAACCTAACCTAACCTAACCTAACCTAACCTAACCTAACCTAACCTAACCTAACCTAACCTAACCTAACCTAACCTAACCTAACCTAACCTAACCTAACCTAACCTAACCTAACCTAACCTAACCTAACCTAACCTAACCTAACCTAACCTAACCTAACCTAACCTAACCTAACCTAACCTAACCTAACCTAACCTAACCTAACCTAACCTAACCTAACCTAACCTAACCTAACCTAACCTAACCTAACCCAGTAGTACAGTGCTCGCTTTGCTTGGGATTTGGGCATGGTAGGCGTTTTTGCCAGGAGACCCAGGCCAAGTGTAGTCATTGCGGGGGATCGCACATGAAAGCAGAGTGCCCCAACTGGCTCGCGGGCACTACTCCGGCTTGCTGCAACTGTGTGCGTTCAAAGCTAGACAAGACAGATCACAATGCCTTCAGCCAGGAATGCCCCATCAGAGTAAAATGGGATGCGATAGCAAGATCGAAGGTGGCATATTGCTAAGGTGGTCCCCGGCGAAAACTCTGTTCCCCAAAAAAGGCCATACCTCGTGGCACAGGCAAATCTGCAGAGAAAGGCCTTGGCCACGAACGAGATCATGCTTGAGGCAACCAAAAAGGGGGTGGCTTTCGCACTGCTCCAGGAGCCGTACATCGGGAGTTTGGGTAGAATGAAAGACTACCGCGGTGCCAGAATATACCAGCATACAGGTGATGGAGACGGCGTCATCAAGACTGCAATTGCAGTCTTCGATGGCGATATAGATGTCATCCAGTGTCCAAACTTCACCACACCCAACATCACAGTGGTGAAAATGAGGACAACCGCCTGGGAGATCGTGGCGGTCTCATTCTACCTAGAACCGAAACCAGCACCGATAGGGCCATACCTGGAGCAGCTAATAAATATAGAGAGATGTTTTGGCCGGAGCATCATCCTGGGTGGAGACGCAAATGCCAAAAACTCTTGGTGGGGTAGCTGCAAAATCGATCCAAGAGGAATCGAAATGGCCGGTGCCCTGGAAGAAATGGGTTTGCAGGTGCTCAACATAGGCGACACCCCGACGTTCCACACAGTGAGGGGAACCTCACTGTATACCAGCTTTGTGGACATCACGGCATGCACGGCGGATCTTCTCGACCTGGTTGAGAACTGGAGAGTGGACGAGGGTATGACGAGTTCAGACCACAACGCCATCATATTTAAAATCAAACTCGAAAGAGCAAAGGGCTTCGACATTAGTAGAACAACAAGATTATTTAACAGTAAAAAAGCAAACTGGGAACAATTTCGTGAGAAATTGGGACAGTTGCTAGATGAAAATAACATAACTAGAACAGAATTTAACCATATCGATAATAAACCTGAATTAGAAAGTAAAGTAGAATCATATATTAATACCATAGTAGAAGCATCAAATAGTAGTATACCAAAGACAAAGCCCACTAGCAAAATAGAGTTACCTTGGTGGTCCAACGAGCTCGCCATCCTGAAAAAGGAGGTCGCCACTGGGAAGCGCAGGGTCCGCTGTGCAGCGCCGATCCGGAGGGCGAAAGTCGTCGCTGAGTACCTGAAAATAAAAGAAAAGTATGAGCAAGCAGCAAGAACCGCCTCAACAGAAAGCTGGAAAAGCTTCTGTGGTAAACAGGATAAGGAGGGACTCTGGGAAGGCATATACAGGGTTATAGGCAGGACTATGAAGAGACAGGAGGACCTGCCTCTGAAAAAGGAAGGAAGAGAGTTAAACCACCTCGAATCTGCCACATTGCTGGCAGAAACATTCTACCCCGAGGACAGGAAGGAAGAAGATAATGAGGAGCACACGCGTATCAGGACATTAGCTGAACAAGTAAACGAGATGGGCCATGGTGAAGAACATGACCCACCTTTTACTCAGGAAGAGCTTAACTCGACCATACGTAGCTTCAACCCTAAGAAAGCCCCTGGGGCAGATGGCCTCACAGCAGATATCTGCCAGCAATCCGTAAGCCATGATCCGGAGCTCTTCCTATCACTGGCAAACAAATGCCTAGAGCTGGGTTACTTCCCCAGGATATGGAAGGAAGCCACTGTGGTAATCCTGAGGAAACCCGGAAAAGAGAACTACACAGCCCCTAAATCATATAGGCCGATAGGACTGTTGCCAGTGATGGGAAAAGTCCTGGAAAAAATGCTCATTGGACGAGTGAAATGGTATATCATACCCGGACTCAGCACACGCCAATATGGTTTTATGCCACAAAAAAGCACCGAAGACTCCCTCTATGACTTGCTGAAACTAATACGAGACAAGTTAAAAGACAAAAAACTGATTGTCATGATATCGCTTGACATAGAGGGAGCCTTCGATAGTGCATGGTGGCCGGCCATTAGAACTAGGTTGGCGGAAGCGAAATGTCCGGTCAATTTAAGAAGAATGGTAGACAGTTACCTGGAACACAGGCGGGTCCGGATAAGGTACGCAGGACAGGAGGTAACAAGGAATACTAACAAAGGCTGTGTTCAAGGATCGATAGGGGGCCCGATTCTCTGGAATCTTCTACTCGACCCCCTACTCAAAGGCCTGGAACATAGGGGAGACTACTGCCAAGCCTTCGCCGATGACGTAGTACTGGTATTCGATGGGGACTCCGCAACGGAGGTCCAGCGACGTGCCAATGGCGCTCTCGGGTATGTTCACCAGTGGGGAGTCAGCAATAAGCTGAGTTTCGCACCACACAAGACGAACGCTATGGTCGTCACGCGTAAACTCAAGTATGACACCCCACTGCTGAGCATGGGCGGGGTCGACATTGGCATGTCGCGGGAAATCAAAATCTTGGGGCTGACTATAGACGACAAGCTGACCTTCAACACCCATACATCCAATGTATGTAGAAAAGCTTTAAACTTCTACAAGCAGCTGTCGCGCGCAGCCAAGATCAGTTGGGGTCTCCATCCGGAAGTTATACGTACCATCTACACGGCAGTAGTCGAACCTACGATCATGTATGCGGCAAGTGCGTGGGCACCAGCAGCCGAAAAGCTCATGTTGCGCAAACAGTTAAACGCGGTCCAAAGGGGATTTGCACAGAAACTGTGCAAATCGTATCGCACAGTCTCCTTAAACTCGGCACTGGTGCTGGCTGGGATACTACCCCTTGATCTCCGAATACAAGAGGCAGCGGCCCTTTATGCGGCAAGGAGGGGGGTACCCAAGCCAGCGCTAGGAGACAAGGAGATTGAGCAACGCACCGCGTTTGGCAGAATCCCGCACCCGGCCAAACATATAAGCCTGCAGTTCATATGCCTGGCAGACCAGGAACAATTCAACAACCACTGCACGCAAACAGTGCGTATATTCACGGACGGCAGCAAGATCGAAGGCAAGGTCGGAGCATCATTGTCTCATTGGAGCGATGATGTTGAAACCAAGAGCCAAAAATTGAAGCTGTCGCCCCACTGTACCGTCTACCAGGCGGAACTGCTGGCTATATGCAAAGCCACACGGGAAATTTTGCTTAGTTCAAAAAATAGTTTCGGCATTTACAGCGATTCCAGGTCGTCGCTAGAAACGGTCACAAACCACCGCTCTCTCCACCCCCTCGCAGTTGAAATACGTGAAAACCTGCGACAGTGCGTGGAACAAGCCAAAAAAGTTGATCTCTTTTGGATCAAGGCGCACGCAGGACTAGAGGGTAACGAGAGAGCAGACCAACTGGCTAAGGAAGCCGCCCTGAAAACAAAAACAAGGCCAGATTACGACCAATGTCCGATCTCATTCGTCAAGCGGCAGATCCGAGTGGATACGCTTGACGATTGGAATCGGAGATACAGATCCGAGAGCACAGCCGGCGTTACAAAGATATTTTTCCCGGATGCTATCCAAGCATTCAAACCAATAAAAGATATAAAACCGACTGGAATACTGACACAAGTACTGACAGGGCACGGTGGGTTTTCCGAATACTTGAACAGGTTCAAGTGTAAGGAAAGCCCATCGTGCATATGTGATGACGACAAACAAGAGACTGTGTTACATATACTGACAGACTGCCCTGCCTATTGCCTAGAGAGATTTGAGATCGAACAGGAACTAGGTATCCAAATAACTGCGGAAAATGTAAACGCATTAATAACAAGCAAGGGAACTAGGGCCAAGTTCGTTGGGTTTTGTATAAAACTAGCCCATAAGGCTATTACTAGGAACAAGTAAACGTAATCATGCTTAGTATTCATATTTGTCTACAATATATAACAGTAGCATAACACAGGTAGTTGAAAATGTCCGAAACTGTAAACCTAACGAATATTGTGTATAGCTTGATGTGTCTGTATGTAACTGTGTGTGACTGTGTAATACTGTGATATCAGGAATGTTTTTAAATGTATTGAAACGTATTGAAATGGATTGAAATGTATTGAAATGTGATATAGAGATAAGTAGATTTAAGGATAAATATATATAATGTATAATTGAACCGAGTTGACCCAAAATGTAAAAACAAAAAACTGTAATAATGATAATAATGCGTGTAACATATATAAGATTGTACTTTTATAAAATGAAACGAAATGACAGAAATAAAAATAGTAAGTAAGGTCTCTGATCATGTCAGAGGGACACTGAGCAAAGGCAGGAGGGGTTTTAGCCGGTAAGAGTCCGGCACTGCCCAGACTGGCTCACCAGTGAGTCAGTCTGGGCGTCCATGAGGATTTCCCACTCCTGCCAAAAAAAAAAAAAAAAAAAAAAAAAAAAAAAAAACCTAACCTAACCTAACCTAACCTAACCTAACCTAACCTAACCTAACCTAACCTAACCTAACCTAACCTAACCTAACCTAACCTAACCTAACCTAACCTAACCTAACCTAACCTAACCTAACCTAACCTAACCTAACCTAACCTAACCTAACCTAACCTAACCTAACCTAACCTAACCTAACCTAACCTAACCTAACCTAACCTAACCTAACCTAACCTAACCTAACCTAACCTAACCTAACCTAACCTAACCTAACCTAACCTAACCTAACCTAACCTAACCTAACCTAACCTAACCTAACCTAACCTAACCTAACCTAACCTAACCTAACCTAACCTAACCTAACCTAACCTAACCTAACCTAACCTAACCTAACCTAACCTAACCTAACCTAACCTAACCTAACCTAACCTAACCTAACCTAACCTAACCTAACCTAACCTAACCTAACCTAACCTAACCTAACCTAACCTAACCTAACCTAACCTAACCTAACCTAACCTAACCTAACCTAACCTAACCTAACCTAACCTAACCTAACCTAACCTAACCTAACCTAACCTAACCTAACCTAACCTAACCTAACCTAACCTAACCTAACCTAACCTAACCTAACCTAACCTAACCTAACCTAACCTAACCTAACCTAACCTAACCTAACCTAACCTAACCTAACCTAACCTAACCTAACCTAACCTAACCTAACCTAACCTAACCTAACCTAACCTAACCTAACCTAACCTAACCTAACCTAACCTAACCTAACCTAACCTAACCTAACCTAACCTAACCTAACCTAACCTAACCTAACCTAACCTAACCTAACCTAACCTAACCTAACCTAACCTAACCTAACCTAACCTAACCTAACCTAACCTAACCTAACCTAACCTAACCTAACCTAACCTAACCTAACCTAACCTAACCTAACCTAACCTAACCTAACCTAACCTAACCTAACCTAACCTAACCTAACCTAACCTAACCTAACCTAACCTAACCTAACCTAACCTAACCTAACCTAACCTAACCTAACCTAACCTAACCTAACCTAACCTAACCTAACCTAACCGAGTCCGACTTTCGCGGAGATGACCGCCGGTCCGAAGCAGCACATCCAAGAGCCTCTTCACTCGGTAGTTGTATCATCTGTGAATGATCAAGACACCGGTGAAGAGGTTATTGAGAAGCTCAGAACGGCGGTCGATGCCAGAAACGAGGGCACTAGGGTAGAACGGCTGCGCAAAGCGAGGGACCAAAAGGTTGTGATTGGGTTCAAGACCAGAGAGGAGATGACCAGAGTGACGGATAGGATTAGGAAAGCGGGTAACTTAATGGTTGAAGAAATGAAGAACAAAGACCCGCTAATAATCATCAAGGATGTCCTCTCCTGCCACTCGGATGCGGAGGTTACCGAAGCTCTGCAAACGCAAAACACCCACCTGATCGGAGACATACCTGTGGAGGACTTGAGGTTGGGGGTGAAGTACCGTCGTAGAACGAGGAACCCCCACATGTGCCACGTCATCCTGCAGGTGTCTCCGATGGTATGGCAGAGGCTGACAATGGCGGGTCGCGTGCACATTGACCTACAGCGAGTGCGAGTGCAGGACCAGTCGCCACTGGTACAGTGCACTCGCTGTCTGCGCTACGGCCACAGCCGTAAGATGTGCATGCAGCCCGCCGACCTTTGCAGTCATTGCGGTGACCCTCACTTGCGAGCTGACTGCCCGTCACGGCTGGCGGCGGAGGCACCGAGATGTCAAAATTGCGTATCAGCCAAAGGGGATAGGAGTGACCACAACGCCTTTGATAGCGAGTGCCCAATACGCCTTAAATGGGACGGGTTGGCGCGCCTGTCAGTGGCGTATTGCTGAAATCCATCCAGTGTTACCAAAACGCAAAAACCACAACGGTATTGATTTCCAAATTAATTATCAGAAACCTAAAACCACAAACATTTTTAGAATCAAAAGAGAAAACAAAAAACGAGCCAATTGGAGCCAATTTCGTGAGAAATTGGTCCAATTAAAAGCAGATACCAGACTAAATTCATCCAAAATTAGAGACACACTTTCCTTACCGTTGTGGCCAAAATTGCTCGCTGATATGAAGAAGCAGGATTACATCTCGAGAAGCCGCATCCGTAGCGCTGCAGTCCGGAGTGCGCAGATCGTTGAGCACCTGAAACAAAAGGAAGCACAGGTTAATAGCCGGATATGCCTCTATGAAAAACAGGACAAATTAGAATTTAATACTGTGCTAAGAATACAGCACTGAGTCTGCCAAGTTTAATAAAATGTAAAATTTTAGTAGTAATTAAATTAGTAGTAAAAATAGATAAGATAGGAAATAAAAGTATAGAATAAGAAAACATGTCTAAATGATATATTGTATATATATTAGGATAGCCATATATTAAAATAGTATATAGAGAGAGAAAAGGACTGATATCAACTAAAATAAAACAGAACGACTGAAATCAGAACATGTAAACCAAGGTCTCTGATCATGTCAGAGGGACATTGAGCAAAGGCAGGAGTGGGTTTTAGCCGGTAAGAGTCCGGCACTGCCCAGACTGGCTCATCAGTGAGGCAGTCTGGGCGTCCATGAGGATTTCCCACTCCTGCTAAAACAAAAAAAAAAAAAAAAAAAAAAAACCTAACCTAACCTAACCTAACCTAACCTAACCTAACCTAACCTAACCTAACCTAACCTAACCTAACCTAACCTAACCTAACCTAACCTAACCTAACCTAACCTAACCTAACCTAACCTAACCTAACCTAACCTAACCTAACCTAACCTAACCCAGTAACCGATAACACGTCGCACTATCAACATCAGCTCCGCGTAAAAAATTTGCTATAATTAGACGCGTTGAGCTACGAGCGCAAAAAATTATCAGTGGAATTGTGCAGTGACAAATCACCAGGATTCGTGTGGGCAAGTGTCTACCTCCACGGGTTGCGAGACAGGGCCCCCGGAACTTCAGCAGTGAATAACTTACCCAAGGTCAGTGAAGTCGATCTACCCACAATAACCAAGGGACTCGCGGCAAAGGCCTATCCAGTGACACCAAGATCAGAAAATTCGGAGCAGGGATTTGGGATTTATTAAGGTGCGAAAACCGTCAAAACACGTGGTTTTTTGTGAAAAATTTGTGGAAAACAACCTCACTTTTGCTCCACGTGTTTCTACGACACGAGGCGTGACGTACGAACAGCATCCCAGCCCTTACTGAAGACTCCGAAGTCTGCCCGAGGAATCTGCCTGCAGACCAGCCACCAGCGTGACGACTCCACGGCTTATCACAAGGTTAGCCCCGAGGGAACTCCTCAACCCTTAGTCCCACCCCCCCAGAGTTTGGGCTCATCAGACTCGGTACTTTAGGACCTTGCCAGAGCCACAAAGGGTCAGCACCCCTACCCCCCAAACTTCTACCCCCACCACCTCAACCCCCCCTCACTAACGAACTTCTCCCACCACCTAACCCCCACCTCAGACTTGAGTAAGGGTAACCCCTTCCAATTTACTTACCCCCCCAAACGTACCCCCACGAAACCCCCCTCCCCACCCCCTTTCCTCACCCCCCTTTCCTCACCCCCCCTCTATAGACTCCCCACGAAACCCTCCCCCCCCCGCCCCCCACCCCTCAAGGCTACCTCACCCCCCCGCGACCTAACTTCGAATCCGTTGGAGCTGGAAAGCCGAGTTTGGGCTCATTTGAAAGGGCACAAAAAGTCCTTCAATTTGGCCCCAGCAGAAATCCTTGATTCGGCACTCACACACGCAGTGATATAGCTACGCTACAGAATTCCACTGAGAACCACCATCAGCGCGCCCACAGAGCTCAGAACATCGAGTTCTATCAGTTGTCGGGCTCCTCATCGGACAGCAGACGCAGACCACCAGCAGAGCATCCGTGAGTCCACCATAACATAACAAAAAAAAAAAATTATAATAATTAATAAAAAAAAAAAAAAAAAAAAAAAAAAAAAAAAAAAAAAAAAAAAAAAAAAAATATACTCAAGCATTACATATACAGAATTCACAACAACTAATATAAGAACTATAACCTCTCCTCTTAAATTTAACTCAGTAACCTCCCCTCCCCTAAAACATGTCTTCCAAGCAGTCCACCACCTCCCGTAAACCGAACACGGACGCCGCAAAAGCCCCTAAATCCCTTAGGGAAAAAGTCCTGAAAAATACGGCTAAGTCAGTGGTCTCGGAGAGATCGGCGCATCCATCACAGAAGCCGCAGGTGCCGAAGGCAGCGTCCGAGCCGGACGTGACGAGCAGAACACCGCCTTTACCATCAGCTCCCGAGACAAACACGCCGGAGGATCGCGCCAGGATCTCAGAGATCATAATAAACTGGGAGCAGTGTGGCATCTCCCCCCCCAAACAGATCATCTCGGACGAGGAAAGCTCGGTGGCCTCCACTGTGAGCCAGGCCGACCGTCCTCAGAGCGGACGGCCGAGCCTCCTTTACAGAACGCCGAGAAGGGGTACAGGGGTGGAAATGGACCTGGCCACCCGAGAAGCCAACGATCTTCTCCAGAAAGGGAAGGACGCCCTGGAAGCAGCAGGGAATATGAAAAGGGAGTGCAAGGCCACAGCCCATGAGTGCCTACAGGGCCTGTACGAGACGGCCCTGTCATTGGCGGATTCGAGAGCCCGCCACAAACTCAATCTCGAGAAGGAGCGCTCTCGACACGCACAAGAGCTTGTGCGTGTCGAGAGAGCTCACACTCGAGAGCTAATGGCAATGAAATCAGAGCTCTCTCTCATGCGGGTCGATGTGTCTGACACGAAAAAAGAGGCGAAAGGGATCCGGGAATGGCTCGGTCACGAGACCCTGGAAGCTTTAAATGGCATCAAGGAGTTGAAAAGTGAGGTCACATCGGCGAGCTTCAGGAATATAAAAGAGCACGAGAAGACGAGGCAGGAAAGCGCAAGAGCCCCGGGGGATCCCAAGTGGGATTCGATGGGGGCTGGCTTGTCACGTCTCGACACAAACATCACCAGCATCTCCAACCAGCTGGACGTGCTCCGAAAGGCTCTGGAAAGGCTCAAAGGTGATCTCGACCGGCCAAGGCTCACGGAGACGGATCCTAGTAGCCGAGAGACGGATATTCTTACCACCACCACATTCAGAGAGGAGATTAGAAACCTACAGCTCCAACTACAGGCCATCGCAAACATGCCTGTAGCTTCCCCCACACCACCACAGCCACCAATAAACCTCTCACAACACTTTAAACCCATCTCGGAAAGGCTGGAGATCGTCTCAGCAGACCTCCGCGTACTGCGCGACAAAGAACCGCAAATCCAAGCGCCCCCGGCGCTGAATCTGGAAGCGGAACTTGCAGTCGGGGAGGTAAAGAAGACCCTCCAAAGTATACAAAAGGGGGTAGCGGACCTGGGTAAAGCGGACAGACCGCTTCAACAACAACAGGGCCCCAAAACCTTTGCCCAGGTCGCCTGTATACCCAAGCCCCCTAAACCACCCACACAACCCAACCACACACTGATCGTCTCGTCTACGAACCCCCAGCACACTGGAGACAACGTCATCGAGAGGATTAGGACCACCTTGGACCTTAAAACGAGTGGAGCCCGCGTCGACACAGTCAGGAAAGCGCGGAACCAAAAAGTGGTCCTGAGATGCGCAAGCAAGACGGACCTGAACATCATCAAAGACCAAGTCCGGTCGAACGCAGGGCTCAAGGTCCAGGAGCCGAAACCCCAAAATCCCCTCATCTGCATTAGGGGAGTGCTGTCCAGCTACAGCGACGGGGAGATCGTCGATCTCCTAAAAGCGCAGAACAAACATCTTCTGCAGAACGTCGTTGTCGATGGGCAGACCCTAAAGGTGCGCTATAGGAAGCGCGCGAGAAACCCCCACGAATGCCACCCTGTTCTGGAGCTCTCCCCGGAGCTCTGGAAATGTTACACGATAGTGCAGAAGGTCCATGTGGGCATCAAGCGATGCTTGATTGAGGACCAGTCCCCTCTCGTCCAGTGCACAAAGTGCCTTGGATATGGACACAACAAGTCTATATGCAAGGCCGCAAAAGAAGTCTGCAGCTACTGCAGCGGAGCGCACAACGTAGGGGACTGCCGCACTCGAGCTGACGGCAAACAGCCCACCTGCATAAACTGCAAGGTAGCACACAGGACGGACATCGACTTGGCACACACAGCGTTCAGCGAGAACTGCCAGGAACGCCAGAAGTGGGATGGAATAGCAAGGTCGCGCGTTTCCTATTGCTAAGGGCGACCACGAGAACACATCACCCAACCAACCAGTCACCCCTCAAATCGCAACAAGATCGACAGCAAGATTGCGGTTCATCCAAGCTAATCTTCAGCGCTCCAAGCTGGCCACAGAAGAACTCCACATGGCGGCTCAGGCAAAGGGAGTTTCAGTAGCACTAGTTCAAGAACCCTATGTAGGAAGAACAGGTGTGATGATGAAGAACAGGTGGGATGACTTGCGTGCCCTGGCACGCAAGTCATCCAGTGCAGCCTGAACCGCCAAAAACCAGTTAAGGCGGCGATCGTTGTGTTCGGAAACAACCTGGAGGTCATCCACGACCCCCAGCTTGTGACCGAGAACATCGCCGCCGTCTTGCTGAAGGTGGGCCAGCTTAGCTTTGGGGTGCTATCGGTCTATTTTGAGGGTGACCAGGACATCGAACCCTACCTTTCCGAAACACACAACACCACACAAAAACTACATGCAAACAACATCCTGGTGGGAGGAGACATAAACGCCTGGAGCCAGTGGTGGGGAAGTGTTTCCGAAAACCACCGCGGGGCAGCGTACAACTCCTTTCTCAATGAGCGGGACCTCCACATCCTCAACATGGGTCAAACACCAACCTTCGAGACCTACAGAGGAGACAGGTGGTGCACAAGCAACGTCGACGTGACGGCATGCAGTCTGTCGCTGCTAGGCAAGGTTGAAGAGTGGCGTGTAGAACGGAGTCTAACAACATCAGACCACAACGCAATCACCTTCTCGATGCGCTTAGAAAAGGCCTTGGAACCCTTAAGGCCAATTTCGACGCGCATCTACAACACCAAGAAGGCTAAGTGGTCCGACTTCTGTGCGCACTTCAAGACTCGTCTGGCGGACAGAGACATTACACCAGCCGGAGTCTCGAGCATCTCGAACCCAGAGGATCTGGAGGAACTCATCACAGAATACACCCACACCATCCACCGCTCATGCGAGAAAGCGATCCCAAAACTGGGGTCGCCAAAACACGACGCCAAGCCCCCATGGTGGAATCCTTCTCTAGACCGTCTCAAAAAAGACGCTCTGACGAAGAAGAGAAGGATCCGCAATGCAGCCGCAAGTCGGAAACACTTCACCATCCAGGAATACGTGCTGGCCAAAAACAACTACACCACAGCAGCAACGGAAGCAGCCACAGCAAACTGGAAGGAGTTTTGCTCGAAGCAGGACCGAGAGAGTATGTGGGACGGCATCTACAGGGTACTAAGGAAGACAGCCAGAAGACAGGACGACGCCCTCCTGAGAAATACCGCAGGCGAGACGCTCAGCCCCGAGCAGTCAGCGGATCTTCTGGCAAAAACCTTTTACCCCGACGACTCAACGGATGCCGAACAGCCCCACCACAGGAGCCTAAGGAAGCTGGCGGAGGAAAAAAACCCCCTGGGCCTGTCTGCCGATGATCCTCCCTTCACGACTGCGGAGCTGGAAATGGTTCTCCAGAACCAGAATCCGAAAAAAGCCCCCGGTCCTGACGGATTAACGGCAGACATTTGCACGGCAGCAATAAACTGCGATCGGGAAGTGTTCTTAGCGATAGCTAATAGGTGCCTGTCGCTGTCACACTTCCCGAAGCAGTGGAAAGTCGCCCATGTGTGCATCCTCCGCAAGCCAGGAAAGGACGACTACACCAGCCCAAAGTCGTACAGGCCAATAGGTCTGCTCTCGGTCCTAGGAAAGATCGTCGAGAAGCTCCTAGTAGGCAGACTGCAGCACCACTTTCTCCCAACACTACACACAAACCAGTACGGATTCATGCCGCAACGCGGAACCGAGGACGCCCTCTATGCCCTAATAGGGCACTTAAGAGCCGAAATCAAAGCCAAAAAAATCGTGCTTTTGATATCATTGGACATAGAGGGGGCCTTCGATAACGCGTGGTGGCCAGCACTCAAGCGACAGATGGTAGTCAAGAACTGTCCCAAAAACATCTACACTCTCGTCACCTCATACCTGGAAGACCGGAACATCAGGGTCAACTACGCCAGAGCGACTAGTGAGAAAGGTACCACAAAGGGATGCGTCCAAGGCTCAATTGCCGGTCCGACGTTTTGGAACCTGATCCTAGATTCGCTCCTACATAAGATGGCTAGTAAGGGAGTATACTGTCAAGCCTTCGCAGATGACGTTGTCCTAGTTCTCTCGGATCTCACAGCCGGTCCCCTGCAGCAATCAGCCAACAACGCGCTAGACATAGTATCGGAATGGGGCGTCCAAAATAAGCTACGTTTCGCCGCGCATAAGACCTTTGCGATGGTGTTAACGAGGAAGCTTAAGTACGACGTTCCGGTACTCTACATGTCGGGCACGCGGCTGAACCTGGTCGAGGAGGTAAAGCTGCTAGGCCTCACAATAGACTCCAAACTCACCTTCAACGCGCACGTGTCGGCGATCTGTAAAAAGGCCGCAGACATCTACAAGCAGTTGGCATGCGCGGCAAAGGTGACTTGGGGTCTCAACACAGAGATAATTAGGACAATATATGTGTCGGTGATAGAGCCCATCGTGATGTATGCAGCGAGTGCGTGGGCCCCCGCAGCTGAGAAACTGATGACAAGGAACCAGTTTGACTCACTGCAGAGAGGCTTCGCGCAGAAGATCTGCAAAGCATACCGCACGGTATCTCTGACATCGGCACTTATTCTGTCAGGTCAACTCCCACTAGATCTCCGGGTAATCGAGGCAGCAACCCTGTTTAAGATCAGAAAGGGTCACTCCCAAGAGTTCATACCACCGGGCCGCGAGCTGGAGTGCAACGTGCCCCACTCCCAATATCCCCACCCATCGCTACTCACGATAACAGAGTACGCACGCCTAGAGGACTTGACTCCCGAAACCCTGGAAACCCATCAAGTAATCGGTCCCCAAATATACACCGACGGCAGCAAGATAGAGGGGAAAGTTGGCGCTGCCCTAACTTGGTGGGAAAACGGGAAGGAGTCATCGTTCAGCACCTTTGGCCTTGAACCCCACAACTCAGTCTTCCAATCGGAAATGTACGCTCTCTTCAGAGCTGTCAGGATGGCAAGAGAATCCAGGGCGGCCTCCGTAAGCATCTTAAGTGACTCAAGATCGTCGCTTGACCTGCTGCGGAGACCATCTGTCACTCACCACCTGGCACTTAAAATCAAGACAAGCGTCCGCGAGACCAGAGAAGAGGGTAGAGAAGTGAGGTTCTTTTGGCTCAAGGCCCATGTGGGAACTGCAGGGAATGAGAGAGCGGACGAGCTGGCCAAGGAGGCAGCCCTTAATAACGCGACAGCCGACTACAACAAGGTCCCCGTATCGTTCGTGAGGAGGAAGATACGGGAAGAGACTATAAAGAAGTGGCAAGCGCGATACGAATCCTCGAGTACAGGAGCGGTCACAAAAGTGTTCTTTCCAGACGTCCTAGCGGCAAAAAGAACACTTAGAGACGCAGTTCTCACACCGGTCCACGTACAAGTCCTAACAGGACACGGAGGATTCTCAGCGTATCTCCACCGCTTCCATCTCAAAGATAGTCCCTCGTGCGTCTGTGACCCAGGTTGCGAAGAGACAGTCTGGCACCTGCTCTTCGAATGCCCACGATTCAGTCACGACAGAATAGAGCTGGAAGTAAAGATCGGAACCCAGCTAAGCCAGTCCATACTCCACACCATCATGGGGAGACCGGCTTCCAGAAAACTATTCTTGGCATTCGCGAGCAAAGTCTCCATAGTCGCAGCAGCGGCCAACAAAACGGACGCACCCTTGCGTAGTCGGAACCGACCACCATCTACGACCACAACAACAACCACAGCAAACTCCACAACAACAACAATCACTCAAACCACACATACTCGTACAAACATAACTCAACAACCAGCACTCGTGGCAGCACCAGCAGCAGCGATAGCACAAGCCAGCCTACAACCAGCACTCAACTCCATGTCCATCTCGGAGCTCCTGGCATGCGGGGGAGACGGAGCCCCTGGCGTCAGACTGCGAGGCGTCGCCCTCTTCATGAACAGAGAAGGAGAGAGGCTAGGCATAAGCTTCTGCGTGGGCTCGAGCCGAGCTGGAGCCCGTATACATATCTCACCAGGCCTTGCCGCCCTGATCAACGGAAGCACCACCAAAACGAGCATGAAAGGCAGTAAGTACGCCGCACTGCCGCATGTGGAAGTAGCTACTCACCGATGCCGTCTGGTGCGAGTCAAAGGAAAGACTATCGCACTATTCGAGTGGAGAGAGGAGACTCCATTTGCCCAAGCAAGCTCACTGCTTCAAAAGATCAGGGAGGTAGGAGAGTACATGGCAGTCACAGCCCGTACCATCAGCATCGACGCAATGATGATCGAGGGGGAAAGAGGAGACGTCGCAGATCGCTTCGGCTGTCTAAAAGCTTCAGAACACCACGAGGTAGTAGTGTATGAGGACAGAGGGGAAACTCTGAGTTTCCTCAAAGCCCCCAGACACCCAACAGCCGACGCGACGAGCTCCACGTCAGGCTCGATCACTCAAAGCGGATCAGAGAGGGCCCAGCAAAAGGCAGCCGCCGAAAAAGCTGCAAAGGAGCAGAGCAAAACCGCTAGCCTGGAGGACCAGGCCCGGTCGAGGAGTCGCCTGAAAGCCTTCGGCACTTTCCTCAACGCACTGCTCCCAAGCACCAGCCACGCATCACCAACAGCAATGGAGAGGTTCTTTAAAAGAAAGGCGAAAGAACCAACATCACAGAAGCCTACGCCTACAAGAGCCGACAAGGGGCAAGTCAGCCCGCCGACCCTCGCAGTTAATTCAGGCACCACGGACCACGTAAAGAGCGCGTTCCTCGAGTACATAGCAATCGTGAGAGCGACCAGAGAGGTCAATCTTATGACATGCAGGAAGATCCTGCAGACCTTCCAGAGAAACACAGAAGGACTGCTAAGGGTACTACTCGAGGAAGCAGAGGCGGCAGTGTACAACAACGTCACATCTCAAGTCATCAAAGGGGAAATGACGGGGTCGTACATGGCAGCCTACAGTGCGCAGAGTGGTTTTGTGACCCTGGACGAGGAGGAAACGGAGCGCTCAGGCAAACTGAAGTTTAAAACACCAAACGACGACCCGATAGTGGTTACCGCCAAATGTACCAAGATCATGCTGGACGATAAGATCCTCGAAATGGCACAGTCCATTTTGGGGACTTCAGACACCCTAGCATCACAGGTAAATTGGGTGGTACCCAGTATCAGGTGGGTCAACGGAGTCCCGGGTTGCGGCAAGACAACCTGGGTGGTGAAGCACTTCGATGGGGAGAAGGACGTCGTAGCCACCACGACGACCGAAGCTGCCAAAGATCTCAGGGAAAAGCTTGCGCACCGCTTAGGAGACCAAGTAAAGACAAAGGTGCGCACTATGGCCTCAATTTTAGCAAATGGATTCAAGAAACAAGAGAAATGCTACCGCCTCACGGTAGACGAAGCTCTAATGAATCATTTTGGGGCCATAGTTATGGCAGTAAAGTTGTCGGGAGCAAGCGAGGTGGTCCTCATCGGAGACGTAAACCAGCTTCCATTTTTGGACCGAGAGAACCTATTCGAGTTAAGGTATACCCGTCCAAACCTGGTGGCTGGAATCACCCAAGAGTTGCTTTGCACACATCGCAATCCGATGGATGTGGCCTTTGCACTGAGCGAGATATACTCCGGTATATACTCCTCCAAGTCATCACTGTCGCGGGTCCACTCCTTGAGAGTGGAAGGTTACACAGGAGCGCAAATACCGAGCACCGCTCAAAACACCCTGTTCCTGGTTCACACGCAAGAGGAGAAAGCTACTCTTATGAGCCAGGGGTACGGGTCCGGTGAAGGGTCGCGCGTGTTAACAATCCACGAGGCTCAGGGGTTGACCTACGACAGCGTAATCATCGTCAACACGAAGTCCAGGAGGCTCCAGGTCCACGAAAGCATCTCCCACGCGGTTGTGGCGGTGTCGAGACATACTGTCAGTTGCGTCTACTACTCCGACGACGCCGACGACGCCACAGGCCGCTTTGCGAAGAGGGCGATGGATGCGCCTACCAAAACGGTCATCGACTACAACCTTAAGATGGCCATGAAACATCGAGACGCAGCAGTCGTGGAAGCCCTGCTCGGGCTAGCGAAATCCCTGGTCGTGACATCCCGCCTCAAATAAGACTCCACAAACCAGACCACATCCATACTTCCAACACTCCAATACTAACCAATCCCAACCCTCCACGTACCGCCAAAACAGAATCATGTAAAATTTCATGGCAGAGCGAGTCTGTCATGCTTACGTAAATGTCCCGCCGATGGTGGCGTTGCACGTCTGGTCGATCGGTTCCCTAAGAAATGGTTGAACTGAACGGCGCAGATGTGTACGTCATATCCGTGAACGGAAGCTGTCGCCTGGGGCTGGTCGGCTCGCACTGCCATGAAGTTTCAATCAATCCATGTAGTAAAACTTTGTTTGTATAAAAATAAATGTGTAACAATAGAATAGTTAATGCCTGTGTTAATAATAAAAAAAAAAAAAAAAAAAAAAAAAAAAAAAATGATATATGTATATGAATAAATATGTTGATGGACTCACGTAGATTTTAAGATTAGTATTTAAGCTAATATGTGTCCAATGTAGGAGCACAATAACTGAATAAGTGAAAAAAAAAAAAAAATACTGTAAACAAAAGAAATGTACATAAACAAAGGCACGGACCTCCAAGTCTGTGGACAAATTGTGAGGCAGGAGTGTGGTTTTAGCCGGTAGGAGTCCGGCACTGCCCAGACTGGCTCATCTGTGAGGCAGTCTGGGCGTCCATGAGGATTTCCCACTCCTGCCGAAAAAAAAAAAAAAAAAAAAAAAAAAAAAAAAAAAAAAAAAAAAAAACCTAACCTAACCTAACTTCTCTAGAGAAATTAAAAAAAGAGCGGCCCCGAGTCGAAGAAACTTCACCATCAATGAGTACGTACAAGCAAAATTAGAATACTCAACAAGAGCAGCGGAGGCAGCAACAGAAAATTGGAAGCAGTTCTGTTCGACGCAGGACCGGGAGAGTATGTGGGATGGCAACTACAGGGTCTTAAGGAAGACTGCCAGAAGACAGGAAGATACGCTCCTGAGGAATACCGCGGGCAATACGCTAAGTCCGGAACAATCAGCGGATCTTCTGGCAAAAACTTTCTACCCTGACGACTCTGTGGATGCCGAACTACAACATCACGCGTCGGTCCGGAGACTTACGGAGGGGTGTAACCCAGCTGAGACACAAGGTCTGTCGGCCGACGATCCACCATTTACACCCGCAGAGCTGGAAATGGTCCTTCAGGGACAAAATCCAAAGAAAGCTCCGGGTCCGGATGGGTTGACGGCCGACATCTGCACAGCAGCAATTAATTGCAACAGGGAGGTGTTTCTGGCACTGGCAAACAAGTGCCTATCACTATCACACTTCCCAAGGCAGTGGAAACTAGCTCACGTTTGCATACTCCGTAAGCCGGGCAAGGACGACTACACTCACCCGAAGTCATACAGACCAATAGGACTGCTCTCGGTCTTGGGGAAGATTATCGAGAAGCTCTTAATCGGCAGACTGCAGTACCACTTCCTTCCCACTCTTAACACGAACCAATATGGGTTCATGCCACAGAAAGGAACCGAGGACGCCCTCTATGTCTTAATGGAGCACATACGGGCTGAACTGAAGGCTAAAAAGATAGTGCTTTTAGTATCATTAGACATAGAGGGGGCTTTCGACAACGCGTGGTGGCCCGCCCTCAAAAAGCAGATGTTAAGAAAAAACTGCCCAAGGAACCTCTACACTCTCGTAGCCTCATACCTGGAGGATCGATATATCAGGGTAAATTACGCCAGAGCGTTTAGCGAAAAGGGTACCACAAAAGGATGCGTCCAGGGCTCAATAGCCGGTCCGACGTTCTGGAATCTCATCCTAGACTCACTCCTCGAAAAAATGACAACAATGGGAATATACTGTCAGGCGTTCGCGGATGATGTGGTCCTTGTTTTCTCGTCCCACGAGGTCAGTTCCCTACAGGAAACAGCCGACAGCACGTTGCACACAATCTCAGAATGGGGTGCACAAAATAAGCTGCGTTTTGCCGCTCATAAAACCAACGCAATGGTGATAACAAAGCGGCTTAAATACGACACCCCGGTTATTCACATGTCTGGTACTCGGCTGAATCTAGTTGAAGAGATCAAGCTGCTGGGACTCATCATAGACCACAAACTCACCTTTAATGCGCACGTGACTGCAACCTGTAGGAAAGCTGCAGACATCTCCAAACAACTAGCCTGTGCAGCAAGGGTGACATGGGGTCTGAACAGTGAGATAATAAGGACCATATACGTGTCGGTGATAGAGCCAATCGTGCTGTATGCAGCGAGTGCATGGGCTCCAGCAGCGGAGAAACTGATGACGAGGAATCAGTTAGACTCGCTGCAGAGAGGATTCACGCAGAAAATCTGCAAAGCCTACCGCACGGTGTCTCTGACATCGGCTCTGATTCTGTCAGGTCAACTGCCCTTGGACCTCCGGGTAGCTGAGGCTGCCACCCTCTTCAAAATCAAGAAGGGTCATTCCGAGGATTATCTACCACCGGGAAGGGAGGTTGAGCGCAAGGCTGGGCCTTCGCGGATGCCGCATCCATCGCGACTCACAATAACGGAGTACGAGTGCCTCGAGAACCTGGACCCTAGAACCCTGAGTGACCGCCAAGTAACTGGACCCCAAATATACACAGACGGCAGCAAAATAGAGGGGAAAGTCGGAGCTGCCCTTACTTGGTGGAACGAAGGCAAGGAGACCAGATACTCAACCTTTCGCTTGGAGCCCCACAACACTGTCTTTCAGTCGGAAATGTACGCACTTTATCGAGCAGTCAAGATGGTGAGAACATCTAGGATGGCCTCCGTCAACATATTAAGCGATTCAAGATCTTCGCTCGATTTGTTGAGGAGCCCATCTGTTAATCACCCTTTAGCACTCGGCATAAAGAGACTGGTCCGCGAGATCCGAGGGGAGGACAGAGATGTGAGGCTGTTCTGGTTGAGAGCACACGTGGGTACTCCTGGAAATGAAAGAGCAGATGAATTGGCAAAGAAAGCAGCACTCACCAAGAAGACAGCCCCGGACTACGACAGGGTACCAATATCGTTCGTAAGGAGGAAGATACGTGAGGAAACTGTGAACAAATGGCAGCAACGCTATGAATCCTCCAGTACAGGCTCAGTGACCAAGGTATTCTTCCCCACCGTCCAGGCGGCAAGGAAGGTCCTCAAATGCATGGCACTATCACCTACCCATGTCCAAGTTTTTACCGGACACGGAGGATTCGGGGCTTATCTCCATCGTTTCCACCTTAAGGACAGTCCCTCATGTGTCTGCGATCCCAACTGCGAAGAGACGGTATGGCACGTGCTCACTGAATGCCCAAGATTTGGCCGTGAAAGAATGGACCTGGAAACTGAAATCCAGATATCTGTAACACAGTCCACACTCCATTCCATCATGGAGAAAAAGGCCACCAGAACACCATTCTTGACATTCGCGAGCAAGATCGTGCAAATCGTAGCGAGGGCCAATGGCTCAACTCTATTCACCCCACTCGCACGCACTTGGACACCCACACCTGCACCCACACAAGCACCAACAACTCAGACCGTTGGTACAGTAGTCGTCACTACGAACACTTCAGACGCCAGTAGTCCCCAGCTGATGACCACCCCACACACCTCGGCTTTACGCCAGTTACTTTCGTGCGGGGATAACGGACAACCAGGCATCAGACTGCGAGGCGTGGCCCTCTTTATGAACGGGAATACCGAGAGACTCGGCGTAAGCTTCTGTCGTGAGGAAAGGGGCAATACCGTTGCCATATCACCCGGCCTTGCAGCTTTGATCAACGGTAGTACATCAAAAGCGAGCATGGAACGCACCTACTTTAACGCGTTACCCGTAGCGGAATTTTGCGAACACCGATACCGTCTAGTGCGATCACAAAACAAGACGATTGCACTATTCGAGTGGCATGGGCAAACTCCGTTTGCGCAAGCATGCTCACTGCTTACCAAAATCGGAGACGTTGGTCAGTCTGCGAGCAGTTGCCCCCGGATAATCAGCGTGGACGCAATGGCGATTGGCTACGATAGGGGAGAGGTTGCCGATAGGTACGGATGCATCAAGGCCGCACAAGATCACGAGGTGGTGGTCTATGAGGACAGGGGGGAAGACCTAGGCTTCCTCAAACCTCCCCATAAGGTTATGGAACCGAAAAAGACCACGTCTGATCATCAGGCATACTCTATCTCAGCCCCGACCACGCCTTGCGGCTCAGAGCGACTGCAGCAGAAGCTTACCGCCGAGAAAGCCGCTTCAGATGGAAAAAGCGGCCGTTCAAAAGAGAAGGTTAAGGCCAGGGATAGACTGAAGACCGTCTCAATTTTTCTCGGTAAGCTACTAGGAGTGAATAGTAATAAGCCCGTTAAGCCACATCAAACCAGCCAGGTGGCCGCGGTGCGGGAGTTTACGAGGGTCACTCCAAATCCACCAACGGAGCAGCGACCAGTACCAACGAGGGCCGACAGAGGGCAGGTCAGCCCGCCAAAACTCAGGATGGTAACGGAGCCTGGAGACCATGTTGAGAACGCCTTCCTTGAGTTCCAAGCAATTACAAAGGCAACAAGAGCCGTCAATCTCATGACCTGCCAGAAAATTATGCAGTCATACCAACTAGAGATTGAAGGTTTGCTTAGGGTGAGACTCGAGGAGGCCGAAGCAGCCATATACAATAACGCCACCTCCCAAGTCATCAAGGGAGAAATGAATGGCCAGTACATGGCTGCATACAATGCAACGGATGGCTTCGTACCGTTGAATGAGCCAGAAACTTCGCGGACTGGCCGCATTACCTTCGTGACACCCGAAAGTGACCCAATAGTGGTAATAGCCCGGTGTACCAAAATTATGCTGTTAGACCAGATCCTCGAACAGGCGGAAGCAATCTCGAGGACCAGAGGTCAAAGTAGTAGTTGGGCATTGCCAAAAATAAATTGGGTAAACGGCGTTCCGGGATGCGGCAAGACGACCTGGGTTATTAAAAACTTTAATAGGGAAAACGATGTTATAGTAACCACTACAACCGAAGCCGCAAAAGATCTGCGGCAGAAGCTAGCGCCTCAAATTGGTAAAGACAACAGAACCAAGGTGCGCACTATGGCCTCAACACTATCGAATGGGTTTACAGGGCCTCACAAATGTCAGCGCATTCTTGTAGACGAGGCTCTAATGAACCATTTTGGGGCTATAGTGATGCTGGTGCGGTTGTCAGGTGCTAGTGAGGCGGTTCTCATCGGTGACATCAACCAACTGCCCTATTTAGACAGGGAAAACCTATTTCCCCTTTATTACGCCCGTCCGAACTCTGTGGCGACCATCTGCCAAGAGTTGTCCTGTACGCACCGGAACCCGATGGATGTCGCGTACGCCCTCGGAGAAGTTTATCCCGGCATCTACTCGTCAAGGAACCAGATCCACTCCCTGCAGCTGAAGAAGTTCACGGGCGCCAATATACCCAGGACCCTCCACAACACACTTTTCTTGGTCCACACCCAGGAGGATAAAAAGACCCTCATTGACCAGGGATATGGAGTGGGTACTGGGTCGAGCGTTTTGACTATACACGAAGCTCAGGGTCTCACCAGTGAGTCGGTAATAATTATCAAGACAAGGTCCTACAACACCAGGATTCACAGCAGCGTCCCCCATGCGGTAGTGGCCGTATCCAGACACACAGCCAGCTGTGCGTACTACACCGACAACGCCGACGACATTATTGGACGATTTGTGAGGCGAGCACTGGAAGCGTCTACCATGGACATCGTCAACAACAACCTAAGGATGGCCATGCGGCATCGGAACATGGAAGTCGTTGAGGCACTGAGACGCCTTCCACAGCAATAACTGACGGTGCTTTTGACGCAACAGGTCCCGGTGGACTGGACGACGGCCCTGAAAGACAAGGCTAAAAAACGCCAGGCCGCAGTACTCGGTTATGCGGTGGGAAACCCGCAGTTGATTTATAGAGTATGTAAAAATTGTATTGTGTAATTGTGATTGAGACGAGTTGGTGGTGTACGACTGGCATCACATTGATGGTGGCGTGTGTGTTGGACCGCTCCATCCCCTAAAATGCGGTCGATAAGAGCGGAGTCAATACATACGTCGGGTCAGGGATGCCAGGTGGGCACCAAGAGAAAGTTTTAAGCTGAAACATTTTAGGTAGAAAAAAAAAAAAAAAAAAAAAAAAAAAAACAAAAAAAAAATTTATAATATATATAAAAATATATATATAATATGTGATGGACTCACACTAGTTGATAAGTATTTATAAATAAGCATGTGAATGTTGTACTCTGGAGTCACCACTTGTACGTGGAGCTCATGAGGCAAAACGTATAGTACTAAAAAAAGGCACGGACGCAAAGTCTGTGGTACAATTGTAAGGCAGGAGTGTGGTTTTAGCCGGTAAGAGTCCGGCACTGCCCAGGCTGGCTCATCTGTGAGGCAGTCTGGGCGTCCATGAGGATTTCCCACTCCTGCCGAAAAAAAAAAAAAAAAAAAAAAAAAAAAAAAAAAAAAAAAAAAAAAAAACCTAACCTAACCTAACCTAACCTCACCTAACCTAACCTAACCTAACCTAACCTAACCTAACCTAACCTAACCTAACCTAACCTAAAAAGACAGCTAAACGCGGTACAGAGGGGATTTGCGCAGAAGCTGTGCGGAGCGTATAGAACCGTTTCGCTGAACTCTGCGCTGATGCTGGCTGGAATACTGCCTCTCGACATCCGGATTCGGGAGGCGGCATCGTTGTATGAGGCTAAGAGGGGAGTACCCCAGCCAGAATTAGCAGATAGAGAGGTAGAGCGCAGACTGGCCTTTGCCGAAACTCAGCACCCGGCAAGGCATATGCGCCTTGACTTCGTTTGTCTGGTGGACCAGCAGGAGTTGAACTCTCACGTGCACCAAGCGGTCTCGATCTACACCGATGGCAGCAAAATAGAGGGTAAGGTCGGAGCAGCATTGTCTCTTTGGAGCAATGCAGCCGAGACCAAAACACTCAAACTTAAGCTGTCATCGTACTGCACTGTCTACCAGGCCGAACTCCTGGCTATATGTCATGCCACAAAAATTATCCTGCGACGAGGCGAGCCCAGTTTCGCTATTCTTAGTGATTCGCGCTCTGCTTTGGAAACGGTCGCCAACCCATATTCCCTCCACCCCTTGGCTGTCGAAACTAGAAGCAACATCGAAGACAGCAGACTCCAGAACAAGGAAATTTCCTTGTTCTGGATTAAAGCATATGCAGGACTGGAGGGGAATGAGCGCGCGGACCAGTTGGCAAAAGACGCTGCACTGCATTCCAGGAGGAAACCTGACTATGATGGTTGCCCAGTTTCATTCGTCAGGAGACACATCCGTTTGCGGTCTCTTGACGAGTGGAATGTACGCTACCAAGCGGGACAAACAGCGGCTGTCACCAAGATGTTCTTCCCAGATGCAGTGGAGGGATATAAAACGGTGAGAAAAATTAGACCGGCAGGCTTGACGACTCAGGTGATGACGGGGCACGGTGGGTTCTCAGAATACTTGCACCGATTCAAGTGTAAGGAGGACCCATCGTGCATCTGTGAGCCGGGGGTGGCTGAGTCTGTCCCACACCTCCTGTTCAGCTGTCCAGTATACGCGAAGCTTAGATTTGAAATTGAACAAATGCTTGACTGTGACATAAAGCCCGAAAATATACACACAATAATTGCAAGTAAACAATTTAGACAAAAATTTATAGAATACAGTGTGCAAATAGTAAAGATAGTAGTAAACAGAAATAGATAAATAAGTTATGTTTAATATATATTTGGTAAATTATATAACATAAACATATAAAATAAGTTAGTAGAAAATAAAATTAAGTTATGTTTGCAAAGTAGATTAAAATTGTTAAATATGTGTGGTAAAAATAAATAGTTAAATAAGTTTTGTTGGCTATATATTGTTTAATATATACGAAAACATAAGATAATATAAGTAAGTAGAAAATAAGAAATTAGAAGAACAATTGAGTTTGAAACCAGTAAATGTAGAAATGTAGTACATGTAGTAAAACAATAAGGCAACTTGTCAGAAATATATATAAATAAATAAATATACTACTCTGAAAAAAAAGGTCTCTGATCACGTCAGAGGAAACATGCAACGCCCTGTGATGACGGGTGTCATTTAAAAAAAAAAAAAAAAAAAAAACCTAACAACCTAAGGATGGCCATGCGGCATCGGAACATGGAAGTCGTTGAGGCACTGAGACGCCTTCCACAGCAATAACTGACGGTGCTTTTGACGCAACAGGTCCCGGTGGACTGGACGACGGCCCTGAAAGACAAGGCTAAAAAACGCCAGGCCGCAGTACTCGGTTATGCGGTGGGAAACCCGCAGTTGATTTATAGAGTATGTAAAAATTGTATTGTGTAATTGTGATTGAGACGAGTTGGTGGTGCACGACTGGCATCACATTGATGGTGGCGTGTGTGTTGGACCGCTCCATCCCCTAAAATGCGGTCGATAAGAGCGGAGTCAATACATACGTCGGGTCAGGGATGCCAGGTGGGCACCAAGAGAAAGTTTTAAGCTGAAACATTTTAGGTAGAATAAAAAAAAAAAAAAAAATTATAATATATATAAAAATATATATATAATATGTGATGGACTCACACTAGTTGATAAGTATTTATAAATAAGCATGTAAATGTTGTACTCTGGAGTCACCACTTGTACGTGGAGCTCATGAGGCAAAACGTATAGTACAAGGCACGGACGCAAAGTCTGTGGTACAATTGTAAGGCAGGAGTGTGGTTTTAGCCGGTAAGAGTCCGGCACTGCCCAGGCTGGCTCATCTGTGAGGCAGTCTGGGCGTCCATGAGGATTTCCCACTCCTGCCGAAAAAAAAAAAAAAAAAAAAAAAACCTAACCTAACCTAACCTAAAGAAAATTCGTTTATTTGCGGTAAACATGACGCAAAGAAAGATAAAAAAAACACGTAAATAACAAATCAGGGGAAAATATGCGTCACATCCACGCAAAACTTGTAATTGTTGTATTATTAGAAGATCACTAGGTATTACATATCTAAATCTTTATCCAAAAGCTGCTGCTGACAACGTTCAGTTGTCGCTTTTAGGGATAAGGCTGCTAAATATTATAATGGTTTTAAAATCTTTTTAACAATGTGAATTCTTGTAATATGATGTGCCTTATGCTATATTTATCTACTACTTATGAGTACCTGCCTACTAATAAAACTACATAATAATATAATACGGTCAGTACAAAACATAGTACTGTTAGGGACCTAAACTAAGGACTTTATTAAAAGTAGTGAACTGTATGATAAATGGTATAATCTAGAATAGGTACAATATATATCGATGTTGGCAAACGTATGGAGTGCGCGCGCGTGCCGTCGTCCGTTATCGGTAGCGAAGTGGCTCGATGGCCCGCGTCCCGCACGCCGCACCTCTCGCCGTCGCCCGCCGCCTTCCGCTGTCCCCGACAGCAGTCGAAGATCGCCGAGTGGTCCACCATACCAAAGAGTACCTAGAGCACATCAAGCAACATTTTTGGAACCGTTTTCAATTAGAATATGTTTCTCTGCTCCAGCAAAAGACTAAATGGACGGCGTCAACAGGCCAACTTTCAGTGTGAGCATTAGTTCTCATCAAAGAGAAAGGCCAACCGCCCTTAGTGTGGCCACTTGGGCGTGTCAACAAGGTCTTCCCTGGCTGCGACGGGACCACACGGGTAGTGGAGCTGAAGACGAAGAGAGGAACGGTGTTGCGGGCTTACAACAACGTCTACCCACTTCCTCTCAATTGAAAACTTCAACCCGGGGAGGATGTTCGGGCGTCTCCGACCACTCGGCGATCTTCGACTGCTGTCGGGGACAGCGGAAGGCGGCGGGTGACGGCGAGAGGTGCGGCGTGCGGGACGCGGGCCATCGAGCCACTTCGCTACCGATAACGGACGACGGCACGCGCGCGCACTCCATACGTTTGCCAACATCGATATATATTGTACCTATTCTAGATTATACCATTTATCATACAGTTCACTACTTTTAATAAAGTCCTTAGTTTAGGTCCCTAACAGTACTATGTTTTGTACTGACCGTATTATATTATTATGTAGTTTTATTAGTAGGCAGGTACTCATAAGTAGTAGATAAATATAGCATAAGGCACATCATATTACAAGAATTCACATTGTTAAAAAGATTTTAAAACCATTATAATATTTAGCAGCCTTATCGCTAAAAGCGACAACTGAACGTTGTCAGCAGCAGCTTTTGGATAAAGATTTAGATATGTAATACCTAGTGATCTTCTAATAATACAACAATTACAAGTTTTGCGTGGATGTGACGCATATTTTCCCCTGATTTGTTATTTACGTGTTTTTTTTATCTTTCTTTGCGTCATGTTTACCGCAAATAAACGAATTTTCTTTCTTTCTTTCTTTCTTTCTATAAAACCACATGCATACCTATAGATACGGTCATTGACATATATATTACTGCGTAAGGACAGGGCGGACCGCATGTTACAATGACGCCTCGAACGTGGACCCAAAATGGTCTTCCTTTCATTGAAGTAAACTAGAACGCGTTCGGCTGTCTTCGGGAGCGGTCGTAAATTTTACAAGCAAAAATGCCAAGTTTTCTCGTGAAGGGTTGCGTGAACTACGACAAAAAGCACAATGAAAGAAATGATAACATTTCATATCACCAGTAAGTTAAAAATATGTAATTATATCAACTTCTAACATTATTTAAAACAATTTTCTTTGTTTTTTGTTGTCTCAACGTTTGGCAAAGACGACGCGAAGCCGCGTAAAGTGCGACATAACTTTGCAGCGGCGCGCGTTTTAGCCTATGAAATGAAAAAGGAAAACACATATTTTCTATTTTGGATTTTCACTCAATGGAACAATCTGTGACACATAATCATAGATTATATTTAATTTGGTCAATAATTGAAAGACATACCAACGTCAGAAAACACTACGAATCCAAAAATGGAAAATATGTCCAGAATAATAAAAAGGCAAAAGTTTTAAAAATTTTTTTATTCGGAGGCCAATGAAAATTTTATAACACAAACTGCAATAAATATGAATTTCGAAAAATATAAGGTTTTTTATTTCTTTGTACAGACGCCAGCACATCAACCTACTACAATCTGTCAAATTTATTTAATAGATTTTCAACTTTATCGCTGAAAAAAAAGGTTCAAAGTTGATTGGGAAAATTTGACAGTTTCGGGTAGCTTGATGTGCTGGCGTCTGTACCTCGAAAAATACCCGCTCTTACAAGGTTACGTCTAGGAGCAGACCACACCGACTGACATCGTAGTTCATAGCAGTTCTAATAGATGGCGTTAGTGTTTCTGTATGATTACCGCGTCTGGCAAACGTTGGGACGACCGTGTCTTTACTATTTAAATCAATGGATACGGTTTATTTATTTATTTTACCATCAATGATTTTACCATAAAATTATGTACTTAGTACCTACGTACATTCTAAAAAAAAAACATTTGCAAAAATGTTTTTTTTTTTTGTATTTATATGTAGACCGTATGAATAGCTTCCCGCTAGCGGTTAGCCGGGCGCGCGAGTGGCGTGAGGGGGGCATGGCTCCCCGCCTACTGCGGTGCCCTAAGCGGACCACACCGACGACGACGATGCTCCGGAGGTGACTGAAGTAGAGATGAGAGTGGCGGTACGCAAAATGAGTGCGAAGAATACCGCCCCAGGACCCGACGGCATACCCGGAAAAGCCTGGGTCCTGGCCATGGGGGCTCTCGGGCCTCGACTAAGGGGGCTCCTAAGCGCATGCATGGAGAGGGGCCAGTTCCCGCTTCGTTGGAAGACGGGGAAACTGGTCCTCATCAAGAAGCCGGGGCGCCCAGCGGACTCTCCGTCCGCTTATCGGCCCATTGTGCTGCTCGATGAGGTGGGCAAGCTGTTTGAAAGAGTCATTGCAGACCGCCTCGTCGGGCACCTGGTGCGAGTGGGGCCGGATCTGGCGGAGAGCAAGTTCGGTTTCCGCAGAGGGCGCTCTACGGTGGACGCCATCATGCGCGTGCGGGCCCTCACGACAGGGGATGCTGTGGCCCGGGGTGGGATTGCCTTGGCGGTGTCTCTAGACATCGCCAATGCCTTCAACACCCTACCCTGGAGTTGCATCAGGGAGGCACTCCGGTATCACCGGATGCCGACCTACCTCTGTCGTGTGGTCGAGGCCTATCTGACGGATACGACTGGGTGCTGCGCGCCGACCTCCCTAGCGGCGTCAGCGTCGTTTGTTACGCTGACGACACGTTGGTCCTGGCGAAGGGGAGGTCATACCAGGCGGCGGCCGATTTAGCGACACGCGGGGTTGCGACAATCGTTGACAGGATTCGGCAGCTGGGACTCGAGATGGCCCTGCACAAGTCTGAGGCCATGGGTTTTCATGGTCCTCGGAATGCGCCACCGTCGGGTTCCCAGGTAATGGCGGGAGGGGTTCACATCGGTGTCGAGTCGACGATGAAGTATCTGGGACTCGTCCTCGACAGCCGGTGGAATTTCGTAGAACATTTCCGACTTTTGGCTCCCAGACTGGAGCGGGCCGGTGCTGCATTGAAGCGGCTCCTGTCCAATCAAGGGGATCCAAACGCCTCCTGCCGGAGGCTCTATGCGGGGAACGTGCGGTCAATGGCCCTTTACGGGGCACCGGTGTGGGCGCGTTCATCGAGGCTGCGGCCAGCCCGCCGATTGAACGCGTCCCAGAGGATCATGGCCATCCGGCTGGCCCGAGGATACCGCACGGTGTCCTGCGAGGCGGCAAGCCTCCTTGCCGGATTACCGCCATGAGATCTGGAGGTAAAGGTCCTCGCGCACATCTGGGAGTGGCGCGAGGAGGCGAAACGCCGGGGCTTAACTCCGATGCCGCAAGAAATCGTGGCACAGCGGACAGAGCTCCGGCGGGATCTCATGGAGTCATGGAGAGTGCGATTGTCGCAACCCAGCGCTGGGCACGCCACAATTGCGGCGATAAGACCCCTCTTTGAGGGGTAGCTTGAGAGGCGCCACGGCGTCCTCACCTTCCGCCTGACGCAGGTCCTCACCGGACACGGCTGCTTCGGGAGGTTCCTGTTCAGGATAAGGCGGGAGGAAACACCCAGGTGTCACCATTGTGTGGATTGGCCTGAGGACACGGTGGAGCATACGGTGGAGGTCTGCCCGGCTTGGGCGGAGCAACGCCGTGGCCTCGTAGAGGCGATCGGCGGCGGTGATCTCTCGCGTCCGGCCCTGGTTCAAGCCCTGGTACGGAGCGAGAGGAAATGGCAGGCCGTCACCTCCTTTTGCGAAGCGGTAATGCTCGCAAAGGAGGAGGCGGAACGCGTGAGGGAGAGGCAAATTTCGCGCCCTCACGACCCTAACCGCCGCAGGAGACGCCCGGGGCGGGAATCGCGAGCCGATTTCCGCGCGTGCGCCTCAAAGAGATATCAGCAGAATTGACGGGGTCCGCTAGGGCCAATGCCTGCCGGGGGTTAGAAGAAAACCGATAGGGACATCGTGGCCCCCGGCAACAGGGCAACAGTTGCAACAGTGACAGGGACATTCTTTGGAAAAAACCGTTTGAAAATCCGTTCTGTAGTTTTTGAGTTTATCGCGTTCAGACAGACAGACGCGGCAGGGGACTTTGTTTTATAATATGTATAAGGATAGCGGAATTGTTCAAGTACCTACCAAAAGAAAGTTATTTTTTAATTCCATTACAATACACCTTAAAATCTGAAATAACCGTAGGAAATGAATGAAAAAAATTTACTGAGTGTAATTGGACCTCTAAATATCGAATATGCAATAAAGTTAAAACTATCGTAATAGCTCATTTCCATATTATTCGCCGGGGACAGCGATATGAGTGGATATCAAAAAAAATGTACATCACACAAAAGAAACACAATGGAATATTACAATATCTGTAACACAACGGAAGATGTATCACACAAAAGAATATAAAGGTGCATTTATACAAACACATTAGACGCATAACTATTTATTTAGGCTAGGTGGGTATTGTGCAGCGGTGTATTAGGTGGTGAAATGAAATGAAATGAAATGAAATGAAATGAAATTGTTTATTCTGTAAATAGGATATCGAAATCACTTTTACACGTCATATAAAAAAATATTAAAAATAAGCTAGATGAGTTCGGCGTTTCCTATCTGACTACTCTGAGAAGAAAGGCCGAAACAAACTCAGAGGTCGCAGTCTCTTTTAAAGTCCAGACATAATCTTAGTCAGGCCATATGAGGACCATGTAGATAAGTGTCTGAAAAGGTCTTTTGAGGAAAGAACCACACAGATTTGAGTGGACCTGTCCAGTCAGTGCAAGCATTTGTCAGTAATCGTGGAGCTCAACTCAGAACTTAAGGAGCTCAACTCGACGAACAATACCAAAGAAAGGACATTTGGGTAGGCCGCATAAACTACTCAAACTGCCAGACCATCACTAAAACTAGCAGAGAAATAAAAACAATATCCACATAGTCCTCACATTCACAATAGTTAAAATAATATAATACTTTACAAAGTAATCATGTCATTTTGAATATAATTTTCAACAATGTCAATGTGTTTATAAAACTGGTATATGTTGATTTTACATAATTAAAATGTCTAGTTTTATGATTTTATCACAAGGCTTAGCAGAGCGAGCAGTTCAATCCCAAGCTTTTTTATCTTCTAAATAATCTGAAATTGTATAGTACCCTTTTTTACAAAGTTTGGTTTTAATACAGATTTTAAGTCGTTTAATGGGTAAGTTTCGAATGTCAATGGGGAGTTTGTTGTAAAAACGTATACATTGACCCATGAATGAGTTGCCTACTTTGTGGAGACGTGTGCGATGTACAGCAAGGTTGTGTTTATTCCTGGTATTTAAACTATGAATATCGGACATTTTCTTAAAATTTGATATATTTTTGTGCACATACAATAGGTTTTCAAAAATATATTGTGAGGCTACAGTCAGAATATTTATTTCTTTGAATTTTTCTCTAAGGGAATCTCTTGGACCTAGATTGTAAATGGCTCGAACAGCCCTTTTCTGTAGAACAAAGATAGTATTAATGTCCGCACAGGTTCCCCAGAGAAGAATCCCATATGACATAAGACTATGAAAACAACTAAAATAAACAATTCTGGCTGTATCTACGTCAGTTACCTGTCTAATTTTTTTAACAGCATAGGCGGCCGAACTTAGCCTTCCTGACAATTTTTCTATGTGTGGGCCCCATTGTAATTTACCGTCAATAGTGATTCCAAGAAAAACTGTCGACTCAACAGGGTCCAACTCTGTTCCATTAACCTGAACATTGGTAGATAGCTGCCTGACATTTGGCATTGAAAATTTTATGAGTTTAGTCTTTTTTTCGTTCAGGAGAAGATTATTTACATTAAACCAATGCACAACTTTAGAGAGTGCATCATTAACTTGTTCAAAGTTGACTAACTGACGTTTGATTTTAAAAATGAGGGAAGTATCATCTGCGAATAATACGATCTTGTGATTATCCCTTATGTGATAAGGTAAGTCGTTTATATAAATTAAAAACAAGAAAGGACCAAGAATTGAACCCTGCGGAACGCCCATGGTGACTGCAGATCCTGCAGATCTCTTGCCATTAACATCGACCCTCTGAATTCTGTTGTTCAGATAAGAAGTCAGAAGGTCAAGAGCCTTGTCCCTCATACCATAGTGGTACAGTTTCCTGATGAGTGTTTCATGATGTACGCAATCGAATGCCTTGGACAAGTCGCAGAAAATGCCAAGAGCATCTTGCGACTCCTCCCAGGCCTCGAATATGTTCTTCAGTAATTCCACGCCCGCATCTGTAGTTGAACGACCCTTAGTAAAACCAAACTGTTTCAGATGAAATAAATTATGTGCATTGAAATGTCCTAACATTTGTTTTAAAATTAATTTTTCAAAGATTTTGCTCAATGTAGGTAATATCGAAATAGGCCGAAAATTTGTGGGATCAGTTGTGCTGCCAGATTTGAACAGTGGAATCACTTTGCTAAGTTTCATCAGATCAGGAAATACACCAGATGCAATACAAGAGCTAAAAACGATTGCTAAAAAGGGTGAAATAACATCAATTATTGAGGAAGCCCTTAATATTATAAATAACAAGGAATACGCCGTAGGGATATTACTGGACATGACCAAAGCGTACGACAAGGTACAATTTAAAATACTGCTTAATAAACTGTATGGAATAGGAATCCGCGGGAAAGCCCATGAATGGCTTACGTCATATTTAAAAAATAGAGAACAAGTAGTTGAAATCGAATGCTATAACCACAATAGTAGAGAAATAGAAAAAATCCGATCTAAAAGCAAAATAACCAACGCTTCCATCCCCCAAGGGAGTGTCATAGGTGGCCTATTATTCCTCGTTTACATCAACGACTTACCGAAAACCATAGAGGGGCCATGTGTTTTATTCGCGGATGACATATCTTTATTAGTCTCATGTCAAAACAATATAAACATAGAAGAAAAACTCAGTTCCATACTCACAAAAACATGTAACTGGATGACCTCACATAATCTAGAAATTAATTACACTAAAACTAAATTAATGACTTTCCACCCTTATCAAAAAGCTCCTCTACACTTAAATTTCAACTTTAACGGCTCAAAATTGGAAACTGTTGATGAATTTACATTACTTGGACTTACAATAGATAAACATATTAATTGGAAAACACAAATACAAAAAACCCGTTCAAAACTGTCAAAATTCTCATATGCTCTCCGCGAAATTAAAAAAACAACCAATCTAAAAACTGCTCTCACCACCTATTATGCGTATGCCAATGCATGGCTTAGCTATGGCGTAACCCTCTGGGGAAATAGTACAGATGCACTGACACTCTTCACCCTACAAAAGAAATTACTTAGAATCCTGGTAAACATTGATCAAACTGACAGCTGCAAACCCTATTTTCTAAAGCATAATATTCTAACTCTCCCTAGTATTTATATTCTAGAAATATGTAAATTTGTCCGTAAGCACCAAGAGTTCTACACAAAACGCGAAGACATCCAATCACACTTCACACATAGGCACCGATCTAGGCTAAACATACCAACATCCAAGCTAAAAATGCATTCTACAAGTCCCTACGTAATGTCTATAAAAATATACAACAAACTACCTGACATAATAAAGAAAGAAGAAAAGTTAAATATATTTATAAAAAACCTTAAAAAATTACTCATAAACAAATGCTATTACTCCTTAGATGAATATTTAAATGATAAACATAAATAATAGTACAATTCATTTTTTTACATATTAAATACATTTTTAAATATTTTTATAAAAATCATTAAAAAAACATTTAAAAATATAAAAAATAGTGGCCCATCGGCATCAGGAACAGGGTCCAAGCTGCCGGTGGTCAGGGCTCTAGAGAGAGGAACCTCCTCACTATGCGTGCCGTGTCTAGGAGTACTGCTTTCTGAATCAAGCCCTTGACCCAGCCGCGCAATGAGAGCCTCCTGAGGTGTTGGTCGAGGCTCTTCGCTATTAGGCCATTAACCGTAACGATTATCGGTACAATGATCGCAGAGTCCACATCCCACATGTCGACAACCTCGTGTGCTAAGTCAAGATACTTGATTTTTTTATCTTTCTCAGCTTTCACGAGATTCTCGTCATGAGGGACAGCGATATCAACAATCATTGCACGGCGCTCTCGTCGATCTATCACCACAATATCAGGCTTATTGGCTACAATAGTCCTGTCAGTGATGATAGATCGATCCCAGTACAATGTGGCATGACCATTCTCGAGAACTGGGTCGGGCACATACATGTAGTATGGTACTTCGGACTCCACAAGGTTGTACTGCAAGGCAAGTTGCTGGTGAATAATCCTAGCCACTAGATTGTGTCTGTGCAAGTACTCGCCATTAGCAAGACGAGAACAACCGGAAACAATATGTCGGATTGATTCACCGGGACGGTGGCATGCCCGACAGATGTCAACCGTACCGTCCTTGACAATGTATTTCCGATAATTATTCGTCATGATAACTTCATCCATAATCGCACAGACAAAACCTTCGGTTTCCCCGAAGAGGTCACCGAAACGCAGCCAGGATACAGACGCCAAAAAGTCTACATCAGGCCCGTGAAGGGCCCGGAAAAAGCGTCCATGTAGCTCTTTGCCCTGCCATACTTCCTTACGATCGTTAGTATCAAGTACTGCAGGTTTGCGCCAGTTCTCTTTTGCCAAGGAGAGCGGGGTAAGGCCCTTATCCGCTGCGACCACATCTCGTTGCATACCCACGTCAGTTTGAAGGAAATATTCCCTGAGACTGTAAATCTCGCGGTTGTGGAGGGTTTTAGCAGTTAGGAAACCTCGACCCCCACACTTCCGCGGGATGTACAGTCTCATCACTGATGACCGTGGGTGATGCATCCGATTTGCTGTCAGCAATGTACGGACCTTCCTATCCAGAGCGTCAAGTTCTGTCTGAGTCCATTTGAGTATGCCGAAAGAATACATCAAAACAGGCATGACCCAACCGTTGAAGGCACGCACCTTGTTTCCGCCTGATAAAAGACTATTTAACACTTTATTCAGGCGGCCAAAGAAGCGTTCCCTCAACGATTGTTTCATGTCGGCAACATTGATGCCTAATGCTTCCGACATACCCAAGTACTTGTAGGTTTCGGTTGAGGAGAGGGATCTAAGGTGTATGGAATCCGAGAGTTGGGTTCCCACGGATTCCATAATCCTCCCTCGCTTTACATGCATGACTGCACATTTGTCCACACCAAATTCCATCCTGATGGCGCTACTGAACGTTTCTGTTACCTTCAGTAGTTCCATCAGTCGCAAATTGTTGGGGGCAAAGAGTTTCAAGTCATCCATGTAAAGGAGGTGAGATATCACCTGGCCACCCCTTCTCAACCGATAGCCTAGACCTGAATCCTCCAGCAGTGTGCTTAAAGGATTCAAGGCTAAGCAAAACCAAAGCGGACTCAAACTATCGCCCTGAAATATTCCCCGTTCAATCCTGATCGGTTCATCGATTCCCCGGATCTGTCGAGATCCTGGATAGAGAAGGACCGTCCTCCATTGCCGCATACATGACATCAGGAAGGTGCGCAGAGTTGCATTTAATAATTAATAATAAATAGTACAATTATTATTATAATGATGATAATCACGCAATTTATAGGTATGCTTAAAATATATTAATGATACGGTAATCATTAATAATTCATATAATAATTATAATCAATAAATAATATAATAATAATAATCAATCAATAATATAACAATAATAATTAAATAAAATAGCAATAATAATAAATTAAATAATATAGCAATAATAATTACTCAAAAGAAAGCAATTTATTTATATGAATAAACAGAATTATAATATATAAAAAATAAAAGGTATATAAAAATTTTCTAAATTTAAGTACTTTTTACAGATAAAACATAAATAATAATAGTTAAGCGAAATGTTAGTAGGTATCTTATTCGCGATCTCCTGACTTTGATTATTATGTAAGTTAAAACTTGTTCCCACAAAAACAATTATCCCCTAAAACAGGGCTTCCTCTCTCCTACCCTTTTTGCTGTGCCCTACAGGGTCCATAATGATCTAAATTATATAGTTACCACCTAAGAACACATTATGGTAAAGCAATAAAGATATTGAGTATTGAGTATTGAGTACTGATAATCCCCAAAGGTCAGCAGTTTTTTTTACATCAAGATTTTTAAAAGATTCTATAACGTCTTTAGCAGTAATAATTGTGAATTCAAAAAGTTTGTCACATTCTGGTACACATTCTTTAAGTATTGAGTAAGCAGAAGTGGAGGACGACGATGACAGAGTTTTGGTTGTTAAAATGGGAATATTAGTGAAGAAATTTTCAAACTCAGTTGCCACCTCCACGTCTGCCTTAATATCTACATCATTGATTTTTAGATGGAAGTCACGATTCCGTACTGTCGTTCTTCCCGTTTCTGAATTAATTATATTCCAAGTGGTTTTAATTTTATTTCCAGAACATTTTATTTTAGTGGTTTTTTTTTTAGTGGTCGCAAGCGCTACTGCTGAGCATGAGGTCCTGGGTTCGATTCCCGGGTCGGGCAAAGTGTTATTGGGTTTTTCTATCTGAAATTTCTCAGTAGCAGCTCGGAGTCTGGATTTGTGCCCGGTTGATGGCAATAGGCTCGCCCCCTATTACATGGGACTTAAACATAACTGGCGAAATGTGGGTGTACCTGCTACAGGGACACCTCTACCCAACCCTTCGGGGAAACAAGGCGTGATGTTATGTTATGTTTATTTTATTTTTAATGTTTATGGCTTTTGCTGAGGAACAGGCTCTTTTAAAAGTTTTTGAATATTTCCTAACAAATTCTTTGATTGCTGATTGAGGTGCTGGTAGCGTGGTGCCGAGGAAAAGTAAATAAAAGAGGCGGACTAATAATTTTCACATCTATAATCGACCAGAGTCACAGTTGGAAGGGGAGTGTTGCATTACATTTAATGTTGGTGTTGCAAAGTAAAATACCCAACAGGTATTTTAGAAAAAAAAAATTAAAAAAAAAAAAATCCTCATTTATTATGAATCACTCAAAAAACACAAACATTTTACTAAAAAATCAACATGAAGAGCAAAATTAAATAAAACAAATTTAATCACATTAATCACTGGCACTATTATTTGGTGACGGTTCCAATAGACACGAACCATTTTATCAATTTACATTTGTAAAGTAGAGAATATTTGAGCCATTTTTTTGACAAAAGTTATGAGTGTTTCGACCTAAACGCCATTTCGTACAAACTTTCAAGTCTTTATTTTTCGAAATGAATGAACTAATTTTAATGAAACTTCCTACGTATAAGCACGATACATCCACACAGACAGCGATTTTAAACCAAAAAAAATTGCCATTGAGTATGGACCCTCTTTTTTGTGTGACGTCACACAATGGAGGCAGGCGCGGTCGCAGCCCAAGATTTTGGGGGGGGTCACCATGGGTGCCGAGGAATGTTTTTAGGGAGGTACATCTTGTATCTCGGTGTAGTGGTCGCAAGCGCTACTGCCGGGTTAAGTGTTATTGGGTTTTTCCATCAAGAATGATATGTGCATATATCTCCAGCTCCACATTACTTATGCTATTCAGGGATACAGCTTTTACATGCGGGGGGGGGGGGGGGGAGTTGCGGGCAAATGGGGTTGGAAACTGTCAAAGTGGCGCTAGCATAGCTTTAACCAAAATAGAACTATTTTTTAAAGAATATTTCTTCAATTCAGCTTTTAACTCACTTATCCGCCATGTCAATTACATGTTTTTTCACAACAGTTCTTTCAATATTATACAAAAAACGTAGTCAACAAGGGAAGCCAAAACAACACAAACTTGACAGCTGACCCCTATGCTAGCGCCATCTATCTAGTTTTCACCGGCCAACCCCATTAGTCGCAGTCGTAGCACTTTTTGATAGATAGTAGGTATTACAACAGTAGATTATGAGAAGAGCGAGAAAAGCTAGCTTGACAATTTAAACCACCAATCTTGGATAGGTTAGATTTTGTTAGATATTTTCAATTCTAAGAACTCTTTTGAACCGAATGCAGGATGCAAGAGCGAGCGGAGCGAGCTCGAACATTTTGCACAAACTCTGATAGGTTAGATTTTCTTTTGATAATTTCAAAAGAACTAGGAATTAGTTGCTTTGTCGACTTCTGAAGAAAAGCTCAAGAATTAAGAGAATGTAGAAGGCAAGAGCGAGCGAAGTGAGTCTGAAAATTTTAGCACTTCACCCTGAAAAGCTTCTGTTTTCTTTTGACCATTATACAGAAATAGAACTTACTGTTTTAGTGGTGTGAGGAACAGGGTGTAAAGTTCACTCATCCACAATAGAAAAGGGAGGATCCTCCGACCACACGGGTGTTGTGTCTGGCGGGCAACTGCTAATCGGTTTGAAGTTGAAATCTTGTATATATTATGTAGATTGCTCAGTAAACTTTAATTGCGCGATGCAGGATTTTGTGTGACGTCATGTCTATGATGCGTAGTTCGTATGTGGCGGTGTAACCGCTACACTGTTATGAAGAAAAGCTTACAGTAAGTAGTTTAGGTTTTGGAATCTGGCCTTAACCTTAGACTTTCAAACCTTACGTACGAGCGGGTGCCCAAATTTCCGATTTTGCGTCGATCGCTCGCTCTGGCATGCCAAGATACCCTATTTTTATAATTGAATGATTTTTGGTAGGGGAAAATCTTATGGGTTCGCGTCACCGACATGCTATTGTTAACAGCACAGCACCATGAGTATGACGTGTTGCGCTTGTTGTTGCTCGGAAGTGCCGATAGTGTGAAAACCACACTGCCTATTTTCTTAATGTTTTTGGATAATATGCCCATCTTAACTGCAGGTACTTGAGGCACAGTAACCAGTGGCTGTAGGTACAGTTTTAAAAGGTAATACAAGTAAATCGTTCAGGCTCCCGACAGCGTGAAAGATTTTGGGGGGGGTCATGACCCCCAGGACCCCCCCCTCGGACCACGCCTGAATGGAGGCAAAATATAAACTAGCAAAACAAGAAACTACGCGCAACTAATAAAGTAAAAAGATTTTCAGAATTCTTGTCTATTGCACGTTTACTTAATACAAATAACGTCTAATGATAATATGTCTGTAACAAAATCATTAAACTTACCTGAAATTTTGCGTCACACAAGTAAATATTTTTATAGCGACAAAACAGTAAACACAGAGTGTCGACTCCGGTCGACTCCAATACACATCAAAAGAAAGATGGCAGACGTTTTGTTTGTAAGGTTGGTAATTAATCGAATGTTGATAGATGTAATACAACACGGATACGTCCAAAAACTGTCTTAGTTAAGACCAATGATATTATAAACTTACATATTACGTCATTGGTTAAGACACAATTTCGTCACACAAGGCTCGTCACACAAAGAAACGAAATACGGAGACATCATTATAACTTAAATTTTCTCATCTATTACGTTTCTAAAGAAATGAAAAGGTTTCTCAGCCAGTGATCGTTTTCCAAGTATACCGTATTAAAGAAATCTGTGTTAGTTCGATTATTAAAAAGTATTAAATTTTTCTTTTAAAATTGGCACGTGGAGACATTCCTTTTTTGTATGACAAAAAAAAACTCCATTTCATTAGATTTGGTTTTTATTTTATTTCTTTAGCCTAATTCAGTAGATCTGGTAGGTATTTAGAATACGAAAGCATGGATATAAGAGCACCCACGTTATAAAAAAAATACGACTTATTTATTCACTACAGGATTTTTTACGCCCGTATTAGAAATGGCGACACCGAGCTTTTTGCTTATGTAGGTACAATTTTTTTGATATTCACTCATATATTTAACTTTTGGTTTAAACGCTCTAATTTTTGGTTTAAACCAATAGGTTTATTCTGTTTCTTGCATTTCGACGTCAAAATTGGTTTGGTTTGATTTTGACTTGAAGTGTCATACGCATACGTGTGTCGTACCGTCGTACGTGTATACTCAAGTCTTGAAACATTTTAGGAAGAACCGAATACCGTTTTCAGTGAGTTCATACCTACGTTTGTTTATTTAAACGCAACTACTTACCTAATGTTTTTATGTTTTCGTAAATTATTGATAACTTTAAAACGGTAAATATTTTTGAAAATCCAATTAGGTACATACGTAATGCCGCACAAATGAACAGCTACTGATATACGCTTATTTACGGGGGCACAATCATTGGTTTCCGAGAAATAAGATTCTGCAAAAAATTAAATATCTCGAAAACCTCAAGACGCACATTTTTGGGGCACATTTACGCACAAATATAAAAGCTATCCGCCCATGTACTTTGTTTCTCTCTCCGGTCATTCGTTTAAAATTTTCTTGCTGGAATAACGTTACTCCAGGAGCATTCGATTTTCTGTTTCATTTTCCAAAACGACAGCACGCATTAATTTTTTACTTGACGCACATTTACAGCAGATTAAATTATACTCTAATTATTTGTTGAACTCAATTCATTCTACAAGTGATTTTCTTGCTGGGGCAACGCACACTTGCCAAGTCAAGTTTTTGAAGATTACATGGGTGCAAGCAAAGTTATCCTTAATTCTATTAACTTTAAGGCGAAAGCGTTAACGTAGCCCGCGAAATTCAAATTTTCTTACGTTTCTGCAATTTGCAGGTCAGTTTCAGGTTGTATGTTGATCTAAATATGATTCATGGCCGTATCAAATGTTTATTTATAGAATTATAATCATAAAAATTATCAACACAACTCTCTAAGTTCATGTAATCCTACTGAATGACTATGTCATGAAATCATGACATTTGAGCATAATGCTTACTTAAGGAGTTGTATTGCTGATTCTAATGGTTATAATTCTGTAAAGCCATGGTTGTTACGGAATCATATTTTAATCAACAGACAACCTGACACTGACCTGCAAATTACAAAAAACTAAAGAAAATTTGAATTTCGCGGGCTACCTTCGCGCATCCCCCTTAATGTCAATATTAACCACAGCAACCATTTGAAAGGTGCAAGTGTGCTGTGGTATGTGTAAGTGTGCTGCACTGTGCTACTCCTCACAGCTGCGGAGGTGTTTGGTGTTTGTATCTAACAGCCATGTTAGAGCACCACTATATTGTATGAGACTGTATTCTGACATCGCTAAATAATCCGATAAATGCAGACAATATCATAGAATATATACACTTAAACTTAATTCAAACATCAGTTAAGATCAGAAACACTTATACTTAACACTTACAGTCAAATAATCAGAGAAGATGGGTGTTTAGGAACTGCTCATGTAATATCACTCCACAAGCTAAACTCCCCGAACACATTATGACAAAGTAATTGTACATTCTCATAATAATACATTCAACAAGTTTTACTTTATATAGTCCAAGAGCTTCTTGTAGATTGTATTCTGTATATAAAACACAGTTTTAACACAAACACAACTTGTATTTATTCCTCAAGCCACAATGAATGCACCATTATCCTGAAAGGCACTGAAAGCAGGCAGCTCCGCGTGCTACCTCCGGTTGTTGCCACGCTGGTGTCCGCGGCCGCGCACGTAAGTCTTGTGCGCATGCTTGCCAGAGTGGTCTTGCGCGGGCGGCGCAAAGCGGTCGGGTTTGGCGCTGTGCGGCGGCACAGGCGCGGGCGGCGCCTGCAGCGTGCGCAGGGGCGCGTGCGCCCCGTTGGAGCGGTCTGGCGCGGGGGGCGCGGCGCCCGCAGCGGGCGGTGGTGGCGCCGGCTGCGGCTCGCTCATGTTCACCTGCTCGTTGAACAGCATACAGAACTCGCCCACTTTCTGTATGTCACCGGACTTGCCAGAGTAGAGCGTGAGCGCCGCGCGCCACAGGGACGCGTAGCCGCGCGTGAGGCGCACAATGTCGCCGGGCTGCAGCAGCGCGCCGGGCTCGTCCCACACGGACAGGTTCACCGAGGCCGTGGCGTCCGCCACACGTAGGGTACGCACCTCCCGCGCTTCCTTGGTCAGCGTCGGTGGACCCACCTCGAGCACGATGAACTCAGCATTGATATTTTTCATGCCGGGTTTAAGATCCTTTATTTGCACGTACTGTATGTTACTCATTGCAGTTTTGTGACTTGTTTACTTGTAATATATAATAATTGAATAACTGGACTGGACTTGTAAATTGATGTATTTAGGTACTAATTTTATTTGTAGTACACTCTGTACAAGTTTGCACAATTTTGACTGTTTGACATTGACAGTGTCACACTGACTGACAACAAACTGACAACCACCTGACAACGTTGAACGAAGGTCGAACATAAACATATCAAATAAATGAGGTTGAACGACACCACGACCACAGAGTACTTTGGCCGCATTCCGAGTTACGCTAAAAGTGATAATATCGCGAATCCGACCAAACTCCAGTCACAATTATTATTACTCAATAACCCATGTAACCCATCAATTTGGTAGGATTCGCGATATTATCACTTTTAGCGAAACTCGGAATGCGGCCTTTGACGACCGTGAGCGCTGTCAAAAATTACAGTTCTGCTGTTTTGTTTTGAGTCACATCTTATCTATAAACGAACGTAGCATTTTTGAAATTGTGCTACTGGCTACCGACTACCGTCGCTACCTTACCAAAGAAGAAGAAGAAATTTGTGGTATATAAACAAAGAAATATGATTATAAATGCAAGTTATGACGTTGAGCGAGCACTGAACGCGTTCACGAGCGTTCGGAATTGTTGACAGGCCTCAGCTGTCATCATGAAATCTAAATCGGAACGCTCACATAAGTTTAAATCTAACAGAACTTTTGAGTTAAAGCGCGCGTACATTCGCTCGCTGATGGGTAGCTTACTTGACTAAGGCTAAGTTCAGATGAACGCGCGACGACGCGCGCTGCCGCGCGATTCACCTGTTCAGATGGCGGCGGCTTGCGCGTGACAGTCTAGCGTGAACATTCAGTGCGAATGGACGTGGAGGAGGAAATTAGCTTGTGGGTTTTTAAGTCACCATGGTCACAGAAAATTAACACAAATTCTTCCCAAGACCTTCTTTTTATTATTCTATTTGAATAGTCCTTCAAAAATCAAAATCAAAATATTTTATTTCACATAAACCTACAAGGGCACTTATGAAACGTCAGAAGCTAGGTGCACGGTTCCAATTGGTCGCAAGATTCCAAATCACATCTCTCTTTTCAATTTCGTGTATTAGTAAATCCATTTATATGTCGTCCTCCATTTTTTTCGTCGCTCCTTGCGTCCTTCCGCCTCAAACCGCGCGGGCCAACTGAACAGGGTCGATACAGGAGTGTAGATCTTAAACAGCGCGTCACCGCGCAGTGGCGCGCGGGTCAACATATTGCGCGCGGTGCATGGCGGTGCGCGCGGGCACGCGCGGTGACGCGCGGTCATGTACACAACAACATTGATTTGTTACAATCTTAAACCGCGCGTCGTCACGCGTTCAGCTGAACTTAACCTAACTGACGATTACAATTCGAACTTACTGGAGCTTGCGCGGACGCTCTCAGACGGGTGGTCGGTAACCACTCTGGGTTGCCATCGTAGTATTTACATACTGCCGCACGCTATACACTCCCCCTCGAGTTATAGAGAACGTCCCCGCTCATGAACTCGCTTACAGGAAACTGAACAAACTGGACAAACATGTTTTCGTGGACGCCCTCTCTGACGTTTCGGAACTACAGGACGAAGAGGCGTACTATCCCGGATATGAAACCGAGTGAGATCTGATACATGATACTTTCCTATCAAACTCTCAGGGCTATCTAGATTTGCTATAAAATATGCTGTGGGACTCGCCCTTTTTGCAACAGTCTCGTCTATCTTTCTTAGGAATGAACTTAGCTGTTATGTTCTTTGCTGCATTGCTAAGAACATGTGATTTCAAGAGTACTTACTTTATCTCCAATCTCGAAGACGGCAGGTGCAACGGACTTGTCAGCACATTCCTTACGTCGATCCTGTTGTGCTTCAACTCTTTCCCTAACCGCAATGAAGGTATTTTTTTGCTTTTCAAATAAGGCGTGATTTGCGGAACAAAGTTATCTTTGCTAAGTATCGACCGAATGTCGTGTTGTACGTCACGGGGTGAGCGAATCTCTCTAGCGAACGTTAAGTACGCTGGAGACACATCTGTAGTCTGACAAACCGCGGAATTCATGGCAAACCTTAGCGCAGGTAAGTGCTGCGGCCATGAAGAATGGTCCGTTTCAACCAAACGTGACAGCTGAAATTTGAAATTCCTATTTTTGCGCTCAGATGGATTAGCTGAGCGATGATATAAAGGTATATGGATGATGATGATATAGGGATGATTATACAACTCTTGACTTATTTCTAAAACAAACATACACTGCTGCATAACAGCGGATACAAATTGAACGCCATTGTCTGACACAATGCGTCGAGGAAATCCGTAACGGAGAAAAAACTTAAATCAATATACGAGCACACGCCTCTGAAGTTGCCTCCTTCAAAGCGTATAACTCAGTCCAACGGGAAGCGGTGTCCTCTACCAACAATACCCAACGTTCTCCATTATCTCCCACAGGAAGCGGACTAAAAAGGTCAAATGCTAACACTTCTCCCCTTTGGTTCAAAACAGGTGTCTGTAACAGACCTGACGACTTTTTATTTGAAGATTTATATCGTTGACACGTGGCGCAAGTCTTGATATACTCTATTATGACTCTACGCATGCCTGGGATATAGAAACCTTGAGAGACTCTATTATACGTTCTATCTACTCCACGATGGCCTGTTATATCGTAGTCATGACACTCCTTCATAATTTTGAGGCGTAAAGAAGTCGAAACTACCAGCTGTGGTTCTTCATTGTCCATATCGGGACTGTATCTATATAAAACGCCTTGCTGCAGGAAGTAACTTCTTTCAGACCAACGCTTAAGACCTATGGACTCCGGATCAGATGTATCCTCTAGATCACTAACGATTTTCTTAGGTTCCAAGTCATCTAGCTGCGCGCGACGAAGGTCAATAGCACTCCTAGTAGGTAAGTCGACCACAACATAGCAAACTCCACACTGATGCTTAGTTTCTTCTTTGCAGGTTGGTCGACTAAGCGTATCGGCAATGACATTAGCCTTTCCAGGCGTATACTGAAACTGAATGTTAAAGCATTGAAGCTTTAAAGCCCATCGAATAAGTCTAACTGATGGCGACTTTAAAGAAAGAAGCCACTTTAACGGCTGATGATCGCTACCTATGATGACCTCTTGTCCTTCAATGTAGCCAGCCCACACGACAGCAAGAGCCTCACGCTCTGTAGTGCTGTAATTCCTTTCTGCTGGGATAAATAGACGGCTAGCGTACTCTATGGGGCGTTCTTCCTTACCCTCGCCCTGTAACAATACAGCTCCAATGGCGTAGTTGCTAGCGTCCGTCCTTAACACAAAAGGTTTACTGTAGTCCGCTTGGATGAGAATCGGTGCCGACGAAAGGCGCTTTTTAAGCTCCTCGAACCCTCTAGCCTGGCTTGCATCCCAAGACCACGGCTGATTCTTTTTGACCAGGCACCAGACACACTGCGCTAAATACTCGTCACCAACATTATCTACGAACCAACAAAGTTCTATTAAATGAATACTCGTAACGAACTGAATCTGTCTACCCCACAGAAATCGAAATAATTTAGTTAGTTTTCTGTGGTCTACCTGCTAAACTTTAATTTTTATGTGAACAAGATGAATGAAACAAAAAACGAATGATTATCGAACTAGTCATTGGTTGCAGACAAAGTGAGTGTGTGTGTGTGTACTGTGCGTGTCTATAGTATTGTAACAACTTATAGAAGAAGGTCGTAAGTCAAACCGAAGCGTCAGTCTATTGCTTTGTGAGATTGCTTATGGACTTTTGGTCGGTACTGTTCATTTATTTTATCTCGATGGTCCTAGTTTATCATTTATAACTGCCAATTACAGCTTTATGTAAGCGGGCACGCCCTTTATGTCTGGAGGCTTTTATTTAGATATTTAGTTCTGTTTACGTTTAGTTTTTATTTATTTTTTAAATAATGCTTGAGTATAGTTCTCTATGTTTTTGGTTGGTATATTGGCGTGTGCTAGCTGACTTAGGGCCTATAATTTATCATTTGAATTATGTTTTGTGTTGCATAATGTAAGTTATTTTGTATACTATTGTATAGAATCATTATCTAACTTGAACAGACAGCTGTCCTGCTGGGGAGTTTGTTGCGCCACTTCTTCTTCCCAGCTAAAGGCACTAGGAAGTAGTGAAGGGTGGGCGTTTTTGGGGGACTGTCTTATGTAATTTTGACGTTCGAAAAGTGCTGATTCTCAGCCTAGTTTGAATAAATGACTTTTGAATTTTGTTTTTTTTTTAAATTTAGCAGGCGTCAACCTATACAGCGGAACAGCAATGTGGAGGTAATCTCCGGTATCAATAATGTGTTCGGCAAAAGGAGTCGGGTCTCCCCCTGGCTTAAAGATATCTTGATGCTCTACAATGAGTTGTGCGAGTACCTCGCGTTAACCATCGTTAAGTGAAGTTGCCTCGTCTTCTCGTAAAACCTCTACAGGGGCACACGAAGATACAGGTGACCATTACACCCTCTCAAATTGGGTATCAAAGTTTTAATCACTATTTTCGGCAAAGTGCCAGCTGGTATCACCAAAGTTGAAAACGAGATTAAATATCGAAAGAAAATCTATGCCTAACTGGCTTTCATTGTTATTCACTTTGGGAAAAATTAAAAACTTGATAAGTCTAGTGTTGTGTTTGAGTGTCACCTGTACCTTTATGGTTAGTACATTCATTTCCCTACTAACACCATCCGCCAACCTAACAATTTGCGTTGACGGCAATAACTGATGTTCTAATCTAAGTAGGAGAGCGTAGAGCGTGTGACCGGCAATACAGCTTTTGCTGCAGAATCTACCAAAGCAGTGCCACAATGGCCTAAAACGCTAAGCGTTAAAAGCTGTATTGCCGGTCACACGCTCTACGCTCTCCTACTTAGATTAGGACATCACAGGGCGACGAAAAGTTACAATATCGTTTATTTTTTCAATATACTCACAACTGTTATAAGAATTACAATCATAACGACTAGACGCAGACTTATTACTATTTACATTAACAACATTATCATAACCAAAACATTTATCCTTAGAAAAAGGCACGCAAAACTCAAACTCAAACTCAAAGCATTTATTTCAAATAAACCAATTACAGGCGCTTTTGAATTGTCAAGGGGTCGGTCAGTCAGAAAGATGAAGCTAGTTGCCCATTCCAAAGCGTAGTAGGTACCTATGGAGAAGAACGGGCAAGAAAGTCCACGGACACTCTTTTAAATCAGAATATGGTTACAAAATATTGGTTACATCATTCATGTTGAAGTTATACATGTGAGAACTTCGATCAACGTAATAGAAAATAAAACAAATAATACAATTCAAAAATCAAATGTTTACATTAGGAACATGATCGTCTAAGACTGAACAATGATTAACGTTTGAGTCCGCCGAACCATTCTTTACGTTATCAACATTACTGTTATAAACAAAAGTTACTAAGACCCTCTACGACATGCATAGCGTTACCTTGAGCCGACACTTGCTTTGACGGGCTTATCGACGGCTGCGTGGCGACATGGGTGGCTGTCAATCCCGCCAAAAGCCAAGCGGTTCTCTTTTCGAAACCATTTAAAAAGACCCAACCACGTCTCCCCGACCCATCACCATGCTAGGCAAGCCTATCCCTGCGGAGAAGCGAGCCAAGTACCTAGGTGTATCTCCATATATCCATCTCTCCTTTAAAGAGCACATAACCCAAGCTCACGCGTGAGCCGCATGGGTCCTTGGAAGGCTTCACTATATCCTAAATGCACGTAGCAAATTGTCACTACGGTGCAAATTGCGTATTTACACAACGTGCATTCGCCCAATCATGACCTATGCGGGTGCTGTTTTTGCAAAAAAGCAAGACCCAGTCACATCCATAAGATGCAGACATTACAGAACCGTTGCCTTCGGAAGGCCTCGGGAGCCCCCTGGTTTGTTAGGAATGAGATCTTCCATCTCGACCTAAAAATCCCCACCAATTTCTCAAGGCTCTTCCAAGCGTTACTTCGATACTGCCGCCAAACATTGCAACCCTCTGGTTGTCGAAGCCGCTAATTAAACTCCTCTATTGTCAATCGAACTCGCCGCCCTAAGCGAATGACGAGGGTCGGTAAGACCCTGACGACCCCATTACCCTCCTCCAGGAGAGCAGTAGGGAAACCAGTACAGTGTACAAAAACAGACGCCTCCCGTCATTCCGACCTCGCCGCCGAGGTCCTTTGCGATCGCGACCGCGTCCCCGAGTAAATGATACTCCCCCCCAACCGTTGCTCGATAACGAGGGGCCAGCAGTTGTTGCAGCTGAGGACGTAGCTTTAAATTCCTCGACTAATAATCATGATCAAAACTTTGATCCAGCCCGTCCCATCCTTGATGTCCTCCTTCCGGTTGACGCCCTAAGCCGAGGTTCGTACCCCACAGCGGGTGCCCTTAGCGAGCGTTCACCTAGTTTTAATTAGCATAGTTGAGTAAGGTTTTAAGTGTAGTAGCTTATGGCACCCACAGGAAAACCCGGTTAGGTTAGGTTAGTCATGATCTCAGAGGTCAACTACGAGATGCAATACCTAAAAAAAAAAAGACATGGGTGGCAGCGAGGGCTGAGCTGGCCGGGCTGCGCCACCGATGCCAGCGCGAGCGCGCGAACTCCGCCGCGCTCGAATTTCGCAGCGATGCGGCCGTCTTGTTATTGTTTATAGACGTACCTAATTTCCCGTCGTGAGTCGTGAAGGAATAAAACGCTGACTTCTTATCATCCGTCGTACAGTTTTTACACTTAGATTAGAAAACGTTCGGGGCACCACAACCATAACACTTTATATCACTTTCCGACTTTACTTTACTACTGTCATTGTTATCACGTACACTTATCGGACTTATCACTATTAGGTACGCTTAGGCTTCTCGCTCATTTCCTAGCGGTGACCGAGTCGCTTGCAGTATGTGCAGAACGGCTTAGGTACACGTGCTGCTGTGACGACGATGCTACACAATTGCTTGATAGCGCGTGAGACTTCGATAGAGATGCCTGCCCTTTCCCTATTTCCTTTAGGGAATCTTCTACTAGGCGACACTTATGAAGTAGCTCGTCGAAAGTATTGACGCATTCTTTCGTCACGCGTTTTCTAATGCGCGGGCTAAGCAAACCGTACGCCATATTTAACTGCACTTTTTCTGAGTGGTCGTCTTCTGGAAATTTTACTAATAGAGCAAGTACCTTGGCGATATATAAGTCCGTGTGTTCGTCTTCCTGATTTAGACTAAACAATTTCCTGTAGAGTCGGTGTGGTGGGTCATGCTCGCTGAAAGCCACTTTAATTCTAGTAAGGGCCTCCGACCACTTACTCGTCGACCTTTTCACACCTTGCCAGTGCCACCACACTGCAGCAGGCCCCTCCAACAACATTGAGAAACCACGGAGAGCATTTTCATCGGAAACATTTACGCAATCCTGTTGAAAAGAGGTTTCTTAAGTTTGTTTAAATTGAAAAGGTTTGGGTTGTCTATTTATGTCATACACACTATGTCAGTTGTTTTTATATTGTTTAGTTTGTTTCGGTGAAAATAAAACCATTTTCACATGATTCCGTGATTGTAATTATTTGTATATCAGTAATTACCGCCACTAGCAAGACTCTGCAAAACATAGTATAGCCAGAGGTAGGAGGGCTATACCTATAGGTACCAACAAGCTCCTACAGGTTATGGCAACCGCAGATGGTGATAATGATATTGCAAGTATGTCACAAAAGGAATCGACGGGATTGCCGTCTATAGAGAAGCTAGATGGTACGGCAAACTATAACATATGGAAATTTCTAATGGAGTTATATCTTATCCATGAGAATTTATGGGAGTTTACGAGTAACACTCCACAAGCATCGGACGTTGCTGGAACCAAGCGAGACCAAAGGGCACGTGCGAAGATATGCCTTTCAGTAAAATCACACTGTCTTGTTCATGTAAGACAAGCGAAAACGGCTAAAGAGGCCTGGGACTCTTTGAGAGCAGCGTTTGAGGATAAAGGTCTCAACAATCGCTGTAGACTTCTTTCTATGCTGGTTAGTCACAAGTTAGAGAAGTATTCTACTGTGAGAGAATATGTGACAGCTATGATGACGACGGCGCAGCAGCTTCGTGATCTGGGGAAAGAGTTAGATGACGAGTTAATAGCAACATTGATGCTTCAAGGATTAACTGACAGGTTTCAACCCATGAAACTTGCAATAGAAAATGCAAAGGTCATCTTAACCACCGACTATGTTAAAAATAAATTGTTTCAAATGGAAGATGTATACCAAGCAGAAAGTACTGTAACGAATGCGTTACCTACAAGCTAAAAATAAATGTCAAGACTTTAAGAAGAAGAACTCGAAGAAGAGCAGTTCAATTAAATGTTTTATTTGTGAAGGTCCACATAAAGCTAAGAATTGTCCACAGAACCCCAAATTGAAGAAAGAAGCAATGACTTCGTTTGCAATGGCAACATCAGGATCAGGAACAGCAGCATGGATTCTTGATTCTGGCGCATCAAGTCATATGACGAATCGAAAAGAGTGGCTGATAGACATTAAAATTCTAGATAAGAAGGTGGAGGTAGCTTGTGCGAATGGAGAAAAGGTATATGGTGAAGCAATTGGTGATGTGGTGGATGAGGAATCAGGTATGACAATCAGAGACGTATTGTATGTACCTGGATTGGCAACTAGTTTACTGAGTGTGAGCACAATCGTAAGTAGGAACTTAGTTGTGGTATTTGATAAGTCTGGCTTTAAAATTATGAAAGCAGATAAATGTAAGGTGACGGGTGAAGTTTGTCATGCAGGTATTGTAGATAGTGGGATTTATAAAATAAAGTACTGTTCTCAGGGTTCCGCACTTACATCAGCAGCAGAAAGTGATCAGTTGATGCTGTGGCACCGAAGGATGGGACATCTTGGTATGAGAAATCTCACACTGCTTAGAGATAAGATGGCAACAGGGGTAAGTTTTCCTAAAACTAGTGATCAACTTGAATGTAAACCCTGCCTGATGGGAAAGCAAACTAAGCAACCTTTCAATAAGAAGAATAAGGTTACGCGAGCCAATGAAGTGCTAGGTTTGGTGCACTCCGATCTGTGTGGACCTATGGAAGAACCTTCTGTGTCTAAATGTCGTTATTTCTTGACATTTATAGACGATTTGACGCGTAAAACTTTTGTATATTTCTTGAAACAAAAGAGTGAAGTTTTTGAGAAATTTCTTCAGTTCAAGGAGTTAGCTGAAAACATGTGTGGCAAGAAACTGAAGATTTGGCGCACGGATAATGGCTCAGAATTCGTCAACAAAAGGATGGATGATTACTTGAAAAATCACGGAATTTCCCGAGAAGAGATACGTCGAGAATCTGTTGGAGAAGATAACTTTGAAGATTGTGAATCAGATGCAAATATGAGTGAAGAAATATCACAAAATCATGAGAGAAGATATCCACTGAGAAATCGCAAGCTGAAAGAATTTCCAGATTACGTTCTTTATGAAGCAACAATAGGAGATGAGTTAAGCGAAGAACCGTTTAACATTCAAGAAGCTTTGAATAGTAAACATAAAGAAGAGTGGAGAAAAGCAATACTAGAAGAGCTAGATGCTTTGAAGAAAAACAAGACATGGATTTTAGTGAAACCTGAGAAAGGACAAAATGTTATTGATTCAAAGTGGGTACTTAGAATAAAAAACGAGGTGGGAAATAAGAGACGTTTTAAGGCTAGACTGATCGCACGCGGCTTTCGACAAAAACGAGGTCTAGATTATAGCGAAACATTTTCACCAGTGGTGAGACATGGCTCACTACGGCTGCTTTTTGGTTTGGCAGCGGAACATGATCTCAAAATTAATCATATGGATGTCAAGACTGCATTTCTAAATGGTGATTTACATGAAACTGTGTATATGACACAACCAGAAGGGTATGCAGAGATAGGAAAAGAAGAATATGTGTGCCTTCTTAAAAAATCTTTATATGGGCTAAAGCAGGCTCCTAGACAATGGAACTTAAAATTAGATGAGGTCCTCAACAAAATGAACTTCAAGAAACTAGAGAGTGAACCTTGTGTTTATATGAGGAGATCCAATAACAGTTGGACGATAATCGCTGTTTATGTGGACGATTTGTTAATATTCTGGAACAATGAAAAGGAATTAACAGAAATCAAAAAACAGTTGATGAAGAGTTTCGATATGAAAGATCTAGGAAAAGCAGAGCTTGTTCTTGGTATGCGAGTCCAACAGACTACAAGTGGGATAAAACTGGATCAAGAGGCTTATATCGAGAAGCTTCTTAAAGAATTTGTAATGGAGGATTGCAAATCAGTTAGCACACCTTTAGTACCTGGTCAACGTTTGACTAAGCCTGAAGAGGAAGGGTATATACCACCCACTAACATACCGTATCAAAAGTTGATAGGATCACTAATGTATCTGGCCGTATGCACCAGGGGTGATATTGCATTTGCTATCAGTTTCCTGAGTCAGTTTAATAACTGTTTTAAGGAGGAGCACTGGCAGGCAGCGAAAAGAGTATTACGATACTTGAAGGGAACTAAGCATCGTGGTTTGTTCTACAGAAAAACTGGACGGCAAATAGAAGGTTTTGCTGATGCAGATCATGGTGGAGGACATGACAGAAAATCGTATTCTGGATGCATTTTCCGGTTTGCTGGAGGAGCAATATCGTGGGAGAGCAAAAAGCAGCAAGTAATTGCTCTTTCTAGTACAGAAGCAGAATATGTCAGTCTAACTCAAGCAGCTAAGGAAGCAATTTTTTTGAGAAGATTGATGACTGAGGTTACAGGAAAGAATAACAAAATTGTTATTTATTGTGATAGCCAGTCAGCTATCGCAATCGCTGAGAATCCAGTACATCATAATCACACCAAACACATTGATCTGAAGTATCATTTCATTAGGGAATGTTTGCATAATGGAGTGATTGATTTAAAATATTTGGAAAGCAAGCGAATGCCAGCAGATACGCTAACAAAGGCTTTACCAAGAGAGAAATTTGAATGGTGTGCTTCATGGATGGTGAAGTGACTGAATAGAGATGTATGTGTGTGTATGGACGAGTGAGATGAAAGATGACAGACTGTTATCAATTTAAGGAGGAGTGTTGAAAAGAGGTTTCTTAAGTTTGTTTAAATTGAAAAGGTTTGGGTTGTCTATTTATGTCATACACACTATGTCAGTTGTTTTTATATTGTTTAGTTTGTTTCGGTGAAAATAAAACCATTTTCACATGATTCCGTGATTGTAATTATTTGTATATCAGTAATTACCGCCACTAGCAAGACTCTGCAAAACATAGTATAGCCAGAGGTAGGAGGGCTATACCTATAGGTACCAACAAGCTCCTACAAATCCTTATAGGTAGCAATACCGTCTAAAAAGTTTTCCAACGACTCGTCCGCACGACCACCATAACGCGTCGAGCATTTTGCGAAATTTCTGTTCGCGCAAAATGCAAAGCCCGATCCCTGCTGGGCCTCAGATACGTTAACATGGGGTGTTGACGACCGTACTTTTCATCCTCAGCCTCCAACTCTAAACTGCTTCTTAATGAATATTTATGTTGACCGTGTTTGGGATATCATTACCTAATAGTAATACCTGTTTTATAATTAAAGACTGAATAAATTATCAGTATAAACTTTATTTAATTTTGGACTGAACTTCCATCCGTAAGACGCTCCACTCAGCATTGGCATAGATTAATGATCTCCACAGATAATCATAAATCTTATATTCTAGAACAATACCTAAGTACTTTCTGGGGTATTTAATTTCTACGTCTAGTTGTTCAGATAAACCTACATGGACACTTATGAAACGTCAGAAGCTAGGAATCGTTCCACATGGTCGTTTTCTATGGAAAAGAGCCGGCAGAAAACTCCACCATCATAATTATAATAACAGCACATAGTCTTATTTTACATGTCGTTCGCATGTGTGGCAATGGCAAACATCCTACGTGGCAACTGGCAACATTATGCAAAGTATTTTATTTGATTAAATTTATCAATGAGATTAGAAAAAATACCAGTGGTCGACCTAAACGCAGCCCAGGGGAGGGGGTCATGACGCCCATGACCCCCCCTTGGATCCGCCCTTGCCACAGGAAACTCCGGTTAAACAGCCATGACTATAGATGTAGGTAAGGCCGGTTTTAAAATCAATTAAACCAATCCATTTAAAACGAAAAAAACCGTTTAAAAGCAAAATAAATCATTTTTTTCGATTTAAAATGGTTAGTGTTGATGACTATGTTTTTTTTAATTATAACTACATTTTCTTGATTTTACCGAGGTAGGGGTATAACTCTGGGTTGGTAAATAAAAATTTTTTCATTGTTTTCAAACGATATAAATAATCAATTTGATTCGGTTTAATTATAAAACCAAACACACTCTCGCTGACGTTGTCACTCGTAACTCGACTCAAGCTCGCCTACCCTACACAACACACACATGCGCCTGTTGGTATTGTTGATCGAAGATGCGCCTACATAAACTGTCGCGTGCGGCCGCAGCGCCGATCATGCACGTAGTTTTATTTTTATTTATTTTGGCGAGTTTCCAACCGTTTAAAACCATTTATTTAGGGTTTAAAACGGCAACATTTTATTTAAAAACGTTTTAAACCGGTTGTTTTACATTTAAAGCCATGACCTTAGTGGTCAAAACTGCGAGTTGCCCTAGTCAAAAAAAAAAAAACTCTTGCACGAGTTGTGGCAAGCGCAGGCTACACGAGTGCTACCCATTAGGGGTGGGTCGTTACGTGATTTTTGTGAAACGTAACGTAACTAGTGATTTCGAGGACGTCACCGGTTTTGAAAACTAGTGATTTTAGTAACTAGTTATTTTTCAAATTCTATTCGGTGATTCAACACGGTGATTTTAAAGTGTTACTGTTATTTGCCAAACGAAAATATAAATGGTTACCTACGTAATACGTTACATATCACAAGCTTTAAGTTTTTGGAACGAATAAGTTTTTATAGCTACATATGCAGTTACATTATTATCGTAATACTAAAGTTATTTATTACTTGCGAAAGAAACAACATGCGTCGCAACGTACTTTTGTTTCGTTTCACTCTTTTCATTCGATCACTGTATTGTGATGGAACTAGTTACAAAAATCACGTGTTTATGTGTGTCTCGAAACTAGTTATTCGGTTACATGCCCCGTATCCAGTTATTGTAACTAGTGACGTTAAATAACGCCCATACCTACTACCCATCCTCACTCTCGTTTTAGAACTAGGGTATCCAAATACATTACGTTCCGGATACGTGTACGCCCAGCCTTAACTGATAAATTGATACTGGTAACCCAAACCTAACCAACATAACCTTCAAATTCAAAAAGTCAAAACAAGTGGTTTCGTGCCGCGCCAATAAACAAAACCACTTTGTTTATTGTGGTTCAGTCAGCAGTGCTGAGGCCACTTTTTTTTTAGTTTAAATAGTTAGTGGTGATAGTAAGCGGTGAAGATGTTCAACCAGCTGGGCGGCGCGCCGAGCAACCCTAACAAAGACCTGGAGGTGACCTCGCCGCCGGACGACACTGTGTCGGCCCTGGAGTTCTCGCCGCCCTCGCTGCCGCAGACCTTCCTTGTGTCGGGCAGCTGGGACTGCCGGGTGAGTCGCCCGTCGCACTAGCTCAGGCTCTTTAAGATTTTTGGGATTTGCTTGTACACAGAGAGACTACCCATAGATTACTTCATAGATACAAAGATCCCTGGCGCGTACTGTATTAACACATTATGTGCTTATTCTACTAATAGGATGTCTCTGGACGACGTATAACACACAGGCTTGTTTAAGTAAATCAAGCACCTAAAAAGGCCAGAGGGCCATCTCAACGGCGGGTTTTAGTAAAGAAATGCCTGTGGGGTCCAGCTCGTACCACCCCTGTCTCACACAGGTGCACTTCTGCAATACTCTTATTAGTGGCCATGTATTTTCTGAGAATTTGGACTAGCTAAAAACAACAAAATGCGTGTTTACTGTTGTTGTTCTTCCTAAGAGGACTTTCTGTCCCTCATTAGGCACTTCACTTACAGACACTACCAAGAGCTATAGGGGACAGGAGTGAGATTCCTCTTTGTGGGAACATTTTTGTGTGTAATGAGCAATATTGTGAAACTAAATCAGTGTTTATGAATCATCTTACAAATACTTTTCTTTATAACACTATGTAATTGGGCACTTTTTATAATGTGTATCCCCTTTTTTGTCTCTTTCCATCCCCACAGTTGTTACCACAAATAAATTAGTCATGGAAAGAATGTGAAACTTGCTATTTTAAAGATCAAGTACCTGGTCGACCAAGCTCTGTTCGGGTGAAAATAGATAAACATATTGGCCGGGTATACCAACCTTGTATCACATTCCCGAGGCTGTGAAAATAGAGAAAACGAATTTTGTCAGGTATGAGACCTAGCTAGATCGATTTTTCGCCTCCTTAAACGCCTATATTGCAACTTTCATCGAAATCATTACAGCCGTTTGCGAGAACGTGATTACAAATATGTATTACAAGCTTCGCCCGCGTGGATGTAGAAAAATATGTATAAAGTTTTTTTGACATGGCATTCAAAATTTAAGCTCTAATATGTGCATGGAATTTGTGGTGTATCAATACCATTCGGTTGCCACCCCCCAACATCGTTATAATTGAAATAAATAACTTGTTGCTTTTAAAGCTCAGAAGAAATACTTGTGATTGTTTACGAAATTACAATCGATTGATAATTGTAAGCCATTGTTTAAGGAACTTAGTTTGCTCACTCTACCATCTATGTACATTTATGAAATGGGAGGGTTTGTTCGCTGTAACCTGCATTTATTTGAAAAGCTAAGCTCTCGCCGTTATCAGAATACCATTCATGTTACCTCTCATAAAACCGCATTTTTCGGCAAAAGTGTGTTAGGTATGGCCCCAAAAATATATAATGTTATACCAGAAGCTATTGAAAAACAGAGTGTCTGGGATCCTTTAAGAGGTATTTGTTTAAATTCCTTTTAGATAGATGTTACTACTCCATCACTGAGTTTACTACTAATAAAAAGAGGTATGAAGATCTAAATTAAATGCTCAGTTTAAGTAATATAGTTTATTGGATATGGATTAATATAATACCGGTCAAAATAGCTTCAGAAATAACAATGAACATTTTATCAAATTCTGAAAGATAAAAATGGTTATTGTGGGTCATCCTTAGAAGATAGACATATGCCATCGGGGACTTTTTTGTTGAACTTTTTAAGATGCACAATACTGTAAAATTTACAATTTCCGCGGCGCACGCCAATTAAGTTCCCAGTCAGCATGATTTTTTCCGACATCTTCAACAATAATCATCAAATTTCAGCTAATTTACACAAAACCATAATGAATTATACACTCAAACCTTCCGAAAGAATCACTCCGGTTTTGGTGAAAACCGTTTGAAAATCCGTTCGGTAGCTTTTGAGTTTATCGCGTTCAGACAGACAGATAGACGCGGCGGGGGACTTTGTTTTATAATTATTATGTCCTTAATAAAACACCAAATATTGTTATATGTGTATTGAGCTAAGTAGCCTCGAAATACAAGTGAGTAAATCATAAGAGTAGGAACAATAATATGATAGAGGGTAGACTAAGAACTTATAAACACACAACTTATAAACTAATAAGTATGTAGGTACCTGTATACAACATACCTTTCCCCCAAGTATACAAAATATATTTAAACTTTAACTTATACTTAAAGTCAAGAATTTTTTTATCTATTTAAATATCTAACAATAACATTCTTCATTAACAACCTATTCGATATACATTCAAATCAAAATCAAATCATTTATTTCTTTGCAAAAATGGGTATAGTACATAGGTGTTTTTATAATAAAGTTCTCCATATTTTACCGTCACATGGGCATGCAAAGGTTTACAATAAAAAAATAAATAAAGAAATTTAACCAAGCCTTTCATAAGGGCCTTTTGTATGAGATAAAACTTTACTTTTAATCTTACCCCCAGAATAGCCAGACTCATAATCACTGGGTATACCTAACATCTCCGCCCGTTGGTCCGAACTCGGTATTTCAATTATTTCCTCACTCGAGTCTGTACCTTCCATTTCACCATCTCCATTTTCCATTTCCAAACTAGCCTCTTCATTATTTACTTCTTCCCTCTCTCCTCGGTCTGCACCTTCTGTGAATTTCTTTTTAACTAATTGGTCGATGTGTCGGTTGACAACATTACCATCACCAGTTGCAACTTGATAATTGGATGGCCCTTGCCTTTTAACCACCGTACCAGGCAACCAACGAAGTCCACCACTATAATTTCCATACATCACACTTTGGCCCACATTAGTTATATTATGAGCATTATTGGTAATCTGTTGATCAGTTTTATTTTTAACACGATTATCCGGATGTATAACATCTAACAAGGTACGTAGATGCCTGTTCATCAATAGTTCAGAGGGGCTCTTGTTAGTTATTGTGCAAGGAGTTACCCGCAATCCTAGTAGCATTTGAGGAATCTTAACATCCCAAGAGATGCTATCCATCTTGCGCAACTTGTCTTTAACCGTTTGCACCATTCTTTCGGCCAACCCGTTTGTTGCAGGATGATAAGGCGCTGTCTTGATATGTTTTATTTTATTCGCGTCCAATAATTGCTTAACTTCAGCTGACACAAAAGACGTTCCGTTGTCGGAAACCAATGTCTCACACAAACCATGGATTGCAAATAAATTTCTGAGGTGTCTAATGACCGTTCCCGCAGTCATATTGTTTACCAGTATCACCTCAGGCCATCTGGAATATGCGTCCACCACGATTAAAATATATTTGCCTTGGAAATGTCCCGCAAAGTCCACATTTATTCGAGACCACGGCTTTGTAGGCGTAATCCACTCAGATTTAGTTTTCGGAGGCATGTGCCGATTTTCAAGACATTTGTTACATCCGCCTACTAATGCCTCAACATCTTCGTTCAATTTTGGCCACCAAACATAACTCCTAGCCAGTGATTTCGTTTGGACGATGCCGTTATGTGTTTTATGTAAAGCACGTAGTATCGTTTCACGCAATGATGACGGTACCACCACTCGACAACCCAGTAAGATACAATCTTCATGCATAGAGAGTTCCGAACGACGTAACCAGTATGGACGCAGTTCATCATCGGTAACTCTAGCTGGCCAACCGCTTAGTACATGATGACTGACACGAGATAATAGCCTATCTCGCTTCGTTGCTAATGCTATTTGGTCAGCATCCACAGGGAAGTCGGTAGGTGTCTCTATCAGCAACACGTCACATAACTGCTGTTCAGGTTGGTCGGGAACCGGATGTGGCCAGCGGCTCAATCCATCAGCGTGACCAATTTGTTGCCCCGGTTTGTACACAATTTCGTAATTGTGTGACGTCAACATAATTGCGATCCTCGTTAGGCGAGGTGAGAAGACTGTGGGCATAGGTCGCTTCGGATCGAATATGCCCAACAGTGGTTTATGGTCCGTAACTATAGTGAAGGATCTTCCACATAGTTATGAAACTTGCTAACTCCAAATGAAATGGCAGTGGCCTCTTTATCCAATTGTGAGTAACGGCGTTCGTGAATATGTAGAGTTCTGGAACCCATAGCTACGGGGCGCTCCTGTCCGTCTTACATAACGTGGGATAATACAGCGCCGACGCCGTATTCTGAGCTGTCGCAGGTGAGTACCAACGACTTATTTAAATGGTAATGAACGAGCGTCAAGTCAGATGACAGCAACCTTTTAGCCGTGTCAAAGCTCCTTTGCTCCCTGTTTGTCCATTGCCAAGATTGTGCTTTGTCGAGCAACCTATGTAGGGGCTCGAGCATGGTGGCTTTGCGAGGTACGAACCTCTCATAAAAATTATATAATCCCAAAAACGCTTGTAGCTGATGAACGTTCTTTGGTTCAGGAGTGTTGGCGATAGACTCGACTTTGCTAGGTGCAGGATGAATACCCTCAGCGTCTATGACAAAACCTAGAAACTCGACACGTTCTTTGGCAAACTTACATTTGTTCCGATTGAGCCGCAAACCTGCCTTACCGATGCGCTCCAGTACAGTGTCGAGGCGCTGCGTCATCTCCGACATCGTCCAGCCACTGACGATGACGTCATCGATTAGTACCGCAACGCCGGGAATGCCCGCAACGCCGTCATCAAGCGCTGGAAAATTCCCGGGCAGGCTTTAACACCAAAAGCCAATCTGTGTACTGAAAACAAACCTTTGCATGTGTTTAATGTTAACAGCTGTGCTGTGGCGTCTGTGATGACCACCTGTGTATATGCACGATCAAGGTCGAGTGTCGTGTAAAATTTGCCACCAGCAACCGTAGCAAACACTTCACTTGCCGTCGGCATAGGGTAGGTGTCAGACTCGGTAGCCTGATTAACTGTACTACGGTAGTCACCGCAAAGACGAATGTCCCCGTTTCGTTTGGGTATTGGAACAACCGGAGTCGCCCATTCTGAAAAAGTAACAGGGCGAAGTACCCCTTCTCCCACTAGACGATCTATCTCTTTTTCAACGTTGTTTTTAATAGCATAAGGTACGGGACGTGCCTTCAAAAACCTAGGAGTCGCATCTGGTTTCAAATGTATAGCGACAGGGTCCCCCCTGTAAGTACCGAGTCCGTCCCTGAAAACCTCGCTGTGCTTACTTACAATCTGATCATTCGCAGACATGTCAAGTTCAGATATCATATTAACATTTAGAGTAATACCTAGTACTTCGAACCAGTTACGTCCCAACAGATTCGGTCCCGAGCCCTTAGCTACAATAACATTCAAAACACGCTTAATGTCTTTATATTGTACTTGCACTTGAGCTTGTCCCATCACTGTGACCGGCGAGCTGTTCCACGTGCACAGGCGATTGGGTTCCGCGCGCAATGCGCTGCGCGAACGCACACGCGCCCATGTTTGCTGGTTCACCAAGGAGAAAGCGGCGCCGGAGTCCACCTCCATCGCTACCTGCGCGCCGTCCAATAGCAGCTTCACCTCGTATGGAACGCGAGAGCTTGTCGAGCTCTCCATTTTATAAATGCCATTAAGTTGCACGTCAGTCTCGTTTTCGGCTAAGTTAATTTTTTCAGAACGATTTTTCTTTTTAGCGGTGCATATTTTCTCGATGTGACCTTTCTTCTTACAAAAGTGGCACACGGCGTTAACGAAGCGACATTCGCCCGCGTGCCGGTCTCCACATCGATAACACAGTCGTACATTTGCTTTGGATTGTACGGCGTTAACGTCGTAGGTTCACATAACGGCGGCGAGGTCGCTGCGGCGTCCACTGCCGTCGCGTCGTGGCTGATGACGGCGCCGGCAACGGAGGTGCTCTGCATCATACGAGCGTCCCTACCCGCACTTTCGGCCGATAGCATAGCATCCACTACGTCATGGTATCGCAAATTATCTTTCTTTAGCAGTTCGTACTGCAAACTGTGATTGTTCATACCGCATACCAATCTGTCACGAAGCATCCTCTCCATGTCCGTAAAGTTACAACCGACACTGATTTTTCTTGTTGAGTGAGTTGCGCTATGTATTCCGCGGCGGATTCACTGCGCTTATAAAATTTGAACGACACAGAAATCTCATTAGGTTTTGGGCTGTAATGTTTGGTTAGGATCGCTTCAATTTCACAGAATGTTACTTCACTAGACTTTTTAGGTGTAATCAACGCCAGAAGAGTCTCGAAAACTTGTACGCCGCACACTGTATAGAAGTTTGCCCTTTTAGCCGGATCTGAGACAACGCCATTCGCCTCAAAACAATATTTAAGTCTGTCGATGTAATTGTCCCAATTATTACATTTCACATTGAACTCATGAAATTTCACTGATTTACACTCCGTCATGTTTTCTACTCGTCGCCAATATTATGTCCTTAATAAAACACCAAAATATCGTTATTTGTGTATTGAGCTAAGTAGCCTCGAAATACAATTGAGTAAATCATAAGAGTAGGAACAATAATATGATAGAGGGTAGACTAAGAACTTATAAACACACAACTTATAAACTAATAAGTATGTAGGTACCTGTATACAACAATAATATGTAAGGATGTTTAGTGGTATGAGAAACGGTGTAAAGTTCACTCATCCACCATCCATGGACAGGTCCACTCAAATCTGTATGGTTCTTTCCTCAAAAGACCATTTCAGACACAAATCTACATGATCCTCAAATGAAATGCTCTGACCAAGATTATTTCCGGGTTTATATTACATGAATGAATTTTATAAATACAATGACATGAATATTTACTTTTCAAGTATTATATTATATTAACTATTGTGAATGTGAAGACTATATGGGTAATTTCTTTTTGTTTTTTCTCAGTTACTTATTTTTTTTTTTTTTAAAAGGTCTGTACATGAATTGGGTGAACCCTGCCTCTTAAACTAGGGTGACCTGTATCTTAAGAGACAGTGATCAGCTATATGGTATCACATAAAATAATCAAAAACTGGTTTGTGAAGTGTGTCAGTGGCCATGTATGTGTCTATAAAATAAATTACTTTTGTATGTTTCTTGCTTAAATAGGTATACAGGGCGTCCCAAAATTATGGGACATGAAGGGAAAGTACCTTAAATATCGTAGATAGGGTATTTTGTTGAAAGAAGACTTTATGTTATTTTTAAAAGTTAGTAATTCTGCATTCAAAGATTTTCTCAAAATTACTTGCCTCGTCTGGGAATCGAACCGACTTAAATGTAAAAAAAAACACCCCTACTTTTATGATTCCAATAGAAAGAATGGCCAAAAACTAATAACTCTTCTTAAGTAACATAGTATTTTAAAAGAAAGGAACAGCGTGAAATTAATCATTTTAATCAAATTAAAAACCATGAAACTGCCGTAGTCAATTAAGTTGGTATTTTTTTCTAAATTAATTAATTCATAAAATACTTTATAGCATAGGATTGGTACGAATGGACCGATTAGATGGCCGGCCAGATCCCCGGACCTTACACCATTAGATTTCTTCTTTTGGGGATACGTGAAAGATATTTATTTATTTTATTTTTTGGAAAACTTACAGCTTAACAGACACAATAATAGTTTAAACAAAATATGGCCAATTACAAGTTTCCACATGTATGCTATACAAAAAGCGATACGAGAACGTGGGCGAGTTACAAACAGAATTGTGCCATATCATATCGAGTATTCACCATAAAATGATAAGAAAATCAACAGGCAGCGGACTCATTAAAAGATTTGCGTAAGACAAGAGGGATCACATTTTGAGCATTTAATTAATTAATTTACAAAAAAATACCCACTTAATTGACTACGGCAGTTTCATGTATGTTTTTAATTTGATTAAAATGATTAATTTCACGCTGTTCCTTTCTTTTAAAATACTATGTTACTTAAGAAGAGTTATTATTTTTTGGCCATTCTTTCGATTGTCATCATAAAAGTAGGGGTGTTTTTTTACATTTAAGTGAAATGAAAATGAAATGAAATGAAATTGTTTATTCTGTAAATAGGATATCGAAATCACTTTTACACGTCATATAAAAAAATATTAAAAATAAGCTAGATGAGTTCGGCGTTTCCTATCTGACTACTCTGAGAAGAAAGGCCGAAACAAACTCAGAGGTCGCAGTCTCTTTTAAAGTCCAGACATAATCTTGGTCAGGCCATATGAGGACCATGCAGATAAGTGTCTGAAAAGGTCTTTTGAGGAAAGAACCACACAGATTTGAGTGGACCTGTCCAGTCAGTGCAAGCATTTGTCAGTAATCGTGGAGCTCAACTCAGAACTTAAGGAGCTCAACTCGACGAACAATACCAAAGAAAGGACATTTGGGTAGGCCGCATAAACTACTCAAACTGCCAGACCATCACTAAAACTAGCAGAGAAATAAAAACAATATCCACATAGTCCTCACATTCACAATAGTTAAAATAATATAATACTTTACAAAGTAATCATGTCATTTTGAATATAATTTTCAACAATGTCAATGTGTTTATAAAACTGGTATATGTTGATTTTACATAATTAAAATGTCTAGTTTTATGATTTTTTCACAAGGCTTAGCAGAGCGAGCAGTTCAATCCCAAGCTTTTTTATCTTCTAAATAATCTGAAATTGTATAGTACCCTTTTTTACAAAGTTTGGTTTTAATACAGATTTTAAATCGTTTAATGGGTAAGTTTCGAATGTCAATGGGGAGTTTGTTGTAAAAACGTATACATTGACCCATGAATGAGTTGCCTACTTTGTGGAGACGTGTGCGATGTACAGCAAGGTTGTGTTTATTCCTGGTATTTAAACTATGAATATCGGACATTTTCTTAAAATTTGATATATTTTTGTGCACATACAATAGGTTTTCAAAAATATATTGTGAGGCTACAGTCAGAATATTTATTTCTTTGAATTTTTCTCTAAGGGAATCTCTTGGACCTAGATTGTAAATGGCTCGAACAGCCCTTTTCTGTAGAACAAAGATAGTATTAATGTCCGCACAGGTTCCCCAGAGAAGAATCCCATATGACATAAGGCTATGAAAATAACTAACAATTCTGGCTGTATCTACGTCAGTTATCTGTCTAATTTTTTTAACAGCATAGGCGGCCGAACTTAGCCTTCCTGACAATTTTTCTATGTGTGGGCCCCATTGTAATTTACCGTCAATAGTGATTCCAAGAAAAACTGTCGACTCAACAGGGTCCAACTCTGTTCCATTAACCTGAACATTGGTAGATAGCTGCCTGACATTTGGCATTGAAAATTTTATGAGTTTAGTCTTTTTTTCGTTCAGGAGAAGATTATTTACATTAAACAGTCGGTTCGATTCCCAGACGAGGCAAGTAATTTTTAGAAAATCTTTGAATGCAGAATTACTAACTTTTAAAAATAACATAAAGTATTTTTCAGCAAAATACCCTATCTACGATATTTAAGGTACTTTCCCTTCATGTCCCATAATTTTGGGACGCCCTGTAGACTATACCTATTTAAGCAAGAAACAGAAATAAAATCATTTATCATTTTAGGTGCTTACTGTCCGTCAGCTCTTTGTGCTCCGATCGGTACTAAAAAGTCACGCTTGCGTCCCCCTTCTGATCCTAAAAAACGTACCAACATTCCCCCAGGCACACAGCATAAAACATCGTTCGCCAGACACCAATACCACACTCTTAGCGCATATATTTATAAAAAAAACTCACAAAGACCTCAACATCCGCGACCTCAATAGATATCAAGTAAAGTCTAAGGTGACAGAATGGCTACTTCAACAAGACTATTTACAAACCGAGTCCCTACTTACATACATTGCTTAATAATTATAACTATTTCTCGCTGCACACTCATAATTACACTCACACACACTCCCATATACACATGGGTGTGCAGTTACATACATTCACACACACTCTCCTACATTCTTGAGTGGCACTCCCCTCTCCTCCTTTTTAGAATAATGAAATGTTTAGGAAATACATACTATACGGAGAAATAGTCATAACTATTAAGCAATGTATGTAAGTTATGATGACGAACAATTACCGGAGATTCATTGTAAAGGACGGCACGGTTGACATCTGTCGGGCATGCCACCGTCCGGGAGAATCAATCCGACATATTATCCCCGGGTGTTCTCGTCTAGCTAACGAAGAGTACTTGCATAGACACAACCTTGTAGCCAGGATTATCCATCAGCAACTTGCTCTGAAATACAGCCTTGTGGAATCGGAAGTGCCGTACTACAGGTATGTGCCCGACCCAGTTCTCGAAAATGGAAATATCACATTGTACTGGGATCGATCCATCATCACTGACAGGACTATTGTTGCCAATAAGCCTGATATAGTGGTGGTGGATCGAGGAGAGCGGCGCGCAATGATTATTGACATAACGGTCCCGCATGACGAGAACCTCGTGAAAGCCGAGAAAGATAAACAAATCAAGTATCTTGACTTGGCTCGCGAGGTTGTCGACATGTGGGATGTGGACTCAGCAATCATTGTGCCGATAGTCGTATCAGTCAATGGCTTAATTGCCAAGAGCCTAGACCAACACCTAAGGAGGCTCTCGTTGGGCAGCTGGATTAAGGGCTTGATTCAGAAAGCGGTACTCCTGGACACGGCTCGCATTGTTAGGAGGTTCTTTTCTTTGGAGCCCTGACCGCCGGTAGCTTGGACCCTGTTCCCGATACCGGTGGGGATACTATTTTTTATATTTTTTAATGTTTTTATATAATTTTATTCTAATAATTTATATGTAAATAATGAAATAAAGGAAAAAATAATAATGTTTAAAAATGTAAATTATATGTTTTTAAATGAAATAAAAAAAATAATGAAATACTTTAAAAGTAAATATTCATGTCATTGTTTATATAAAATTCATTAATGTCAATGTGTATACACCGTGAAATTTAAATCACAGTTTTACTAGAACAAACGTTGTTTCATGGTCTACTACCATTCTAAAGTATCAAATATGTTATTAAAACAAACTGAACTAAGCGTTCTCAAATAAGTCTTAAGTTACTCAAACGTGTTCAAACATTAACCGTAACATAAAATTACTCATCGCGGCAGTGATATGGCATTCAAAAGAGTTATGAGGAGTCCACGTGGACTACAAGGATGTCCAGCCAATGCGGGCCGAAATGCAAATAAATCATTAGCCAATAACATACAATCGCGCGAAATATCGTCCCGCCCATTTCTTTTGTTGACTGCCGCCAGCCGCCCCCGCCACCCGAACGGTAGCCAGTCTACCGAAATCTCTCGAGCGGGTCACACGTATGCGATGTACTTACGTCACGGGCACGTATCGCGCGTTTTTTTGTAAAAATGAGTTCTAAGTGTTCTAAATATTTTAATGTGGAGTGGTGTGGGATACGGTGCGTTTTGCGTGCAGTTTTGTACCTACATTCTGAACTGTGGTGTAAGAAAGTAACTAAGTAGGTAGGTACCTACTTTACTTACCAGAACTAATAATTAACATCAGCTAGAATTACTGACGATCTTAGGATCGTCAGAAATTCTAGCTGGCCCGATAAGAATGAAGAGAAATTGGAATCAAAGTTGTCTTGGTGCGCAGCTAACTGTTATTATGTTGTGATTTCAGGTAGATTCATATTAGATTCTTATTAGGTTCGTGTTAAAATGCTTACTTTGATCCATTAACAGTGTTAAAAGTTAATTTGGAAGGAAATTTTAGCAAATTGAAATTGTCGTAATTACGTAACTTGAAAACTCACTTTTTTGTTTGTAAAGATATTTCTTTAGTTTTGGTCTTAAATGAAAGGTCTAAACTTATAACCATTTGTCACGTTTAGTTCATGAAAATCGGCCCACGGAACAATAAGATACGGTCATTTTTATGTATGGAAATTTTATTTAGTTAATAAAAATTTGTAAATGTTTGTTCTAATAACGCCTCACTTTTAGTTAACTCATAATTTAAAAAAAATTTCACACCGCGGGCTTAATATGAAAATACCTTGATACGCGAGCGCCGTAGTGTCTGTGTTGTAGGGAGTAACGATAATCTCGACATTTTAAACTTTGTCTTTTTTGTGTTTTTTCAAAAACCAATTATGTTTTCTTTTTTATTTGATGCTGTAGAATGGTAGTAGACCATGGTCTGAACAACGTTTGTTCTAGCAAAACTGTGATTCAAATTTCACGGTGTATAAAAACCCGGAAATAATCTTGGTCAGAGCATTTCATTTGAGGACCATGTAGATTTGTGTCTGAAATGGTCTTCTGAGGAAAGAACCATACAGATTTGAGTGGACCTGTCCAGTCAGTGCACGCATTTGTCAGTAATAGTGTATCTCAACTCAGAACTTAAAAGGAGCTCAACGATTCGACGAACAATACCAAAGAAGGGACATTTGGGTAGGCCGCATAAAGTACTCAAAACTGCCAGATTATCATTAGAAGTAACTGAGAAAAAATAAATAAATATATAAATGACCCACATAGTCCTCACATTCACAACAATTAAAATAATAATAATATTATACTTCATAAAGTAAATATTCATGTCATTGTGTATATAATTTTAAAGTTACCAAAATAAACAAAGTTCCGAAAGTAAAAAATAAAAATTATAATTGGAGCAGCTCAATCCCAAGCCTTTTTGTCCTCAACGTAATCTTTAACGGTATAAAAAGCTTTCTGGCACAACTTACGTTTAATGAATGATTATTTATTAAGGCTTAGATCTTGTACGTGGCTTGGAAGTTTATTATAAAAGCGTATACATTGACATCTCAACGAGCCACCTATTTTCTTGAGCCTTGTTGTAGGTACAACAAATTTGTGTTTGTTTCTAGTATTTATGTTATGGATATCACAGTATTTTTTAAACAATTTTATATTTTTATGGGCATATAAAAGATTATCAAAAATATACTGAGAAGGCACAGTCATTACATTAATCTCCTTAAATTTATTTCTGAGAGAGTGTCTCGGACTTAATTTATAAATTGATCGAACAGCTCTTTTCTGCAAAACAAAGATAGTCTGAATGTCGGCGGCATTTCCCCACAACAGAATACCGTACGACATTACACTATGAAAATAGCTAAAGTACACTAAACGGGCTGTCTCTATGTCAGTCAAATTACGAATTTTTCTAACAGCATATGCTGCGGAGCTTAGCTTTTTTGACAATTTATCTATGTGTGGGCCCCACTGAAGCTTACCATCCAAAGTTAAGCCCAAGAAAACTATGCTATTTTCAGGATTCAATTCTTCGCCCTTTATTAACACACTAGTTTTCACCTGCCTAACATGAGGTAGGGTGAACTTAATGCATTTGGTTTTTTTTCACTAAGGAGTAAATTGTTAACATTGAACCAGTGAACTACTTTTAAAATCGCGCTATTTACATCGTCAGAAACCAGCTGCTGACGTTTAAGTTTAAACAAAAGTGAAGTGTCATCCGCAAACAACACTATATCATGGTTATCCTTTATGAGGTAAGGCAAGTCATTGATATAAATAAGAAACAAGAAAGGACCAAGAATTGAGCCCTGAGGGACTCCCATTGTTACTATAGATCTAGGAGATCTTTTTCCATTAACGTCAACGCACTGAATCCTATTACTCAAGTATGAAATAAGAAGATTCAGAGCGCTGTTCCGGATCCCATAGTGGCGGAGTTTCCTGATTAATGTTTCATGAAGAACGCAATCAAACGCCTTGGACAAATCACAAAAAATACCCAAGGCATAGCATTTATCTTCCCATGCTTTATAAATATGACCTAAAAGTTCAACACAGTAGTTGAACGACCCCTTGTAAAACCGAACTGTTTGCTATGTAATAATTTATGTCTATTAAAAAATCTTTGCAATTGCTCTAAATTTTTTTTTTTTTATTTTACTAAAAGTAGGTAGGACTGAAATAGGTCTATAATTTGTGGGGTCTGATGTACTACCTGATTTAAACAAAGGTATTATTTTACTATTTTTCATAAGGTCAGGAAACTCCCCACAGTCGATACAATTATTAAAGATAAGAGCTAAAGTAGGTGCTACAATGTCAATAATAGACTTTGCAACTTCTACAGAATTACCCCACAGATCTGCAGTGTTTTTTACATTTAAAGTGTGAAAGGTTTTAATTATGTCTCTACAATATGTTCAAAAATAAAGTCCGAATCGCAAACATTAACATTTTCCTTTAGCAAAGACTCAGCAACAGAAGTTTAGGGATTTAGTAGTTGAAACGGGAATATCTGAAAATAAATTTTCAAAGGTCGCGGCGACTTGTGAGTCTGATTTTATTGTGTTGTCATTAATAGACAGGCTGTAGTCAGTATTTCGGTTATCAGACCCTCCCGTTTCACTATTAATAATATTCAAAGTCGTTTTAATTACATTACTACTATTTTAAATCTTCGAACTCAAATAACGCGACTTGGCCATACAACAAACTTTTTTAAATAATTTTGAATAATTTCTAACATATAAATTAAATTCAAAGTCCTTTCATTGTACAGCTCATAAAGCCGTGTTCTACTTTAATGTATACCAATGTTAGCCCAATCACTAAAAGATGCGTTATTATACTTATTATTAACCGAGATAGTCTCGGGAATAAAGGTGGAATTAAATTGCTTACAGTATATATATAAATATACTTACATTCCGAGTACAATTGTATTGTAGGATAGCGGTAGGGCTTACGTAGCATTACTTTTAATATAACTCTCTGTGCTCTTTCAACTTTGATTAAACTGGTTTTAGTTGCGCCTCCCCATACCGTGATACAATACCCAAATACGGATTGACACAGAGCATAGAAGACCATTTTCAGAGTGTCAGGGTTAGCCGATTCTCTAAGAGACTTAAAAATGCGTATCAGTCTCATAGTCCTGGAGGTCAGGGCATTAAGCTGCTTATCCCATCGTAACCCTGCGTCTATTTGTATACCAAGATATTTTACATTCTCAGTTCTTGTAAGTGTACGACATTGACATGGAGATGATAGCCGTGAGCAGGTGTGAGCTATTATTGAGAATGTAAGGTCTGGTGCGGTATTCTGGCGAATAGAGAAAGGCATATAGGACGTTTTGTCAAAGTTGAGCGTTAACAGATTTAGGTTGAGCCATTACTTTAGTAAGAGCTGATTCTGCGCTATTTTTAACGCTATCCCACGTTAACCCATCAACTATAATAACTGTGTCATCAGCATATGCAATGATTCTGGTATTAGGTAGGGTCATTCTGCACAAGTCATTTACCTAGATTAGGAATAATATGGGACCTAGGATGCTTCCCTGTGGCACTCCGTAAGAGATGAGTTCCTCATCACTAAGGAAGTTACCTATTTTGGTCATTTGGATTCGATTGCTGAGATAATCCTTAAAGATTTCAAGAGCGGATTGGTATAAGAGGTATCTCTTATACTAATCTGTTCCAATTTAGCGAAAAGTAAGGGAACAGAAACTGTGTCGAATGCCTTCGAAAGGTCTAGGAATATTGGAAGACACTTAGTTTTATTGTCCAGGTTCCCAGCAACCAACTGCGTCAAATCAAGGACTGCATCTTCGGTCGAGACTCCAGCACGAAAACCATATTGGTTATTGGCTATGAGCTGGTACTTGTCCAAGAAATTATTCAGACGGCGGCTAAGAATCCTTTCAAGTATCTTGGAAAGAGCTGTCAGAACCAAGATGGGTCTGTAGTTGTTGACACAGCCTCTGCTCCCCGCCTTATGGATTGGATGTATAATAGCTCTTTTAAAAGCAGCAGGAAAGACATCCTTTTGTAGGCAGCTATTGAAGATATGCGTTAAAGGCTGTGTTAGTGTCTGACGGCACATTTTTAACAATAAGGGCGATATACCATCCCAACCTAATGCACAGTCATTGCGTAATTGCAGATTTTTTTGATTCCACTTCAGTTTCATCAACCTCTAGAAGCGCTAGGGAGTTGTTAGGGGAGAGCGAAGTGCTGTCACTAACTTTTGAAACTTCACTGCTAGGCTGATTAGAGATTTGGCACTGAGATATGATGTTAGCGGCCATACTTTCCCCTACATTAGTGAAGAATTTGCACACTTCATTTATGGAGGATTTAGGTTTGTCAGATATTTTGAAAAGCTCAACCGGGCTAGTTATAATTTTGCTTGTGTTAGTAATTTCTTTAATTGTTTTCCAGAGGGATTTAGGATTATTTTTAGGATCATTTTGGAACGAAGTTCCTTATCGCGCGTTGCGAAAGGGGGCTAGACGGAAAAAATTAAGACCAAAAGTTGTAACGACAGATTTTTATTGTGTAACGACACTTTTTAAATATCTCGGAAACGACTGGGAATATCAAAGTTTTGATAAAATGTCAAGTCCCCCCCCCCCGAGTAACCGCCCTCTCAGCTAGAACCTACATTCAGTTAGACCCCATTTTTGACCCCCAATATCTGTAATTAAGTATATCTTACAACTCTCTTATATATATAACCTCCCCTCGATATCCTCCCGCGACCCCCTGATCGCGATACACCCTCTGCACACCTCCCCCTTCCCTCCTCTTCTCCCCCCCCCCTCCCCCGTGCCCCTTCAGGGATACCTCACCCCCCCGGGTCTAACTTTGGAGCCAGAGGTCGTAGACCTATCAAGTTTGGGGTCCCCGAAATCAGGAGAAAAAGACCTCTCTTTTGGCTCCATCAAAATCACGGGAAAACGCCGCATTATTTCCTATTTTGGTATTGTGTGGTGCTGCGGTGTACGCTGTGTGTGTGGCGTATGCACCCACATACCTACTTATTTTATTACAATTCCTTCACTAATTTATCGAAAAGAACTTCGTTCCATCCGGGTGTCCCTTGACACCTCTCAAGTTTTTTTTCGTAGGCAATCTTTATCTTTCGTAGTAGGGCATTACAAAAATTACGATAGCGCGTATACGTGGTTTTGAGTATAAGATTATTAGGTTCTTTGTTAGATCTTGCGTGCATCTTGTCTCGATTTAAAATACACTTCAGAAGTCCAGGGGGCCTACCACCAGCTCTTATAGCAGTATTATTATAATCTTACTTTGACTTTTCGTACCACGACGTCCATAAAATAAGAATAGAATAGAATAGAATAGTTTTATTTTGCAAATATGGGTAGTACATAATAGTTCTTAAATTACGTTTAGCTCAGCCACATTTTACCAATCGGCATGCAAACATTTGAAATTATTTATAACACTATTTATTATTACACTTATATAAACAAATTAGTATCATTAGATTACATTACTATTACAAATATCATACCATTATAATTACATCATTTAACGTGTCATTACTATTACTATTATTATTAATAACCAAAATCAAAATGTCAGAAATCAAAATGTCAAAGATCAAAATGTCAAAAATCAAAATGTCAAAAAATCTAAAATGTCATACATCAAAAGTTCAAAAATCAAGATGTCACTAATTAACAAATATTTTTCTCCGATAAGAACTCAGTTACACTGTAGTACGTTTTATCTATCAAAAAATTCCGTAATCTACTCTTAAATTGTGCTGTATTTAAAGATTTCCAACAACTCGGTAATTTATTGTAAATAATTGGGGCCATGCAAGAAACGCTCTTACGCATTAAAGTGGTTCGACATGATACTTGACATAATTTGCTGTTGTCACGCCTATTCCTTGGGAATAAGCTTATTGTAATGTTGAAACAATCTCATTTTCTTAGCGATTTTGGTGACGTCACCTCTAAAAGTTCATTCAATTCGTACCATGACGTGACTTTTGACAACTAGCAATATTGTTTTAATGTCAAATTTAGCAATCTTAAAAAAGTTCCTCGGACTCGACGGAAATATTATTGTTTTGCCATTTATATTAAGAAAAAATATTTTCGTGTCATGTAAAGTTAGTAAAATGTATTTATTTACGTAAACTTGCCGAATGAATTGTGTATCTATAGATTTTAGTACATGTGTAATTAATTTCTTGTTTGATGGCGAATGCATCGAAACATTTGAGTGTTTGGAAGCGGATAACACAGAAAAATAAAAATTCCTAGAGTACCTCTAGCTGATGCCACCCGGAAACCCGACTGCAAAATTAATAACAAAACACTAATCACTGAGTCTGACCACAATATATTGTTTCGAACTATCTTCGTCAAAACATTACACATTTCTTTGTTTTAAAACTTATTCACTGAGTAACCTTAACCTTCCCTTGATTCCATATCGACTTTGTAGCCAGTTAGATCATAAATTCATTAGCAAATATGTTAAAATAAGTTCAACCTCGTAGTAGTTATCCACTTGTAAACAAAAATATCGCTACATCGAGGCTGTGTTCAGAATTACGCTGCAATCGATTAGAGCGTGCTAACACCCATACCGAATTAGTGTCAGCGCGATAACAACGTGCTGTGAATCGTCATACATGACGTCATAGTATGCGCCATCTTGCGATAAAGCTGACCATGCCCTATATTAATATCACCGTGAGCGCTGTCAAAATGACAGTTGTGCTGTTTTGTTTTGAGTTTCCAAAATGCCACGTTAGTTTAAAGATATGGTGGACCATATCTTTAAACTAACGTGGCATTTTTTAAATTGTGCTTCTGGCTACAGTCGTCACATAATCAAAGAAGAAGAAATTTGTTATGTATACTCAAAGAAATACTGTAATCCAACCATCTTGTGCAAGCATATCTAAATCGGTACGCAAAATATTGATGCGAGCGATTAAGTCGTAACTCCGAATGCGGCCCGAGTTTCAAATTTCGTTCTGTTCCGATTTATATCATGTAACAGCTTAGCCGTAGCTTATTTTTAATTTTTTCAATTGTTTTTCTTATTTTTCAAAGCCAAATCTTTTAATATTTGTGTCAATTTCATGGAAATTACTCATAAAAATTAGATTCTAATGCAAAGTAATATTTTAAGTAAAAGAAAATAATATTTTGCTTCAAGACCAATAGTTCGTAGTTGCGATTCGGACCAACGTGTGAAAGGGACAGCGCTATACAGTTCACATAGCGTTGTTTCTTTTCTACTATAGCAGGCAATAGACAAATCTTACAAATAGTTCGTTCTTTCCCAGCACTAAGCAGGAATAAAACATTCTTGAACGATGAAGGTCGTGGTACGAATATGAGTTATGTTATTGTAAGCTTGAAACAAAACTCTCCTGAAATAAGATTGTTTCGTAAAAGATTGTGGTCGGCCCCCAGGGGTAATCCATGGTTTAATAGTTCTTTTTTCCTCGGGATTATGGTTTGCATCGTATGTCTGGCAATAACAGACGTTAACATTGTTATGAAAGTGTTCACAGTGGTGTTATGGTCGTCAATATCATAAACGACTGTGAAGTCCAAGTTTTCTAGCTCTAGTTTAATTGCAGCGTAATTCAAGGAAATAGAAATGAGACCAGTTTTACGTTTGGGATTGGTATTAGCGATACTAAGCAGTAGGGGTTTATGATCCGTGATGTGAGAATCTAGGACTAATGTGGTGATGGGTAAGTTATTTTTCATGAAAACATGATCAATAACATTTTCAAGCCTAGTGGGAAACAAATGGGTTGGCAGGAGCCCGTGAGATGTGTTAAGTATCAGATAGTCAACGCTTCGGTCATTACTAGCATTTTGTTTTATGTCTATATTTAAATCGCCAATAAGGGCGATATTCTGCCATGAGGAAAGTTTGGTGTAAATACTATTTAGACTTTCTAAAAACTTATCAAAACTGTCCTTAGAGTTATATGATGGAGAACGATATTCAGCAACAATGGCCATTTTTTTGTCAATTTGACAAACGAGACAGTTGCCACCCAAAAAGCTAGGTTCCCAGGCAGAGACTTGCAGGCCTAGCTTTGTGTAGATGACTATCCATCGTTCTGGTTGGAATTTGTTTCTGTGAAATAAGATTGAAAACCTTGCAACACCGGTAAATTACCAACCTTACTGAGCCAACATTCGGTCAAGATTATGACATCAAATGAGATGTTTGTTAAGTGAAGCAGAACTTGCAGTTGATCAAAATTTTTGTTTATACTACGAGGTGCATTCAATAAGTACCTAGCCTCATCGCCAGAGGGCGCTGTAGTTTCAAAAGAGTTTTACCACAGTGTAGCACATTCTTTTTTAATTCTTTTTTAAAATTTTCATTCCAATCCCTTCATTTGTTTTAATTTGACAACTTATGGAAGCGAACGTGTCGATCGGTTTTACAAAAATGGAAAAAGAGCAATATCGTTCCGTGATTCGATTCCTATTTTTGGAAGGGAAAACGCGCATCGAAATCAAAGAGCGCTTGAATGCTGTGTACGGTGACTCTTCTCCATCGATGGCCACCGTCAAGAATTGGTTCAACGAGTTTGCACGTGGCCGTACGTCGGTTTTTGATGAACCACGTCCAGGTGCACCGAAAACAGCTGCTACGGAGGAAAACATTAAAAAAATCCATGATCTCGTATTGGCAGATCGCCGATTGAAGGTTCGGGAGCTAGCTGAGACTGTAGGCATTTCAGAAGGAACAGTGCATCATATTCTTCACGAGGAACTCGGCATGAGAAAGCTGTCGGCGCGATGGGTGCCGCGTTTACTCACACCAGAAAACAAGCGCAACCGTGAGACCACATCGGAGACGTGTTTGGCGCTGTTTAAGCGGAATCCAGCGGAGTTTTTGCGTCGTTTTGTGACCGTCGATGAAACCTGGATCCGCTGGTACACACCAGAGACCAAGGAGCAATCAAAACAATGGATCCAGACCGGGGAACGTGCTCCAAAGGCGAAAACTGTAAAATCGGCCGGAAAAGTTATGGCCACCGTTTTCTGGGATTCACAAGGTGTGATCTACATCGATTACCTTGAGAAGGGTAAAACAATTACAGGGCTTTACTATGCCGATTTATTGGGCCGATTCGACGCCGAATTAAAGAAAAAACGACCCCATCTGGCGAAGAAAAAAGTGCTGTTTCACCACGACAACGCACCGGTTCACACGTCTGCCGTTGCCATGGCCAAATTGGTCGAATTACGCTACGAATTGCTGCCCCATCCACCGTATTCTCCAGATTTGGCCCCTTGTGACTTCTTTCTGTTTCCTAATCTGAAAAAATCACTCGCCGGGAATAGATATGGATCGAATGAGGAGGTAATCGCCGCCACGGAGGCCTATTTTGCAGAGTTTGACAAAAACTATTTTTCGGACGGGTTAAAAAAGTTGGAGCATCGCTGGGCTAAGTGTATCGAACTAAAAGGAGACTATGTTGAAAAATAAATTGCCACTTTTCCAAAATTTTCGTTTACTTTTTGTAGGCTAAGTATTTATTGAATGACCCTCGTACGTATGTTTAAATGTATAAAATTTAAGTTGCTATCGGTATTATTTACAAAGTTTAGGCAGTTCTCTGGACTACAGGTGAAAGAGTTACCTACGTTTAGCGAGTCTAGTTCGCTGTTAATATAATTTATGATAGCCATTTGAATAGAACAGAAATTACAAATCGTAACATAGTTGTGTGAATTTTGAATGGGGCTCTTATATGAATGGGCTCAAAATTAGAAGAACATTGCTTATGTATAAGTAACAAAATTATAGGGTGGTTGTGTAGATATGAGTTGCGTAAGGGATATTCATGTATGGTGCATAAAAGTGAGTGTGTGTAAATTATAAAAGTTTGCCTACAACTAAAGACATATTTAAAACAATTATTAGGTAGTTCAGATAGTCACATAGTTACGTCTTTGACATCAAGGAGACAATTATCCGTGTTAACCAATATTTGTTTCGCACCTTCTATTTTTCTTAGGAAGATATTGGCGTTAGATATCCAGCAAAACTTAAATCCGTTGTCTTTGGCAAACTGTCGTGTCAAGTAGAACAGCTTTTTGGTATTAGAAGGAAGTTGTTCCGCGATGTACAGTAAGCGCTCAAAAGTGCATGAGCACGCTAAGAGTCGTATTGCTGTGAACACGCGGTATAGCTCGTACATTTGTATGTGTAAGCAACACGATACACACACCACAGATAACGCAGTTACACGAAACAACAATATATTTCCGTCGCTTTAAACATGCTAGCACACACGCACTATGCGCGTGAACTTGACCAGTTAATGGCATTGCTAAAATTCGATAGTAACTTAACAAGTGCAGATAGCAGAAAGCGTTAAGCGTTGGTATGGAATTCAAACTGCCTCAGGTTCTAATCTCGTGAAACACAGTGCGGTTTTTTGCAAATATTATTATTTTTGTTTTCGATAATAATATTTTTTAAATATTGCTGCTTTTTTATGTTGTTATTGCAATAAAGGTTTTAAAATAAAAAATGCGTGATATATGATAACAAAATTAAAAAAAATATGTTTATTCGTTATATTTATTTTACATAAGTTAATAAACTGCTACAATTATTTATCATTACTTCAGCTGAATAAGATGTGAAATAGATGTCAAGAAACTTAGAAGCAGTTTGTATTATTTAGACATATTTAAATTATGAAATATTTTAAATTTTTAATGGATTTTTTCACCATAAATATTAAGCTTTGATCATGGTCGAAGTAATTAAGTAATAAATAAGAATATTAGACTACTTAAAATGTAAAAAACTACTTACAGAATAGGTAATTTTAAGGTTAAATATGGGCAGTTTGTTTATATTTTATTTGTATTAATTATTTTACATTTTATTTGACTTTAGTAAATATTGGTTGTTATTGAGGTTAAAGCTTAAGTATTCATTTTCTTTACGAAAAGAAGATTGAAACTAAACCTCAAATTTTTATCCTAAAATAATACTATTACTAAAATAATATTAAACAATTTCGGTATATCTGCAAGAAATACGATAAACACCCTATTGAAACGTGCTTAAAAAATTCGTTACCATAAATTCATGCAATAACGAATCTGTTGTTTATTAAGTTGGTACGGTCAATATTTTAAGGTCAAAAACGGTTTTCTAGCTGGTCTTCAGTGATGCAAGCCTTCAGAGTGCACGGCGAACGGTTCATAATGACGTGTTTTTAATAATTCAGCAAAATGTCTCGTTGGTATGAAACCATTTGTTTCATTCACCATTTGACGTCGCTGCTACTCGATAATAAGCCCCTTCCTCATATCTCTTAACCCTCACAGTATTTCTCTAGAACAAAGAAAAAAATTGTTTTTATTACACATAATACCTTATTAGGTATTTATTATTCACTAATCGAATTAAACCTCACAATGAATTTAAAACTTTAAAGGCATCTTCTGTCTCAACAATACCTCTGTTCTATCAACAATACCCTTGATTAAGATTTATGTTTAGTAAAATATGAAATATATTAATGATAACACTCACACTTAGTCCGGTTTCATTAGATATTCACTTCACTTTTACGCAGCGCAATAATATTCTCTGATCTGATCTGATCTCTTCAATATATTTTATGCCTGCTTTTTGATAATAATAACCACAACACTGCGCTAAATACTCGTCACCAATATTATCCACGAACCAAAAAAGTTCTATTAATTAAATACTCGTAACAAACTGCATCTACCCCACAGAAATCGAAATAATTTACTTAGTTTTTTGTGGTCTACCTGCTAAACTTTAATATTTATGTGAACAAGACGAATGAAACTAAAAACGAATGATGATTATTGAACTAGTCATTGGTTGCAGACAAAGTGAGTGTGTGTGTGTAATGTGCGTGTCTACAGTATTGTAACAACTTATAGAAGAAGGTCGTAAGTCAAACCGAAGCGTCAGTCTATTGCTTTGTGAGATTGCTCATGGACTTTTGGTCGGTACTGTACACAGGCTGGCTGGCTCCTGGAATGCCGATGAGCGCAGTATTTACTTTACTGTCCTTTCCCTTGTCTTTATTGTACGATCGGACGGCCGATAGCAGGGTCTCTTTTTTTGGACGGTAGAAAATTCCGCTATAATCGGTCGTGGGGTGACGGGAGTGGTGGTGATTTCCCAAGGAGGCGGTAGATATCCCGGAGCTCAGATTCTGTTATTTGAATCCCCACGGTTTTACCGAGATTGCAGACAGTTTTAACAAGACTGCCACTGGACTCCGAATCGGATTGTGGTATGTTACGAATCTCGATACCAGACGACCTCGACTTTTGTTGCAAGTCCTGAATTTTTCTTTCCAAATTTTCCATATAATGTCTTTGCTCTTGACGGCCTTTCTTAAGATCCTCGATTTCTTTTTTGAATTCTTCAAATTGAAGATTTATGAAACTCATCGATTGCACAATCTCTTCATTGGATTTGCGTATTGCTGAATTTGAAACTTGTATCTGAGTATTTTGGGATTTTATTTCACAAATTTCAGTCATTAGTTTGGTCATAGCCGCCGTCTGATCCGCAATCAGTTTAGAGATCGTGGTATTCTGTTCTTCCTTCCACTCATAAAGCGTATCCTGGAGTACTTGCGGGGATGTAAAGGCAACACTTTGCGGCGAAGTGACGTCCGTAGATTTAAGGTCCGCTTGTCGTACGTGGGGACGTTTATTAAATCTGTTCATGTTAACATTTTCGCTCATACTGATTGCCGAGCTGATGTCAGGTTCCGATTGAGTTATAGTTGGGATCGGGTTGATTGTCCGAGTTATGGGAGTTTTGGACGGGGTGCGCTGTACTCCGGACATATGTGTTTTAAACGAGTTATAGAATGATAATAACCACAATAATATTAAACACTCAACCAGAAAATACAAGTCGTAGCGAGCGGCGCGCTTTTGTTGTTCTGAGCGAAGGCGTAGCCGATACGATGCTCGTAGCCGATCCGTAGCAGACGATCGTAGCAGCGTAGCAATGGCGTCAGCCGCGCGTAGCGGATCGCTATTTAGAGAAATCAGGCTCTTGCACTAATGGCGCGTAGGCAACAGGCTCGACTCGCAATTCCACCACTTCACCGGGCACGGGTTCGAATCCAACGAATCACATATACACTTTCAATGCCGATTTAGTGTTGCACTTCCAAACTTATTTGTATCTCTCTCTCTAAGACCGCCTAGTGGGCGTCAACCACACGTAAGGGATCGGTAAGCGAGACAAGGAATCAAAATTTACTTGTGTAACCAATCACCAAAATTAGGGACAGAGAGCACAGAGGACAATCGACAAACGTCCACACCGTTAAGCGTTTGAGAGCCGATCAAGTTCTAATCATGGTCTGACAGTTTGAGTAATTTCAAATGTCCTTTTTTTGGTATTGTTCGTCGAATCGTTGAGCTCCTTAAATTCTGAGTTGAGCTGCACGATAACTAACAAATGCGTGCACTGACTGGACAGGCCCTCTCAATCTATGTGGTGCTTTCCTCTGAAGACCACTTCAGACACCAATCCACATGGTCATCAATCACATGATCTGACCAAGATTGTCTGGACTTTAAAACGAGACTGTGACCTCTGAGTTTGTTTCGGCCTTTCTTCTCAGAGTAGTCAGATAGGAAACGCCGACCTCATTTAGTTTTTAAAATATGATTGACGTGTAAAAGTGTTTGTACAAACCTACTTACAGAAATAAAATCCTTTATCACCATAGAAAAAGGAGGATCCTCCGACCAGACGGGTGTTGTGTCTGGCGGGCAACTACCCGACGGTTTGAAGTTGGAGTCTTGTATATAATGTCGATCGCTCGGTAAACTCTAATTGTGCGATGCAGGATTTGTGTGACGTCATGTCTATGATGCTTAGTTCGTATGTAGCGGTGTAACCGCTACATATGTAAGGATAAGAAGGATATATACAAATATTGCTCATTTAATAGTATAGGATATTTAATAGTTTATAGTAACAGGATCAAGTATTGCTTACTGGGTTTGGATTCCGTAGACAAATTGTGTTCTAATGAAGATTAAAAATGTGTATTACATAACAGTTTACTTATTGTTTTGAGTATCAAAAATTAGTTCCAAGTGATCAATTGTGGTTGGTACGGGTGCGACAGTGATCAACGAAGTGGCTTGCTTGCAGGTGCGATGCTGGGAGGTGGAGGCGTCGGGCAAGACGGTGCCCAAGGCCGTGCAGAGTATGGACGGGCCCATCCTCGACGTAGCGTGGCACGACGTCAGTACACGCGCACTCACTGCTGCTTACCATACTTCAACAGCTGGAACATGCCTATTCAATAGTACCTGCTTGTATTGTATTTGCAGGATGGCAGTAAAATCTTCATGGCATCCACTGATAAGAGCGTCAAGTGCTGGGACCTAGCTTCAAATCAATCGATGCAGGTGACATATTTGGAAAAAAAACCTAACAATTTTTTTATCGATTTTGTTCTTTGGGCATAAAGGCTAACGTAGTGTTTTGATGTAAAAACTTTTTTAGAAAAAAAAACAACCGACTTCCAAAAAACCACTACAAATTGAAAAATAACTTAAATTTCAGAAGTCGGTGTCTTTGGTTTTGTATTTTCGTTATTTGCCACCGACTTCCGAAATTTAAGTAATTTTTCAATTTGTAGTGGTTTTTTGGAAGTCGGTTGTTTTTTTTTTTGTAAAAAGTTTTTATTTCTCGCTTTTTATTGGGTCAATTTGTAATTTATCTAAGTTACATTAGCCTAATGCCAACTGCTCATCACCTTTTACAAAATATTGCTTTTCCCGATGCAGGGACGTTCATCGTTGAGGAGTTCTCCTGGTACTTCACCATCAACTCCACTTCTCCATATGTATTGTGACGAGCATAAATTGCATTGCAACCATATTAAAGTACTTAATCAAATCGCAACCCGTGAAATACTTATTATTGAGTAGTTCCGGTGGCTATTTATGGTCTTCATCATCAGTTCCACTTAACCAAATGGTGCTTTCCAAGAGCAACTGCACGAGTTACTATAAAAAATACCCAAATCACTATAGGTTTGCCTATAATATTTGAAGAGTTCCCTCGATTTCTCTGGGATACCATCATCAGATCCTGGTTTCCTTATCATGGTACCACCCTTGGGATATCTCCTTTCTAACAAAAAAACAATCATCAAAATCGGTTCATAAACGACGAAGTTATCGGCGAACACACATAAAAAAAAATATATATGTACGGTCGAATTGAATCACCTCCTTTTTTTGAAGTCGGTTAAAAAAGATTGAACTTTTTTGTTTTTATATCCGGTTTAGTTGTTTGTGTTGAGTGCATTGCTTGCTTGTCGCGCAGGTGGCGGCGCACGAGGCGCCCGTGAAGACGTGCCACTGGATCAAGGCGCCCAACTACACCTGTCTCATGACGGCCTCCTGGGACAAGACGCTCAAGGTACCGCACCGCCCGCACGCCGCGCTCTACGAAACTCACTTAAATTGCCTCTGCATTATCGTGCACATTATTTTTTCAGTTCTGGGACACCCGCAGCGCAGTTCCCATAATGAATATGAACTTGTCGGAGCGCTGCTACTGCGCGGACGTGGTACGTAGCGCAGCTCTCGATGTCAGTAGGAGTGCGACAGAAAGCTCATGATGTGTCTGTGCAGGACTACCCGATGGCCGTGGTGGGCACGGCGGACCGCGGCATCTGCCTGTACACGCTGGAAGGCAAGCCGGGCGAGTTCAAGCGCGTAGAGTCGCCGCTGAAGCACCAGCACCGCTGCATCGCCATCTTCCGCGACAAGAAGACCAAGCAGCCCACCGGCTTCGCGCTGGGCAGCGTGGAGGGCCGCGTGGCCATCCAGTACGTCAACCCCACCAACCCTAAGGACAACTTCACCTTCAAGTGCCACCGCCCGCCCGCCAACACCACCGGCTACCAGGTGAGTCCCCTACCTCTGAAGCTCCCGTGTGCGTGTAGCTAAGTGTCCACAATGTGACGGTTGGTTGTGTGCAGGACATCTACGCAGTGAACGACATTGCGTTCCACCCGGCGCACGGCACGTTGGCCACGGTGGGCTCGGACGGCTCCTTCTCGTTCTGGGACAAGGACGCGCGCACGCGGCTCAAGTCCTCGGAGATGCTGGACCAGCCGCTCACCAAGTGCGCCTTCAACCACAACGGACAGATCTTCGCCTATGCCGTCGGATACGACTGGTCCAAGGTCAGGGACTCGCTCACTATCCCAACAGGTCCATCCTACAACTCGTTGTGCCATTCTAATGTACAGCTAGTGAAATACTCTCTCTTTCCAATTTTTTTTTTCTGAATTTAGGCGAACAAAACAAAAAAAAACAATTATTCAAATCGGTCAAGCCATTTTCGAGTTTTTGCGAGACTAATGCACGGCAATTGATTTTTACGTATATGTAGATATACTTCATCTTTAAAAATGAATTTTATAATATTCCAAGAGATAGCCGTATTTTTGGTACCTATCGCTTGAAAGGCTGATTCAGTATTTGGTGGGTGTAGGGCCCTCCTCTGGTGACAATGGTGACGGCCTGCCCGCGTGCGGCCGGCCAAGTGACTATCTATGGCCGCTCAAAGACGAGTTATAGTTACCGAAAATGAACGATCACTAGGAAGGCTGATACTTGTATAGTATTAAAGTATCGCAGTACCTATGTGAACAATATAAAAACTGACAATGACATTGGTCGGCCGGTTCAGGAGCTACAGCCAGTTCAATATTGCTGTCCCCCGGCGAATAAAATCGTAATCGTAAAAACCAAATTTTACAGGAAAAATAAAAAAGTTTTTTGTGAAAATCTTATTAACTAATAGTATCACAATAGTATACATAGCGGAATTGTTCAAAAAAGAAAAGTGATTTTTTACATTCATTACTATACACCTTAAAATCTCGTAACTTCTGAAATAACCGTAGGAAATGAATGAAAAAAATTGACAGAGTGTAATCGGACTTCTAAATATCGAATATGCAATAAAGTTAAAACTATCGTAATAGCACATTACCATTTTATTCGCCGGGGACAGCGATATATAAAAATATTGAGTACTAAATAATATATTTTACATCTCTCATATTCGGTAAGTAGGTCCTTATTACCCCCAAATGGGGTTTGTAGGTAACCAATTAGCGCTCTAGGGTAATAATGTAGCTAGAAAAGCCCTAGGGCGGTAAGTAATTAAAAAAAAACTCTTCACTCTTTCAAAAAGTTCGCGTACATCTAACCATCATACTGGCAATAGATACGAGTATCATGCATTCAGCCCAATGACAAAAGAGGTCGCTTCGCTATTCAGCCTTGTCTTCGTATGAGTATAATAGTCATCAATTTTTTGTAATGCCGGTTTTTTTCTACTTACCTCACAATCGAGATGTAAAGCAGTTACAGTAGTTAGCCCGGGTGTAAGCATCAATTGCACCCTCGAACTATAGGCGTCCTCGCTGCGCTCGTGCGCCTAAATATCTCGGGCTGCAATTGATGCATTACAGCCCTTGGTTACTAATCTACTATTATCTACTCTCATAGCGTAATATTCGAATTATGAACTTCAAAACGAGTTTATATTGACTTTATAAACAGAATACCGAAATTTAAAAATAGAATCATATCATAACACTTTTTCTAGTACTGGGGGACAGCACACCCGCTGTAGCGCGTGTGCGGTGATGTGCTGGTGCAGGCGACACTCGCACGTGTAGGTAGTAGTACTGGGGGACAGCAGCACCCGCTGTAGCGCGTGTGCGGTGATGTGCTGGTGCAGGCGACACTCGCACGTGTAGGTAGTAGTACTGGGGGACAGCAGCACCCGCTGTAGCGCGTGTGCGGTGATGTGCTGGTGCAGGCGACACTCGCACGTGTAGGTAGTAGTACTGGGGGACAGCAGCACCCGCTGTAGCGCGTGTGCGGTGATGTGCTGGTGCAGGCGACACTCGCACGTGTAGGTAGTAGTACTGGGGGACAGCAGCACCCGCTGTAGCGCGTGTGCGGTGATGTGCTGGTGCAGGCGACACTCGCACGTGTAGGTAGTAGTACTGGGGGACAGCACACCCGCTGTAGCGCGTGTGCGGTGATGTGCTGGTGCAGGCGACACTCGCACGTGTAGGTAGTAGTACTGGGGGACAGCAGCACCCGCTGTAGCGCGTGTGCGGTGATGTGCTGGTGCAGGCGACACTCGCACGTGTAGGTAGTAGTACTGGGGGACAGCACACCCGCTGTAGCGCGTGTGCGGTGATGTGCTGGTGCAGGCGACACTCGCACGTGTAGGTAGTAGTACTGGGGGACAGCAGCACCCGCTGTAGCGCGTGTGCGGTGATGTGCTGGTGCAGGCGACACTCGCACGTGTAGGTAGTAGTACTGGGGGACAGCACACCCGCTGTAGCGCGTGTGCGGTGATGTGCTGGTGCAGGCGACACTCGCACGTGTAGGTAGTAGTACTGGGGGACAGCACACCCGCAGTAGCGCGTGTGCGGTGATGTGCTGGTGCAGGCGACACTCGCACGTGTAGGTAGTAGTACTGGGGGACAGCAGCACCCGCTGTAGCGCGTGTGCGGTGATGTGCTGGTGCAGGCGACACTCGCACGTGTAGGTAGTAGTACTGGGGGACAGCAGCACCCGCTGTAGCGCGTGTGCGGTGATGTGCTGGTGCAGGCGACACTCGCACGTGTAGGTAGTAGTACTGGGGGACAGCACACCCGCTGTAGCGCGTGTGCGGTGATGTGCTGGTGCAGGCGACACTCGCACGTGTAGGTAGTAGTACTGGGGGACAGCACACCCGCTGTAGCGCGTGTGCGGTGATGTGCTGGTGCAGGCGACACTCGCACGTGTAGGTAGTAGTACTGGGGGACAGCAGCACCCGCTGTAGCGCGTGTGCGGTGATGTGCTGGTGCAGGCGACACTCGCACGTGTAGGTAGTAGTACTGGGGGACAGCACACCCGCTGTAGCGCGTGTGCGGTGATGTGCTGGTGCAGGCGACACTCGCACGTGTAGGTAGTAGTACTGGGGGACAGCAGCACCCGCTGTAGCGCGTGTGCGGTGATGTGCTGGTGCAGGCGACACTCGCACGTGTAGGTAGTAGTACTGGGGGACAGCAGCACCCGCTGTAGCGCGTGTGCGGTGATGTGCTGGTGCAGGCGACACTCGCACGTGTAGGTAGTAGTACTGGGGGACAGCACACCCGCTGTAGCGCGTGTGCGGTGATGTGCTGGTGCAGGCGACACTGGCACGTGTAGGTAGTAGTACTGGGGGACAGCAGCACCCGCTGTAGCGCGTGTGCGGTGATGTGCTGGTGCAGGCGACACTCGCACGTGTAGGTAGTAGTACTGGGGGACAGCACACCCGCTGTAGCGCGTGTGCGGTGATGTGCTGGTGCAGGCGACACTCGCACGTGTAGGTAGTAGTACTGGGGGACAGCAGCACCCGCTGTAGCGCGTGTGCGGTGATGTGCTGGTGCAGGCGACACTCGCACGTGTAGGTAGTAGTACTGGGGGACAGCACACCCGCTGTAGCGCGTGTGCGGTGATGTGCTGGTGCAGGCGACACTCGCACGTGTAGGTAGTAGTACTGGGGGACAGCACACCCGCAGTAGCGCGTGTGCGGTGATGTGCTGGTGCAGGCGACACTCGCACGTGTAGGTAGTAGTACTGGGGGACAGCAGCACCCGCTGTAGCGCGTGTGCGGTGATGTGCTGGTGCAGGCGACACTCGCACGTGTAGGTAGTAGTACTGGGGGACAGCACACCCGCTGTAGCGCGTGTGCGGTGATGTGCTGGTGCAGGCGACACTCGCACGTGTAGGTAGTAGTACTGGGGGACAGCACACCCGCTGTAGCGCGTGTGCGGTGATGTGCTGGTGCAGGCGACACTCGCACGTGTAGGTAGTAGTACTGGGGGACAGCAGCACCCGCTGTAGCGCGTGTGCGGTGATGTGCTGGTGCAGGCGACACTCGCACGTGTAGGTAGTAGTACTGGGGGACAGCACACCCGCTGTAGCGCGTGTGCGGTGATGTGCTGGTGCAGGCGACACTCGCACGTGTAGGTAGTAGTACTGGGGGACAGCACACCCGCAGTAGCGCGTGTGCGGTGATGTGCTGGTGCAGGCGACACTCGCACGTGTAGGTAGTAGTACTGGGGGACAGCAGCACCCGCTGTAGCGCGTGTGCGGTGATGTGCTGGTGCAGGCGACACTCGCACGTGTAGGTAGTAGTACTGGGGGACAGCACACCCGCTGTAGCGCGTGTGCGGTGATGTGCTGGTGCAGGCGACACTCGCACGTGTAGGTAGTAGTACTGGGGGACAGCAGCACCCGCTGTAGCGCGTGTGCGGTGATGTGCTGGTGCAGGCGACACTCGCACGTGTAGGTAGTAGTACTGGGGGACAGCACACCCGCTGTAGCGCGTGTGCGGTGATGTGCTGGTGCAGGCGACACTCGCACGTGTAGGTAGTAGTACTGGGGGACAGCACACCCGCAGTAGCGCGTGTGCGGTGATGTGCTGGTGCAGGCGACACTCGCACGTGTAGGTAGTAGTACTGGGGGACAGCAGCACCCGCTGTAGCGCGTGTGCGGTGATGTGCTGGTGCAGGCGACACTAGTACGTGTAGGTAGTAGTACTGGGGGACAGCACACCCGCTGTAGCGCGTGTGCGGTGATGTGCTGGTGCAGGCGACACTCGCACGTGTAGGTAGTAGTACTGGGGGACAGCAGCACCCGCTGTAGCGCGTGTGCGGTGATGTGCTGGTGCAGGCGACACTCGCACGTGTAGGTAGTAGTACTGGGGGACAGCACACCCGCTGTAGCGCGTGTGCGGTGATGTGCTGGTGCAGGCGACACTCGCACGTGTAGGTAGTAGTACTGGGGGACAGCAGCACCCGCTGTAGCGCGTGTGCGGTGATGTGCTGGTGCAGGCGACACTCGCACGTGTAGGTAGTAGTACTGGGGGACAGCAGCACCCGCTGTAGCGCGTGTGCGGTGATGTGCTGGTGCAGGCGACACTCGCACGTGTAGGTAGTAGTACTGGGGGACAGCAGCACCCGCTGTAGCGCGTGTGCGGTGATGTGCTGGTGCAGGCGACACTCGCACGTGTAGGTAGTAGTACTGGGGGACAGCAGCACCCGCTGTAGCGCGTATGCGGTGATGTGCTGGTGCAGGCGACACTCGCACGTGTAGGTAGTAGTACTGGGGGACAGCACACCCGCTGTAGCGCGTGTGCGGTGATGTGCTGGTGCAGGCGACACTCGCACGTGTAGGTAGTAGTACTGGGGGACAGCAGCACCCGCTGTAGCGCGTGTGCGGTGATGTGCTGGTGCAGGCGACACTCGCACGTGTAGGTAGTAGTACTGGGGGACAGCACACCCGCTGTAGCGCGTGTGCGGTGATGTGCTGGTGCAGGCGACACTCGCACGTGTAGGTAGTAGTACTGGGGGACAGCAGCACCCGCTGTAGCGCGTGTGCGGTGATGTGCTGGTGCAGGCGACACTCGCACGTGTAGGTAGTAGTACTGGGGGACAGCACACCCGCTGTAGCGCGTGTGCGGTGATGTGCTGGTGCAGGCGACACTCGCACGTGTAGGTAGTAGTACTGGAGGACAGCAGCACCCGCTGTAGCGCGTGTGCGGTGATGTGCTGGTGCAGGCGACACTCGCACGTGTAGGTAGTAGTACTGGGGGACAGCACACCCGCTGTAGCGCGTGTGCGGTGATGTGCTGGTGCAGGCGACACTCGCACGTGTAGGTAGTAGTACTGGGGGACAGCAGCACCCGCTGTAGCGCGTGTGCGGTGATGTGCTGGTGCAGGCGACACTCGCACGTGTAGGTAGTAGTACTGGGGGACAGCAGCACCTGCTGTAGCGCGTGTGCGGTGATGTGCTGGTGCAGGCGACACTCGCACGTGTAGGTAGTAGTACTGGGGGACAGCACACCCGCTGTAGCGCGTGTGCGGTGATGTGCTGGTGCAGGCGACACTCGCACGTGTAGGTAGTAGTACTGGGGGACAGCAGCACCCGCTGTAGCGCGTGTGCGGTGATGTGCTGGTGCAGGCGACACTCGCACGTGTAGGTAGTAGTACTGGGGGACAGCACACCCGCTGTAGCGCGTGTGCGGTAATGTGCTGGTGCAGGCGACACTCGCACGTGTAGGTAGTAGTACTGGGGGACAGCACACCCGCTGTAGCGCGTGTGCGGTAATGTGCTGGTGCAGGCGACACTCGCACGTGTAGGTAGTAGTACTGGGGGACAGCACACCCGCTGTAGCGCGTGTGCGGTAATGTGCTGGTGCAGGCGACACTCGCACGTGTAGGTAGTAGTACTGGGGGACAGCACACCCGCTGTAGCGCGTGTGCGGTAATGTGCTGGTGCAGGCGACACTCGCACGTGTAGGTAGTAGTACTGGGGGACAGCACACCCGCTGTAGCGCGTGTGCGGTAATGTGCTGGTGCAGGCGACACTCGCACGTGTAGGTAGTAGTACTGGGGGACAGCACACCCGCTGTAGCGCGTGTGCGGTAATGTGCTGGTGCAGGCGACACTCGCACGTGTAGGTAGTAGTACTGGGGGACAGCAGCACCCGCTGTAGCGCGTGTGCGGTGATGTGCTGGTGCAGGCGACATTCATTTGTGCAGTAGTACTTACTGAATTTCGTGGGATTTTTAAATTTATTCTTGATCTTTAACTTTGATTTTTTATTTAGTATTTGTTTCAATCCCAATGTTTGAGAGTAGATAAAGTAGTGTATGAAACTGCACATAACTAGGTATTAAAACATTCGTGTGATACTATTAAACACACACTCATGTTTTAATACCCCTCATTATGCAACAGTTTCATAAACCACTATTGTGATTTACTTCCGTCGTAATACTTTTCCATCATTCTTAACATGTCTAGCGTCGACATTAGGTAGGTACATATTTGAAAAACATTAAAACTGACAACTGACTGAGTGATTTTGTGTTTCAACGTTCTAAGTTCCTAATAAGAAACGTTACGTACCATTACTCTTAAAGATTAATGTTATTATCTTTGTACCAACAAAGGCAATACAGAAGTACCTATGTCGCATTATGCCATGAAAATATTAAAATGAATAAAATAAAACTAGTGGTGTTTCTTATAACATGTCCATTAAAAGCCAACACAGTAGGTATGTATATGACAGTTTTAATGTTTCCATTTATGTACCTACCTAATGATACCTAATGTCGACGCTAGACATAATAAGAATGATGGAAAAGTATTACGACGGAAGTACATCACAAAATATATTATTTACTTAGTACTCAATATTTTTATATGTTAAATTAGCTGTAGCTCCTGAACCGGCCGACCAATATCGTCAGTTTTTATACTGTTCACTTGTTATGTACTGCGCATACTTTAATACTATACGTATCAGCCTTCCTAATTTTTGTTCATTTTTGGTCACAATAACTCGTCTTGAGCAACCATATAATAGTCACTTGGCCGGCCGCTTGCAGGCAGACCGTCACCATTGTCATCAGAAGAAGACCCTACACATGGGCGCACCCAGGGGGGGGCAGGGGAGGGCCGCTGTCCCCTCCGGAATTTGTATGCCAATGTACTGTTGTCGATAAAAGTTATGTTAGACTCACGTTAAGACTTGCTTTACAATTATACAATATATTATGCATTAATTTTTGAAAAACCCGCGCTGCGCGGCCATTCGTGATCATGCAAAATATCTACGCGAACGCAGCAAGCAAGGACACAGTTTATTTATTTGATTACCTATAAAGCAGGATTTCCTGCGGCATTTTCCTGTACACACTACATACACCTACCTCAAGTTTCGTGTAGTGTGTAGGGTAAAACATGTGCAGGGAACACGGATAAGAAATTTCTGATTTGGCTCTTCTGGGCCAAAAGCTGGGTATAATCCGTGCAATCCACGAAGACGCGCCCCACTCCGCGATTACTGTACTGTAAGCTGAACTCTAGTACGGCGGGGAGCGGAGTGGGGCGCGTCTTCGTGGATTGCACGGACTGTACGCCCATGGCCCTTTTTTTGTTTTGTTTTCGGGGGGAAACCTTCAAAAGGCACCCGGGCTTTGGGGATAAGACCGGGGAGTGTGGGATTTTTACCTCACTAAAACTACTCCGGTGGTCACCATCTGCACATGGAGGGGCAACATTACCTCTCAAAAGACCAATCTGGAACCCCCTCTGTGCAGCGCCTGTTAGGGCACAACTCTGGGGAGACTGTAAAGGGGTCTCCCCGAAACCTAAGTGTGCAAGGCAGCACATGACCAGTGTTCGCCGTCTACCCTGAGGTCACTCAGTGGGCGGACAGAGTCCCCACTCTAAGCGCCCGTGAACCCTAATTCCCGCCTGCCCTAAAGGTTGCAGACGGGGTTTCGGCGTGTTAGGCGTCGAGGTGGTTGCCTCCCCGACGCCTTCTCCTATGAGCGGGATCAGCCCTCTCACGATCCTGCTCGGCAGCCTCCTTCTGAACCATCACGGTCTCACAGAAGGAGGCCATTTCTCGCCAATTCTCTGACACCGCCAGCATAGACTCAACTACTGCTGGTAGAGACAAATCTCGCCCGATCCTGGCGACCAGGACCCGTCTTTCAGCAGCCCACGCAGTGCACTCCTCGAGCGTGTGCTGCGCAGAATCTAAGCCGCCTCCGCAATGGTGGCAATTTGCCGTGGCCTCTCGCCCAATCTTGTTCAGGCACTCACCGAAGCAACCGTGCTCGGTCAGTACCCGAGTGAGCCTATGCGCTCCTCTCTTTTCAGCCAGGCTTTGAAGTCCGGTAGGATGGCTTCGACAACGCGCTTACGCGAATATTGCGGCTTTTGCAGCCGTTCACGCCACCGCTCGAGCGCGTGTCGCCGTTCCTGCCGCCTCAGCCGTGCAACAGCGATTCCTGGCACGCTATTGCCACTTTGGCGGATTTCACGGATTCGGTTATAGACCCTCACGTCCATATCCGCTAATATGTCCAGCGGCGGAAAGCGTGCCAACAAAGTTGCCGCCTCAAAGCATACAGTTCGGTCGGTATCCTAGTGCGATACGAATAGCCATTTTCCGCTGCAGACTGTTGATTTTAGTCCTGCTGCGTCGGATGCCTGATAGCCTATTTGACCAAACAGGTGCCCCCATAAAGGACCATCGATAGCACGACACCTGCGTAGAGGCGACGAACTTCTCGAGGTCCACCCGAGAATGGGTAACAGTCTGTGCAAAGCACCCACTGGCTTCCCGACGCGGGGAACTAGGCGCTCGAAGTGCTCTTCGAAGCTCCACCGACCGTCCAGGGTAAGGCCGAGATACTTAATACGCCCATGGCCCTACACCCACCAAATACTGAATCAGCCTTCTTAGCGATAGTTACCAAAAGTACGGCTTTTTCATATACTATAAACGCAATAATATATTATAGCACAGATAATATAATAGTTTCAAGTGTATGCACCGGCCGGCGGCTACGCACAGTCGTTCATATCGTGAGTCCTCGCTCAATATGTGTATGTGAGCTGTTAATGTAACGTGTCGTATGCCACAGGGTCACGAGCACTTCAACCCGGCCAAGAAGAACTACATCTACCTGCGCGCCTGCTACGAGGACCTGAAGCCGCGCTCTACGTGAGCATCCCCCGAGCCCCCCCCCCCCCTCTCCCCACACACACACATTACAATGCTACAATATTATTATGCTTTTTCGTATGCTTACTCTTTACCATTTAATGTGAATCAAGTTGCCCGACATTATCTATATTACATGTCTTGTTTTATATAAACTTTTGTAATTTCTGTATAAGTACGTTTACTTGCTTGACCTCCTAAGGCCAAGCTTCTAGATAATGGAATCAATTAAAATATATTTTCTTTACATACGTAAGTAAATGTTGTCAGAAGGAGCAGAATATAAGATGGGCGAGAGAGTTGTGAGTAGCTGTGTTATATTGAGCGAGACTGACTGATGTGTTAATAAAAAATATTAAGCTATAAGAGTTATTATTTGCGATACTTACCACAATCAAAGCCAATGGAAAACAGTTAAAATGACAAGATGTTTTAACAGCATAATATATAATTATTTAATAGAGACTGATACTAGGAGCAAGTAATGAAACGCGGCACGCTTGGAGGGTGTTCAGTGCGCGCCGTGGCCGTGCTCGTCTCCGCCGCCGAGCATCTTGCCGACGCCCACGGTGACGAGCGCCAGGGCCAGGCCCAGCGGCAGGCCGCGGAACATCGCATGGTTGGCGCGACTCCACTTGCTCCCGAACCCGGGGTGGTACCGCCACGCCTCATTCCTGAAATGTATTATTGTAGTCTTGTACAATGCTTCATAAAAATACAATTTAATATTTTATACAGGATTGGTTGTTTTTTTTAACCTGTTTACATTTTTAATGCTTTGGCATCCGTCAAAGAAGCCTGATTTAAATTTTTCGAATATTTTTGGCAAATTGCACCAGTTTAAGGTTGTATGTTGACCAAAATATGGTATTATTATTATTTATTTATTTAACAGACAACCATGGTCCACACTGACAAAAAACAAACAAAAATACTTAAGGTTGAACTAGTAGCGGACTCGAACTCATTGGTGGGCTTGGTCAAAAAGCACGCTATCTGACCTGGCATCGTGTCCGACAGAGATAGTATCAGTGATGAGCAGTTAGACGCTTGGTAACAAACTCTAGTTCGCACGCACACAAACACCGTTCAGAACGATTTTAGTAAAAACGAGCGCGTAAAAAATTACGAAAAGTCATTTGGAAGGTGGAGTTTTATGAAAAAACTACTGCATAAATCAATTACGAATAAAGTTTACTGTAATCTTCGACAATTGAGCTTTTTGTCGTTACGAGCTTTGTTTTGGAGATTTTATACTTCTTTTATTACTTACTTTTATTACTCCCAAAGTTGCGTTAAAATTAGCAGGAAATACGAATCTTTGTTGGCTCATAACTTTTTCATTCATTTCATTCATTCATTTTATTTTATTTTCAGGTATTAACCCATAGCAATATTAAAAATTAAATTACAATAAATTATATTACAATAAATTAAATTACATTAAATTGAAATTAAAATTAAGTTCTACATTTCAGCATAATTATAAGCGTCTTAGCAGGTACACACAGTGAAATAATACAGATACAATTTGATTAGTACATGCACATAATCGAGACAGGAAAGATGCCTTGAGTCTCCTCAAGAGCCCGTAAAAATCAGTAACTCTGTTCTCAGCGAACATACCAGTCGCACTACACCGCCAGGGCAGCTTCAATATAGCTCTAAAGGCGTTATTATATTGTACACGAAGAGTGTTATAAGCACTCTTCGTGTACCTGTACCAGAGCTGACTGGTGTAGAACGACTGACAATAAGCCTTGAACAGAGTTATTTTAACTTGGTTGGAGCAGTGAAAAAAGCGTCTAGCCAACATGTTGCTTCGACATGCGATACTGCGCCTCTGCCGTTCCAGATCAGCATCGTCTGCTAAATCATCCCTAATTATGTGACCAAGATATTTAAACTTAGTAACAATATTTAAGGCAGATCCACACAAATTGATCGGTAAGATATGATCAGGGCCTTTACTATATTTAAATAACATAACCTCCGATTTCTGAACATTATAGGTGAGATAATGTTCAGTTGCATATTTCTCGCAGATCGCAACAAGTCTCCTTAAACCGTTGGCTGAGGGACTGAGCAGCACCATGTCATCTGCATAACTAAGATTGTTTAAACCTACATCACCAATACGACAACCGACTCGAGTACTGCTCAGTTCCTCAATCAACTCGTTAGTGTACATGTTAAATAAAATCGGCGAAGTGAGTCCACCCTGTCTCACGCCGCACGTCAACCTATATGTTTCCGACAGGGCATTATTCCATTTCACTTGATTGCATTGATTTGCATACCAGTATTCCAAAATGTCTACAATTTTTGATGGCACCTTAGAATTTCTCAACTTATCCCATAATAATCCATAATTGATACTATCAAACGCGCGGCTTAGATCTAGGAAACACGCATACACACTAGTGTTTCTTTGTACATATTTATATACTGTGTTCTTCAAGGCAAAGACAGCTAAATCAGTAGACAGGCCCTTCCGGAAACCAAACTGTGCGTTATTTATTGGGAAATTCTTTTCACTTAAATGAGTAATAATTAAGCGTTCAAAAACTTTGGAGAAAATGGTCGCTAATGAAATAGGTCGGTAATTAGATATGTTGGACACATCGCCAGTTCTATTCTTTACAATTGGTACGACCATGGTCCTCATGAAATTATCAGGTAAATAACCATGGTCAATACATGCATTAAACAATTGAGAAATTCTGATAAATACCAACTCAGGAGCGTACATTAGGTGCTCGACACTGAACCCATCGTGGCCCGGCGACTTGCCGCGTTTCATACCTTTCACACAACGATACAGCTCGTCCGCAGTGACGTGCAATGCGCTGGTATCGTGGTCACGTGTTTCACGCGACCGCGGCGAAGGCGTCGTCGTCGCCGGGTCACCATGGGCCCCGCGCGCCACACTCGCCCCGCTCCCCGGCGTTATGCGCGACTGGGATGTAGGGTTAAACTGTTTTGCAAACATATTTGCAATCATATCTGGGTCGTCACTACCATTTACATTAATTGGCACAGTAGCTTTATAACTCAATTTACTTGTCTCCTTCCAAAATTTTCCGAACTCTTTTTTGTATCTATGGGTGGCTATAATATCCATTTTAATTTTATTTTCGTTTGACTGACACCATTTAATTTTATTTTTAAAAACTTTTTTACTGCGAACCATATCATCATATATTTTACCCTGTGAGGGGCGTCCATAAAAATTCCATAATGTAAAACTCTGCCGAGCCTCCACATGACAGTCCCTCACATGATAGTTCCAACCAATAACCGTTCTCTTTTTAATGTACGATTTACCCTGAAATGAGAATTTGGCAGCCCTAGACATTACGCTTACAATTTGCATATAATACTCATCAATTAAGCTACAGTGACCAGAATCTTTACAAGAGGTTCCATTACAGGAAAAATCAGACCAGTTATATAAGTGAGTGAATTCATTACAAAGCTTTGCATATTTACAGTTTTGTTCATATGTTCTGTTTCCCCAAATTACTTTATTAACTTGTGATGTGTGTCTATGCTTGTGATCAATTTTTGGTAACACAACATCAAGATTACATTTGATCAACAATGGAAAGTGATCCGAATAGTAAACATCGTTTAGCACACAAATATTATCAATCATACTAAGACCCGCGGAAGTGGTAATGCAGTGGTCGATCCAACTCGTGGTGCCATGTGAGTCACTTAAGTATGTGTAGGTGTTTGACGACATACCGAGTAAATTCATGTCCGCACACAACCAGTCTTGATCATCACAGTATTCTAGTAGTTCATTCCCAAATAAACTATTTGCACGCGAAACGTCTGCATTAAAGTCACCAAGCACTAACACACTTTCTACATCACTATTTTCGATAACCGCACTGATAACACCGAGGCATTCCGTAAATAAGGGTAGATTATCCGCATCTTGTGTCGGCATGTAAACTGACATTACGATGAAACTGCGACCATCACTGACCTGCACACACACGGCTGCCACGCGTGTCGATCCAGTGTCAATGGGAATTACCCGTTTGAATAATGATGTCCGCCATAAAATTGCTACCCCTCCATACGGTCTTCCTTTAAGCACGCCAGCAGACATGTCCACAGCTGATATTCCATGATAGGTAAAATCGGGATGTATTTTACCCAAGTAACCGAGATCATCAGGAATCAACCAATGTTCCTGAAGTGCAATTACATCCTGTGTTTTACAGAGATCAGAGACATGATTACACGAACGTTTTATTGATCGACAATTAAATGATACCAGGCTGATTTTCATTACTTTATTCCCGGACGACTATCGGTTTCAGTAGAAATTCTCCTTTCAGTATATCTCCTATATACTATGCCACGAGGCCAGAAATTAGCATCAAGGAAGGTTTTTTCTTTTTCCTGCTCGACAGTGATTTTAAACGAAGAAAAGGTCGTTTCCTTGAACTGGGTTAGTTTTTCAACCTTCACGACCGTGTGTCCGCAGTCATCAATGAATTCTTTAATATCGTCTTCGGTTGTTTCCGCGACGAATCGGGAAGCGTAAATAAACGACTGCCTAGGCACTATCTTAATTTTAGTCGACGTCAGTACCGCCCTTCCTTGTTGATTTTTGTTTGTTTTTCTATATTTGTTTTTCTTGTTTACTACGGTCGTAAAACTATCATCGATCGAGGTGTCTTTTATAGTATTTACTTCCAATGAACAAATAGGACTGCTTGTAAGGCGCATACAATTCGCTTGTTGTTGGTTCGGATCAGTAGCAGTAGTACTCTTGCTCAGAAACTCAGCTGACGTTCGGAGCGATACGGCAGACGCACCACTTGCTGGCGTGCACGCACGGAACGGCAACAGCGCGTGCGGCGCCGATGATGCGGGTAGGCGCGGCACTAGCGCGGGTATTGACGATTCTACCTCACAAGATTCTTTTAAAAAAGGGCCGTTACTATTTTCGCTGCTTTTTTTCGCAATGTTGGAATATGTAGTTTGTTGGTTTAATTGTGACTTGCTCTTAATGCTTTCTAATTCCTCTTGTAATAAAACAAGTTCTGACGACTTTACATAATCGCTCTGAATAGAATGGATTTCTTGTTTTACGATTAGAATATGTTTCAACAGAGTCGTGACATCTATATAATCGAAGGTTACGGGTGGAAGGCGGTGTAGGTCTTTAGCCACAAAAGTAGGTAGTACAGAGGGCTCAGTTTCTTTTAGTAACTTTATTATATCTTGCAGGAGTCGCTTGCCTTTACCCTCTCCTTTTCGCGTAGAACGACAGTTCACGGCCTCAGAGAGGATGGATTTTGCCGTGATTATTTCACTTTCCTTGAAGTTGGATTCACAGATTTGCACTAAACTTATTTCGTCAATAACGTCTATTTTGCACTGTAAGAAGCACAGAAGTTCATTTATCACGAGCGTATTTGACATATTTGAAATTAGAACGAAAAGGAGACAATAAGATAAACGGCGTCAAAACGCAGTGCGCAGACGGAGCAACGATATGCGCGGGCGTGCGGGGCAAGTGCGCCGCGCTGACTGACACTGACATTTTTAATTGCTTTTTTTTACTATTCTGCTTCTGTACAGACAAAATTAATATTAAGACAAAACGATTTCATGTTTTACTTTGGATGTACAATGTGTAACAGTGGAGTAAAACCCCCCCGAAATTTGTATGGAAAAAGTATCGGCTAGTTGTGCCTTAAAAGATGTTCGTAACAATTATATCTTATAACCTACGTTGTTAGGAACAATGTGGCTTATGATCTATTTTAGTACTTATCAAGCCTGTCACCTATCACTTTCAGGAGGCCATTGCCACTGCCACGCAATCTAGCGAGCAGAGACGCACTTTTCTTCCGTACGATAGCTGAGAAGCTGTCGACTCGCGCTTTTGCGAACATCTCAGACGCACTGCATCAACGCGGCAGCCACATCAGCGCCCTGAAGGCGTTATTATATTGGACACGCAGCGCACTGACGGCACGCTTGGTACAGCTGATCCATAGGGCGCTCGAGTAGAGAGATGTGCAGTATGCTTTAAATAGCGTGTGTTTGACCGCTTCTGTACATCGAGCGAACCTACGGGCCAACATGTTCGCCCGTACCGCCAATGCCCTGCGTTTCCGTTCAACATCAGCATCATCTCTAAGGTTGTCAGCAATTAACCTTTTGACCGCTTGTGTCGCATTTATGCGACAAATATTTCCGTGCCCCTACCGCTCGTGTCGTATTTCAGCGACAGAGAACATGTATGATTTTTTCGTTCAATTTTCGTCCTATTAACTACGTGGTACAACTAAAACCATTACTAAATAGAGATATTATATAAAACAATTACTTAAAATTATGTCTCGTTGCTCTAAGTTTTGAAAAACCTTAAACGAAAATAAGTAATTGGAAGCTCGGACTTTTCTTCGGTGTGTATCGCGCGTGTCGCATATATATGACCATAGGGATGGGATACAGTGCAATACGCATTTTAAAAACTAAATAACAAACTGTTAAATAATCAGATATAATGCATCATTCAGCATAAAATAAACAGTGTCATACGAAATAAAGTTTATATAACTTATTGCCTTGTGTTATGAATTCTTTTTTTCCTTGTTTTTCATAAGAAAAATACGAGTATCCCTCAGGATTTTTGTATTATGATAACATTTCACGTTAGTTCCCATCCCTAGACGCTTATGTTTGCAACACATTTTTCTAGTTAGTCTAGCGCGGAGCCCGTGCCGCCGCACCGCACGAAATCACTAATTTTGATCAATTTTGTTCATTCGTTGTGAGAAAAGGAAACATAATTTAAACAAAATTATTTTTGATTTGAAAAGTAGAGTTTTTTGTCTTGCATGTAGCGGAAAGGGATTTTTCAAATAAACTAAGTATTCATGGAAAATCACTAATCTTCGCAACAAGTTTTCCGAAAAATGACGCGAGACTGACGTTTGACCGTTTGGTTACAAGATACTACTTTTGATTTTGAAAATTAAAAAATATTTTCAACATCATTATATGGTCTACTTGCATGTGGTGGAACCACTTTTTTCAACTCACATACAAAATATAGCAGAAAAAAAAATGATAAAATAACGTAATTTTCTAAAAACTTCTTGACAAATAAGTATTTTTTTCTAATACTTAGAAACACTTTTATGAAATTTTAAAAATTACATATTAAACTTAAGATAACAATATAATAGAATAAAATTTTTATTTTATAAATAAACAATAACTTCATTTTGTAAATAAATGGCAAAGTGAACTATATTATCGACCGCGCAAAAACGATCCCGTCAGTAGCGACCGGGCCTTCCCAGCGTGAGGACGTATCACTTTGTATCGCAGGCACGCACGTGTTCTACGTAAACATATTCCAGAAATTGTACGCCGTCTACCACTTTTTGATCCGGTAAGTATTCATTTTATTTTCAGTACTTTGGTTGTTTTTGAACAACATTAAAATTTTGCATGCCTTTATCTTATCTTCTATCTATTATAAAAATGAATCCCTATTTCCTTGGTCAGGGCATCACGCGTGAACGGCTGAACCAATTTCGCTAATTCTTTTTTTGTTGTGTTTGTTATAGTAAGGAGAAGGTTCTTAGGATAGGTAGGTGAAGGTAGGGTAGGTAGGTAGGTATGCAAGGAGGTAGGTATGTATGTAGGTAAAGTAGGTATGTAGGTGGGTAGGTAAGTAGGTAGGTAGGTATGTATGTAGGTAGGTGTAAGTAGGTATATAGGTAGGTAGGTATGTATGTAGGTAGGTAGGTAGGTAGGTGCGCCGTAGTACTTAGTGCTACCCGTGCGTAGCCGGGGCGGGCAGCTAGTATATATCGCACCCCTAGATGAAGACTCCGGTAACTCAAAAAACCTCATTATTCAGAAATGACGAAAATCTGTTTTTAGTATATTTAGGAAAGATATCAAAAATCTATTGAGACATTCATAGAGAGTATATGTAATCTGTGATAGAGGTTACGTTGAATTTGCTTGTTTGTATTTTGTCTGTTAAAACCCTGGAAAATATCGGATTTTTTAGTTACTCTAGTTTTGCAGCTGTAAGCAAATTAAGTAAAGCTGCGTTTAGCGCTATCTTTTAACAGCAGTTGAAGGTATTGTAACGCGAGTTATATCTATGTGTAGGTATTCGAGTCAGGAATTCGAAACCGCCACTAACTTGAAATGCGTACTTTTTGAGTTACCGGAGTCTTCATCTAGGGGTGCGATATATAAAAATGAATCCCTATTTCCTTGGTCACGGCATTACGCGTGAACGGCTGGACCTATTTCGCTAATTATTTTTTTGTTGTTTGTTATAGTAAGGAGAAGGTTCTTAGGATAGGTAGGTAGGTATGCAAGTAGTTAGGTAAGTAGGTAGGGTAGGTAGGTAGATAGGTAGGAAGATACGTAGTTAGGGAAGGTAGGTAGGTAGGTAGGTAAATAGGTAGGTGCGCCGTAGATAAATACTTAGTGCTACCCGTGCGAAGCCAGGGCGGGCAGCTAGTATTATATAAAATACCGGTGTGCGTGTAATCGTAATTCTTCTCATCCTAAACGGCTTGACTGATTCAGTTTTTTTTTTTAATTATTTTTGTGTCACTTGGATGGTTTGACCAACCATCCAAGTGACACAAAAAGAATTAAAAGTGCGGATGTTCTTAGCTACATATAGTTGTACCCTGCTGGTGCACCGGTGCTGTTGTCGCGGGACAACGTCCGCCTACCGCGACCGCTAGTTAGATTTAGACTGTATGTTTCATCGTTTTTTTTTTAAGTGAAACCTTAATGCGCGTTGAGGGCAAAAACTTATGGGTTCGAGGTGGTTAGCAAGTGAAGTATTTTTTGGAATGAAGTTCTTTAAAGTTAATGAAGATCCAAGATGGCGGCTGCGAACATTTTAAAATTTTACGTCATGGGTGATAATTTTCATAGTTTTCAATGGTGTCAAAGCCGATAGTAGGGTCAAAATGAAAATCCAAGATGGCGGCTGCAAAAATGTTCAAATATTTTGGTAGAGGAAAATCTTTTGCGCCCGTGTCACCGACATGCTTATATTATCAGTATCATGTGGCTATGAGTATGACGTGTTGCGCTTGTCGTTGCTCGGAGTGCCGATTATTATGCCATGACTGCATATTATTTTTAATGGTTTTCAGAAAAAAAAATGTTTGAGTAATCAAACATTTTTGTGATTGAGTTCAACACTGCATATAAGTTACTGGTATTAATGTACAACTTTGTTGTAGATAATGGGTAAAAAGAAAAGATCGCATTACCAGTGCATCAGCAAAAACAAAAGACAAAACGCGGGATTGGCACGTATCAGACAAATTCTTACAGAACGTAAATCCAATCAAATCACTACGGCTTCGTATCAAGAACATGTAAGCTTTTACTTTTGATCAGCGCTAGAAGTGCATAAAGAAGTATTTAATTTTACGAGTACATTCTTATTTTCAAATGCTATTAATTTTAGGATCTCGATGACAATGGAACAGCTGAAAAGGCAGTAATTACTGGTGATGTTGACTTCTCATGTCAATTTGATCTTGGCATGGTAATTATCACGTTTGTCTTACATAAATAAATAATGAATTTATAATATACCTACAGTAAATACATAATTGTAACTGTTTATACTTTCAGAATGAGGAAGATAATTTAAATAATTCAAACTTAGAGAACACATCGAAAAAATCAGTAGTTCCAAATGTTGAAGAATCAGACAGTGTAAGAAAAATATTATGCTGTTTATTATGTTTTAATTGTTCCGTGGCCAAATGGAACCCTTATAATTTAGTCCTTTCCGGCTGTTGGAGGCTATTGGCACTATATAAATAAATATCAAGCGGCCAAGACACGCACTTCGCCAGTTTTTTTTAAACTGCCTAGTATTTAAAATAGATACGATTTGTTACAGAACAAAGAAAATTTTCATCGAAACGAAATACATAAACGGGCGTAGTCCCAATAAGACTTTTCAATTTGCTTGTACTATTATCTTGTCCATCGTTGACATCGGTGAAGAAAAACTTTTAATTAAGTACTTATTTATCGATACTAGTCGTATTTATATGTAAAACGCTTATCTCAATGGTAATGAATGTCTAAATGTACCTAAATGCATCTTACACCAAATTGTAGCATTTTATGTTGATTGTTATAAATATACTAAATGAATATACACAAACATTCCAGACTCATTTCTTCTGCCGGGGGTTCGAAGAAAACCGATAGGGAAATCGTGGCCCCCGGCAACATGGCATAGGAAGGAACACGGGTGGGTTTTAGTCAGTAAGAGTCTGACACGCCCTCCCGCTCCACCCAGAGCGGGAGAAGTTATTTGATAATTTCCCACCCAAAAAAAAAAAAAGACTCATTTCTTAACCGTACCTACATCACTTAAAAAATATCATCTATAGGATCAAAACTGTTAAAGCGATCATTACGCTCGAACTTTAGGCGTGTGTGCGTGAACGGTGCACACAAACATAGCATCGCAATGAATATGCCTAAACTCTGTCGACTGAATTTTGTGCACGGATTCTTAATGCGACCACTGCCTACGCTACAAGCGGATCAAACGAATGGATAATGTTGTTCGTGGGTACACGCATTGTCGAGAAAATAGTCACTTTTCAACAATGACGACTACTGAGGAGTTTTTTTTTATGTGTGTTCGCGGATAACTTCGTCGTTTGTGAACCGATTTTGATGATTCTTTTTTTGTTAGAAAGGAGATATCCCAAGGGTAGTACCATGATAAGGAAACCGGGATCTGATGATGGTATCCCAGAGAAATCGAGGGAACTCTTCAAATATTATAGGCAAACCTATAGCGACTTGGGTATTTTTTATAGTAACTCGTGCAGTTGGTACGTTTTTATAAAACTTATTTAATTGATGGGTGATAAGTTCCGTGTGGTGGACGTAAAAGAATAGCACCATCCAATTTCTTCCCGTGGGTGTCGTAGGCGACTAAGGAACTAACTAGAGAATGGGCAGCAGCGTTCTCATACTGCTACCGCCAACCCGCCTGCCAAGCGTGGCGATTATGGCAAAACCCCCCTCTTGGGGAGCCTTATGTCCAGCAGTGGACATCTTTCGGCTAAAATGATGATGATGAATGGGTGATAAGTTTTTGATGTGCATTTAAAAATATCCCGTTTTTATTATACCTACCTGCTTTAAAATCCGTAGGTATGGACTTGAACGACTCTGTCTGTCTTTCTGTTGATTAAGGTGGTTAAATTAAGGCTGATTTAAAATAAAAACTTTTGACAATTTTTTTTATCGATACAACGATTGCTCCTCCTTATTTATTGTAGGTATTATTTTGTCGATTTGTAGCCGCGCGCTAGGGGCACGCCAATTGATATTTAGCCGCGCGCCTAAAAGTTTAAATGTCCCAACTGATGTACCCTACGCAACGGAACATCGTAATTTTTTATTGGTGGCACGTTCACTGGACATTTCTTGCCAACAGCCTCAAAAACCATGAGTTCGGACTTCGACACATTATATAGCAACCCATGGCTGGCGTATGCGTAACCCCAGCAAAATGTTGCGCCTTAAAGAAATGAAAGTATTACAGATAATCAGTTCATAGTTAGTTACAATTTGTTCAAGTATAGCAAAATTTGTTCAAGTTGTATTTTCGAAGTTATTCGAGAAAAACTGATTTTGCTGGAGTAACGTTACCCCCGCAAAATGTTTTTCAAAAAAGGCATTTAGCCTAGAACCAAGTACATGAAAAGATAGCTTTTGATGAGTTGTAAATGTATACCAATAGCAAAATTTGTTCATCTTATAGTTTTTGAGATATTCAAGATTTTGCTGGGGTAACGTTTTGGGATTTTCAAAATCTCGAAAACTGTTCGTCGCAGAAGTTTGAAAAAAATACCAGTTATAGGCCTTAATTTGTTCAAATTTGGTCAAATACCTATAAGTATTTCGATTCATCAACAAGTATCGATGTAATTAATTGTTTTTAAGGGGTAAGTAATAGATGATATAACAACAAAATCTCTAATATTAACAACATATAACAACGGAACCTAAAATTTTATTTAATATAGCGATTAGTTAATATAATAAACGATTGATATAATTTTAAAATAACTAATTTTTATAAGCATAACATACATTAAATATAACATCGTTTGACATAACATACATTAAATATAAAATAGTTTGACATACCACTCAAAAGATATAAAACTTATTTGGTCTAATATGATGAAAACGCCTACTTAAAAACCCAAAGCAAAATTGCATAACTAGTAACTAATTACCACATTTTTTTTTTTTTTTGGGTTGGAAATTATCAAATAACTTCTCCCGCTCTGGGTGGAGCGGGAGGGCGTGTCAGACTCTTACTGACTAAAACCCACCCGTGAACCTTCGGTTGCCCTGTTGCCGGGGGCCACGATTTCCCTATCGGTTTTCTTCAAACCCCCGGCAGGCATTGGCCCTAGCTGACCCCGTCAATTCTGCTGACATCTCTTTGAGGCGCGTGGAAAACAACGCGCCGTCGACCCGGGCTTGGTCCTTATCGGACGGCGAGCTACCCATTGCTCACCGTCCGCAAGCCCGCGCCTACGGTGGCCGGAAATCGGCTCGCGATTCCCGCCCCGGGCGTCTCCTCCTGCGGCGGTTAGAGGCGTGAGGGCGCGAAATTTGCCTCTCCCTCACGCGTTCCGCCTCCTTCTTCGCGAGCATTACCGCTTCGCAGAAGGTGACGGCCTGCCATTTCCTCTCGCTCCGTACCATGGCCGGACCAGGGCCGGACGCGAGAGATCACCGCCGCCGATCGCCTCTACGAGGACACGGAGTTGCTCCGGCCAAGCAGGGCAGACCGCCACCGTATGCTCCACCATGTCCTCAGGCCGATCCATACAATGGTGACACCCGGGTGTTTCCTCCCGCCTTATCCTGAACAGGAACCTCCCGAAGCAGCCGTGTCCGGTGAGGACCTGCGTCAGGCGGAAGGTGAGGACGCCGTGGCGCCTCTCAAGCCACTCCTCAAAGAGGGGTCTTATCGCCGCAATTGTGGCGTGCCCAGCGCGGGGTTGCGACAATCGCACTCTCCATGACGCCATGAGATCCCGCCGGAGCTCTGTCCGTTGTGCCGCGATTTCTTGCGGCATCGGAGTTAAGCCCCGGCGTTTCGCCTCCTCGCGTCACTCCCAGATGTGCGCGAGGACCTTTGCCTCCAGATCCCATGGCGGTAATTTGGCAAGGAGGCTCGCCGCCTCGCAGGAGACCGTGCGGTATCCTCGGGCCAGCCGAATGGCCATGACCCTCTGGGACGCGTTCAACCGGCGGGCTGGCCGCAGCCTCAATGAACGCGCCCACACCGGCGCCCCGTAGAGGGCCATGGACCGCACGATCCCCGCATAGAGCCTCCGGCAGGAGGCGTTTGGATCCCCTAGATTGGGCAGGAGCCGCTTCAAGGCAGCCCCGGCCCGCTCCAGTCTGGGAGCCAAACGTCGGAAATGTTCAACGAAATTCCACCGGCTGTCGAGGACGAGTCCCAGATACTTCATCGTCGACTCGACACCGATGTGAACCCCTCCCGCCATTACCTAGGAACCCGACGGTGGCGCATTCCGAGGACCATGAAAACCCATGGCCTCGGACTTGTGCAGGGCCACCTCGAGTCCCAGCTGCCGGATCCTATTAACGATTGTCGCAACCCCGCGTGTCGCTAAGTCGGCCGCCGCTTGGTACGACCCCCCCTGCGCCAGGACCAACGTGTCGTCAGCGTAACAAACGACGCTGACGCCGCTAGGGAGGTCGGCGCGCAGCACCCAGTCGTATCCGATGTCCCACAGATGCGGCCCCAGGACCGAACCTTGTGGGACACCGCACGACATCTCTTGCCGGTTCCACTCTCCCTGGTGACCGGGGTAGATGACGGCCCTGTCCGTCAGATAGGCCTCGACCACACGACAGAGGTAGGTCGGCATCCGGTGATACCGGAGTGCCTCCCTGATGCAACTCCAGGGCAGGGTGTTGAAGGCATTGGCGATGTCTAGAGACACCGCCAAGACGACCCCACCCCGGGCCACAGCATCCCCCGTCGTGAGGGCCCGCACGCGCATGATGGCGTCCACCGTAGAGCGCCCCCTGCGGAAACCGAACTGGCTCTCCGCCAGATCCGGCCCCACTCGCACCAGCTGCCCGACGAAGCGGTCTGCAATAACTCTTTCAAAGAGCTTGCCCACCTCATCGAGCAGCACAATGGGCCGATAAGCGGACGGAGAGTCCGCTGGGCGCCCCGGCTTCTTGATGAGGACCAGTTTCCCCGTCTTCCAACGAAGTGGGAACTGGCCCCTCTCCATGCATGCGCTTAGGAGCCCCCTTAGTCGAGGCCCGAGAGCCCCCATGGCCAGGACCCAGGCTTTTCCGGGTATGCCGTCGGGTCCTGGGGTACTCTCATCTCTACCTCAGTCACCTCCGGAGCATCGTCGTCGTCGGTGTGGTCCGCATCGGGCATCGCAGTAGGCGGAGCCATGGGCGGAGGGGTATGATCCCCTCTGGAAGGGAACAGAGCGCTCACCACGTCCCCCATAAGCTGGGACCGGAGACTCTGCGTCAGTGGGGGAGCCCATGGGCGGAGTTTCTCCCGCACCATCTTATATGGGCGCCCCCACGGGTCTCTGTTGAGCGTCTCCAGCAACTCCTCGCGGGCCAGCGCCCTGGCCTGCAGGATCTCTGCTTGGAGGGCGGTCTTCGCCGCTCTGTACCCCTCTTACAGCTCCGCCTGAATGGCTTCCATATCCGGAGGGCGGATACGGAGCCTGCGATGCCTGGCGTACCGGCGTCGCGCAGCAACACACGCCCTGCGCAGAGCCTCCAGCTCTTGCGACCACCAGTACAGCCGGCGCGAAGCACGTCTAGGATGGACCCGGGGCATTGCCATGTCACACACATTGGACATGGCCTCCCGGAACCACTCCGCTCCGTCGTTGATGTCGGCAGGCCTGTCCGGTGATGACACCCAGGCCTGCACGATCGAGGCTTCCAGGAGAAGCTCCCGGTCCAGCTGCTTCAGCGCCCACCGCGGACCACTCGGGGCCTGTCGGACCGGCGCGCTCGAGGTCTGGGTGGAGACGTCAAACCGGATGTACCGGTGATCGGAGTAGGTCTCCACCCCCTCCATGACGCGCCAGTCAATGACACGCGGCGACAGAGCGGGGCTGGCGAACGAGATGTCCACCACCGACTCACCCCGCATCCGCACGCACGTGGGGACAGAACCCCGGAAATTACCACCTGTGCTAAGATAGGTCGACGGAGCCCCGCTTAGCGGGGCTCCTATTTCTGGGTGGTTTAAAAAAAAATAACCACGAAGGCTAAGGCGGGAGCGAACCGAAGCGGAGCTCCCGCCTTAGCCTTCTAACCTAACCTATCCGAGTCGGGGTGTTAACCATAATGACGTTTTTTATATACAGTATGTTAAATAACAGAGGGCGTTCCCTTAAACTCGTTAATCTATATCATTAATAGATTTAAATAAAAATATCAGCATAGAAAAATAAGTATAAAAAAATCCGAATTAAAAAAATTGAATAATTGACAATAAATTCGAAACGTCCTGTTTAAAATCAAAATAGTAGCGCGGAATAGTACCTAGCGTAGTAGCGTTGCACAAACCGGCAACATCGCAATTTTTGTGTCGCGCGCGGCGCGTATGCCGAGCGTGTTACCTTACCTACCGAGCCGGCCGGGGGAGCGCGCGGGGCGGCACGGCGGCGGCGCGGCGGCGGGCGGCGGCGGCGCGGCGTTTCTGAATGGCGAGCGGCGACTTTGATAAAGGCGGCAAAGTTAATTTAAAAGACAGTGAAATGCACGTCGTCGGGTTGTTATCAGTAGAATTAAACATTTAAGTATGTTTAGATTTAGCAATAACATTTAACTACCCGTCTCAAATGGCCGGCTGACAAAGGAACGCGTCACTGAACGCGCCCCTTGGGCTTGAAAGGACCTATTCGCAAACATAGTAAAAACATAAATTCATGTACCTACCTATCTAAGCCACGTTTCAATAATATCAAAATTGCACTGCACGGCCGCTACGTCGTCATCGGCGTCGTCGCGAGCTTGCGGCCACAAAATAAACAGATACGAGTACAGAAGGTCCACTCACGGAACTAGTACACAAGACACGGTGGTATTATTATTAGACTTACAGTGTTAATAAGATAAAATAAATTGTATCTAAAAAATAACGTACCTATGCTAATAAATAGTGGGCGGTTAAGTTTAGAGAAAGTTTCATTTAATTATTTAAATCACAGTTTAGGCTAGCTTTTAAATCATAATGATGGTATTGCACGTTAGTAAGTGAATGTTTACTGCAATGTCATAGAAATTAAAAAAATAACTTTATGCAGTTGCATTCGTAATAAGAAGTACTTGCGTTTATTCACTGCAATAGTAACAACACAGTAGTAACACGCTCGTTGAACGGGGTACTCCCTGAGCGAGTGTAAAAGCAATTTAAACAAAGAGTGGGCCTTCTGAACTTATTTATTTTGTGACACAGTCGCTTAGTGTCTTTTAGGTATTATGATGTTTAAAACCTTACCTAGATTTTGAACTGCAATATGCTGACCTCCTCTCTCTACACATTGTTGCAATAGCGGACGGTTATTTTGGTGTAGGTACTCGTCGCAATAAAAGCGGGTCCTCGCGTATGTGATGATGGCATACACGTCGATTCCACATGCGCGTAAATAGGTTTTTCTTCTGACCAAATGACGTTTTCGATGAAGTGGGTGTCCTCCGCGCTTCACTGCAGTGCCCGCTGGCAATACCTATGTTAACCGGCGCGCGAAATCAGCTGGACCAAGCAGCGCTTGCACTTTTTGGAGTGAGTACGGATGCTGTTTGTTTTTCTGACGTGACTAGTGTTCAACAGGCGGCCGGCCCTTCTAGTGCTTGAACCGAGCTCCTCCTCAAAATGCCTTAGCACGTTTTCTTCCTGCCGCACAGAGATCACGGGTCGGGGGCCACCAGAACCACGCGGCACTACTGGTTCATTGTTACGGAGACGCACCAGGACACTCAGGGAATTCCGCGGTTGATTTGCATTGGGGTACCTCTCAGCATACCTCCTCAGAGCACATGCACCATCATAATTACACTCAGCATTAATGAGCACTATGAAAACATACTCTTGAGCACCGTTTTTCACACACGAATGACGAAAGAACACTCATGTTGCATTGCGAAAATAAATGCACATCCGGCCAGCGCGCGAGATTAGTTCCGAATAAAATTAGATGGACATTCGGGGGGCAGGGGGCGGGGCTAGGTGCATCAAATAGATCGCCGCACAGCGCACGTGGCCCTTCATTCATAAGTAGTAATTTGCGACATTGCCGTTCTTACACTTTTGAACATGTACGCGTGTACAGAGTGTTTCTTTTAAGTATCAATTTAATATTTTTTGTGAATATTTTATTATAAAAAATAAAAAAAGCATTTTGTTTTTGAATGGTAATATTTTTTTTAGCATGTATGGATGCTATACTATTGCGGGTTAACGGGAACGCCTTTCGTTAGTTAACATACTATATATTAAACGTTAGACCTAATGATTTTCGATTAAATAAACAATATACATATTAAACGTTAGACCAAATGATTTTCGATTACATAAACGTTATATCAAACAACGTTATCATCATCATCATCAACAGCCTATAAATGTTCCCACTGCTGGGACACAGGCCTCCTCTCTGTGAGAGGGAGTGGGCCGTAATCCACCACGCGGGCCCAGTGCGGGTTGGTAGATGTCACATGTCTTCGAATTTTCGGTTCTAGGACATGCCGGTTTCCTCACGATGTTTTCCTTCACCGTTTTGAGAGCAGTGGTGATGAAATAATTTACACAAAGTAAAGCGCCTGTCTAGGTTCGAACCTACGACCTACAACTCGTAAGTCGCGGCCGTTACCACTGGGCCACCACTGCTCCACAACGTTATACTAATTAAGTTTTAGAATAAATAAATATTATATGTAAAGAAATTATATCAACAGTTGGTATATCTCACGTTGATTATATCTTATGAACGATAATAAAATGAAATTAGACCAAATGAATTAATACGTTATGAGACGCACCCGTTTTTAAGAATCAGAAAAAATCGTTTTACTCGTAAACTAGTACATTTACAAACAAATAAAAAGCAGTTACATATACCTATCATATACCCTTTTAAGGTATACAAATCTGGATTAAAAATCTTTACGCGATATGAAGATATAGAGATTTCATCAAATTTCAAACGGTGTTTCTTTGGCGATCGAATACACAGCTCCCTCTGAATACAAAACGATGGACTATAGAGAACGAATTTGTTCATTTTGTTATAAAACATCCCTGAAAGTTTCAGCTTTAAATCCTGGATGGAATAAGTTATTCAAAAAACAAGAAAGTGTCAGCAATTCTCTTATAAACCGACTTAATTACGGAGGCTTTTTCGTAGCCTCCGTAATTAAGTCGGTTTATAAGAGAACTGCTGGCACTTTCTTGTGAGCCTGGTGGGTGGACCCTGTATATTATAATAACTCAAAAATAGATTAAATAAAAATTATAAAAACTACAACCCAACTACGACAAAAAACTCAACTAAAAAGGTATTTAAACAAAACATCACAGACAAGCAAATTAAAAATCCGGAGCCACACGTAATCGATTTCTAACACGTGTGAATTCGATTTTTTTATTTACTAGTCTTGTGCTACGGGCCTACAATCATTGGTTTTCGAGAAACAGGGAATTAAACATCTCGTAAACCTTAAAACGCAGAAATTTCATTTTCGGCGCACATTTACGCACAACTATAAGTCATTCATTTAAAATCTTCCTGCTGGAACAACTTTGGTTTAGAATTTTCGTTTTTTGCCACCGACTTCCGAAATTATTTTTCACTTTGTAGTGTTTTTTTTGGAAGTTGGTTGTATTTTTGTTGTAAAAAGTTTTTATTTTTCACTTTTTAGTTGTGGTACCTATCCCATACAAATTCGAATACCACTACCTGCTATGTAAATAACAGTGACAGGAACTTATCATATCATCCACATACTAAGTGGGAAAAAATACGTATTATTGACGCTAACTCAAAAAGTACCCAGCAAACTTAATAAAAATTATATGGGACCACCTCTGAAGTATGACCTACCAAACAAAAAAAGAATCATCACAATGAATTCATAATTGGCGGAGTAAACGCGTAACAACCATACAAAAAAAAACGTACAGTCGAATTGAGAATCTCCTCCTTTTGGAAGTCAGTTAAAAATACGATAAAATATAATACCTAGCCGCAAAGTTCACATGCTTCGTGTACCTAGACGGAATAATAAACTATTTTCAAATAATGTATTTTGTATGGCGACCAAAATTTTTAATAAACTACCAAATTGTTTTAAAACTTTAAACTTTAGTACATAAAGATAAAGATAAAGATAATTTATTTGTCCAAAACATGAGTATACACACACATGGCATGCAAGATGTTACAATAAAATTAATTAAATTTATTATTCAATTACCTCTTATGTAAATGCTACTACTCGATTAATGATTTTATGAATGAAAAATTGACATAATAATTATTAGGAAATGATTATTATCATTCTAATTATTGTCTTCTTACTATCTTTGACTTAATGAATTCTTTTTGACATTTCCATAGCTAATTTATTTGACTAATTTGCAATTTGAATGTTATCCTAATTTATTTAATTCAATAAAAATTAATTTGTAATCTCGCCTGAAACACAGGATTACCTAGTTCAGGCACGTAAGTCTTAGGAATATAATTTACATTTAAGCAAATCTGTAATAATTTTTATGCCTTGTAATTTTTGGAATAAATATTATTATTATTATTTTTATATATATTTAAATATCTCGGGATCTTAGGGTCCCGGTCTTTTGGAAGGCGTACGAGGAGCCGAAGCCAACTCGCAGAGGCCCCTTAGACAATTTTATATGGAATGAGGCACCAACCGACGATTATCCCTGTTCGCATTATGCAAGTGCAGCCAAGGACAACCCCCGGTTGGTGTAGGACTATTGTAAAATATGGAAACAAAGGTATTGGACTGTGGGTTTGGGTGGCTAAAGTGGACTGGTCACCTGGAACTATGAAGTACTATGGCCCCTGCCTGATCAATGTTTTATATGCACACGGATAAAATGGCAGGGGGTGACTTGCACACTCAATAATGGGCCCCCGAAAACGGTCGCTAGCACAAAGTGTCGTAGCAACAAGGGGGCAACATGTCCTGAGGTGCTTGAGGAGTGGAGAAGTATTCCATGGCTTTCAGAACAATCCCAGAGCCCGGAAGATGGTCAAGATCCCTACGAGCACTTACTGGAATACTTCCTTCCTCCGAGCACGTTTGCTCTTGCGAATCTCCACTCAAGCCGGCCAATTAAGGCAAGAATGAGGCGGGAGTGCCGTTCCTCGTCAGTGTTCACTCCAGCCAGCCAATAAAGGCAAGCCAGAGGTGAGGAACAAGACTTCTCCCGGGAGATAGGGTCCGTGGGGTCGCTACTGCCCAACTGCTCGCCACATGCTGCCCTGCGGGATTTTGTATCTCTCTTGGTCTGGCTCCTCATCCCAGACCCGTTCCGGCAAAGTAAACTGTACCGGCACAGATCTAGAGTTCGGAACGCGCAAGCCCCACCACGACGTCAACGTAGAGATACGGCGGTGGGGTTATTATTATTATTATTACTAACCAAAACCCTGACAAGATGTATAGTACGCCGGAAACGGCAGAATATTATGAACTATAAAAACCATGTAACATCTCTGTAACAATATTCTCACAAATAAATGGACTATTACTATTATATTACTATAATGATGTGCTCTGGCAGTTCTATTGTCTTTATACAGTGGAAATTGTATACTTATGAGAATAGGACAACCAACACTGTTCTCTTAGGTATTACGGGCTGGTATCCGCAACTTCATGTCAAAGCGCATATTTTGCGTATGTATATGTATTATCCTCTTGTGTTACTTATGTTATAAGTTATAAGGCAGATGGCTAAAATTTTCTGACAGCTAAAAGAATCTGTTTTATATTAGCAACAAAAAATGCAGATAACAAAGCAATGGTTCTATCATCACCTGATCCAGGGGTCACGTAGCCCCTTCTTCTCGAGTGCTTTCTCTAGCTCTTCCAGCTGAGGGATGCCCTTGCTAGTAAAACTTTTGTAGTCTGGGATTTTGAACGGAGGTTCATGTCCGTGTTCATGGCCACCCATCTAAAAGAATACAACACACTATACCAATTTTAGATATATCACGCCTTACTACAAAGAAGCGGATAAAGGCGAATAGTAACTACACACATTTCGCTAGATATACGTCTGTTGCTATAAACTAGTTTTATACGCAATAATAACAAAATTCTAACCTATTTTACATTACATAATAAACTGCCCTGGTCATAAGTGGTACCTACTAATTAAAATTAAGCAGTTTTAGTTTTTAATCACAAACCTTATTACTTTCTCCTTAGCTTTGGTTAAAGTTTTATAAATTTTATAGGATTTAAAAGGGAATTAAACGCTTTACACACCTTCGATTCAAATAGAATCAATAAGTTTTTAATCGATTTTAGGAAAGTCAAAATGAAAATTGACACTTGCTTGTCAGTTGTCACCACCGCTTGTCACCCAGTCAGTATACTGTCAGCTGTCAGTTGTTGGTGTTGCAAATGTTAAGTTTAACTTTCAAACATTAAAGATTGAATTTTTTGTTCATCTGGGGGCTTACGCTTGACTATGAGCTTTTAGAAAAACGTTCAATTTCCAGTCAGTTCAAAAGCTTTTGAATGGATAATATTCGTACTATGACGGTAATACAGGTAACGAAGTTGAATGGTAATGCCATAGACTACTATTTTTAAGTGAGAGTTAATGCTTGTCTCTGGCCTGCTGTAATGTCATTTTCTTTTTACAACGTTCAGAAACTTAAATCGTAATCTATTTTCACTTTACCGGTTTTTTAAAATAACAGAAACGTGTTTTTTTTTGGGTTTATACATATTTTAACTTTGTATATAACAAGTTACCTTCATCCATTATTTAAAAGTAATAATCAATTTCCCGTTCATAACAACTTTGAAAGATTCTACGTGATATTGAACGTGTGTGGATATGTCATGTAACAATACGTAAATAATTGTATTCCGGTAAAGGACCGGCGTCTCTCATGAGAGACGGCACACCCACGCGACTTACATCTCTATTTGTACTTGTTGTAATGGCTATTATCGTCTGTGGATTTTTCTGTCTATGGTCGGATAGATATTCTCGTCAAATAAATCGACTAAAAGCAAAAATATTAATAGGCAACATTTTAAAAAAATGTTGAAAATCACGTTCCCGCGCGGTAAAATGTCAGTCAAATGTCACTCCCGTCCGCTGTAATAATTCGTTTTTGAATGGTTTTTGTGTGTAAATCGTCGGAAAGTGGTGATATTTTCATTTTGAAGTAAATATTACATCGTTTTAGATAATATTCGCACTAAATAACACCTATTTTGACCCAACCAAAAAAGTGTAAACAACCAAAAAAGAGAAAGTTCCCGTCACAGTGAAAGTTGTAATATTTTGTGGTTTTTCTGTATGGATCTGATCCGTAAGTGTTTTATTTCTTTTCTATATTACATGTATCATCGTTTTAGACAACATTTAGAACAAAATAAAACAAAAAAATATTTTTTTGGTACGGTGAAAGTTACGTAAGCAATAGAAATTCTAGATCATCAAAAATCTAGATTTTTTGAATTTTTTGTTTTCAATGTTTGTCTCTAAAAACGCTTTTGTTAGATAACTTATCTATCCATAATGTACCCTGCAAAATTTCGTGTGAATTGGTACGGTAGTTTTATCAGAAATCGTTATCACAAAGAACAAAAGAAATAATAACAAAAGCGGGTAATAAAGATAAGTGAACGTTGTTTACAAAGACTGTAACCATTTGAAACGTATTTCTAATCTATTCGAGTAGCAAAAAACATAAACAATACTACTTGAGACGTTATAATGAAACCTGAGTAATTGTTTATTTAAGTGCGGTCGTAAATCTGTCACGGCCGTTGGACGCACCGGTGCGTCCGCAGTCCTTTACCGGTTAAAATTAGGCACAGACTTTTTAGAGAACACGTTCAGATGAACAATTCCCATAGAAAAAATATTAGACACAGCGATTCGCTTCCGATTGGGAAAATGATGCTTGACAGTTGTTGTAATTTTTTATTGTTGGAATATACCATTGTATAGATAACTAGCTGCTGCCCGCGACTTCGTTCGCGTGGAAGTCGTAAGACACCACAATATACTACAATAACAGCCTTTATCTACATAAAGCTGTTTAATGCATGTCTTTGCCTACGCACAGGCATGCATTAAACAGCTACATACCCTACAGAAACCACCCAGTTTCTTGAATAAAAAGGAAAATTCAAAGGCAAATGAAAATACTAGATGTTTTGCAATAAATAATATTATTTATTAAGACTTTTCTAAAATTTTCTTAGATGAGAGCTTTTGCTTGCATAACTGGCTTGTTAGGTACTCATGTTTTCCAGTCTAACAACGTCTGTACCTCTTAAAATTTTACTAAGCAAGTATATTGCACCAATTATGTATGGCTAATTTTGTTGATAAATGAAATGAATGCCTGAATGAGATCATTTTTATGTGTTTGGCACGTAATGAACTCAAATGCACACTTTTTTTTCATATATTATAAATTTTAGTTGCAAGGTTGTGTTTGTGTGTATTAGAGTCCAAAAACAGATTTTAATCTTTAAAAATTGTGCCAAAAAGCACACCCCTTTTACTTTTATACTCTTTTTGGGATACCCACCTATATATCTTACGTCTTTCTCGATTATGTAAATATTTATCTTAATATTCAGCCGCCTAGCCGGCAGTGTAAGCTCTTGCATGAACATTCAAGCGGTCATGTCTCGCCACAGTGCAAAGGTTTACAGAGTCATTGTTAGGACTGCTATTTGATTGTAAATCAGTATCACTGTCTCTATTTTCACTAACATTGTAGTTGTACTAAACACTGATTTCATATTTAGTAACGATTAACAGGATTCATCTTCACAATTAAAATTGTATAAATCCTATTATCAGCAACGATTTAAAAGTATTTATGAAACTGTGACAATGTGGGTTATTATTCCGTGAATTATATGCTCTAACCCTTCCACAAAAATAATTCAAGACCATCTAACTTAAAATATAGGGTGCATTAGTTTACAGTTTTTTCTTCAAACAATTGCCACAGTTTCTGAAACTTCTAAAGAGTTATAAGCCAGTTTCATAAACAGTAACTTCCTTGGAATTATTATCAATTAATTTCATTTCTTGGAATTTTTGGATAGCTTCTTGTCAAAATTTATGTCACCGTGGACCGTAATTCTTGTCCTTTACTCTTCTTTGAGAAAGTGCTGGCTCCATTCACACTCGCAATTTGTCCAGGACGGTCACTATTTGGGACATATTTAACTCACTGATTTGCCATCAGCATAGTGTGCTGGGAAATAACATAAATATCATTTATTTATAAAAATAAATTTGATTTTATGTGGCAAACATTTTCGCTGTAAGTTAAGACTACAAAATATGAATTGTATGTTTATCAGATAAGATAAAATTGCCACTGCAATGGCTTACAAGATATAAATAGAAAAACAAAAAAAATTTGGTTGAAATCTTAGAAAGCCTAACTGATTTGTCAGGGATTAACCTAGGTAACTTTACTATAGAGGGAGAGAGAGGACTAAATACTTACAAAATGAGGAACTGTATACCAAAGCACTGGCCATCCAGTGTGACTAAAAACCTGGGCACAATTTCTAACCTGAAAAGATAACAAAATAACTTTAAAAAAAAAAATAGCACAATTAGATATTCATAGAAGCATGAAGAAAAGTATCACCTGCTAAGCATTAATGATTCTTTAAATTATAATTTAAATAAATAACCCACCTTCACTTTCTTTATTTTTTCTGGTAGGTATACCATGCTCATCAGTAAGCTTATGAAGCAAGCGTGATTCAACATGTAAGCAGTCCATTTTATACACATGAACAATGTCTGACCATCTTGCTATACTCTCATTTAATTGAATGTTTTTGTTCAAAAAATTATTTCGGACCCCCTTAACCAGATGTGGGTCAAATACAATGCTTAATTGATAACTGCCAATGTGGATTGTATCATCTGAAATACAAAAAAATATTTGATAAACAAAATAGTAAATAACATCTTATACTAAGTACCTACTTCTTTCTATGATGAGGAAGTGAAAAAAAAAAAATGAAAAAATGTCTCGTTTTGGTAAGGTGAGGGTTTGCTAAGGTATTGTGATTAAAAACAAATGCATCTAGGTACAGTATGAGGTCGCTAATATGGCACATCGAGTTGCGAATATTTTTTACATCACTGAACGAGATGTGCGAAATTTATACAACATTTCATTAATCCAGGAGAATTTAAATAAAAACAAATTACCGATGTTTTCTTCTGCAAGTATTTGCACCCTTCTAGTGTCCTGATGAAGACTTTTCAAGGCTGGCTGGAATGCTGATCCTTGGTCTGATATGCAAGTGGAATGAGACCAGTCTCGCCAACTGCCTCCACAATTATTTTAAGTAGGTACTTATTGATTTAATTACGCTTAATCGCTTTTGTAGCACTTTCACAGAAATAATAAGCTATTGCGTGCTGCCATTTGTATAAAGCACCCATAGTCATGAAACATCATACATTTACATGATCCAAAATCATTGGGTAAATAAGTTCTGTGAGGTCAACAAAATCATTTCCCATCATAAATCGGCAAAATTTTAAGTGGGTCCTCCTCACAACAGCTTACCTAAATAAAACCTCAAATAAAATTAATAATGCTGTTTTAATAAAATAAAATATTGAAGTAACAATATCAAGATGGTTTATTTTGACATTACAGACGTTCAATAGTCGTTTTTCGTAAACGTCAACGCAACAGGCCTGCTGCAGGCCTGCTATTAGGATGTCATAGTACAAAATAGCAACGCAGTTCAACTTCTGTCCTGCTATAAGAGCTTGTGGTAAGCCCCCAGTCAGTTCAAAAGGAGGCCTTCTTCTGAATGGATAATATTCGTACTATGACGGTGCTACAGGTGAAACGAAGTTGAATAGTAAGTAGGGCTTGTCTATGGCCTACTGTAATGTCATTTTCAGCAACGTTCAGAAACTTAAACCTTAATCTATTTTCACTATACCGGTTTTTTGAAAATAATAGAAACGTGTTTTTTTTTTGGGTTTATACATATTTTAACTTTGATTGTGTATAACAAGTTAACTTGATCCATTATTTAAAAGAAATAAAAGCTCCATTTCCCGTTCATAACAACTTTGAAAGATTCAACGTAATTTTGAACCTGTGTCGATATGTTATGTAACAATGATATGCTGATGGCAATAATATTGGCTGATGGCGTCAATTTGTATTTTTACCTAAATTTTTTTAAGCACAGACTTTTTAGAGAACACTTTCAGATGCACAACTCCCATAGAAAAAATATTGGACACAGCAATTCGCTTCCGATTGGGAAAATGATGCTTGACAGTTGTCATTTTTAAGCTATTGCATAGCTTTTATCGCGGGCTTTGAGCGCGGCGACCGAATCAAGAAATTCCGTAACGTAACGAAAATAAAACCTAATACCCCCCACTCCGCCTACCATGTAATGACGGTTCCCATGACAACGTGATGTTGTCATAAAATGTTTTACTTCATATTAATTATGAAATAAATACGTATATTTGATAATTTAGATACTTTTCACGCATAATTCATTTTATGACATATATTTCGCCGATTTAAATTAGCGCTATTAAATTAACAGTTATAATAATTTACCGAATATTGCCGATAATTGAAACCAAACGTAAAATTACGCTATTTTCTGTTGTCATAAGACACTTCACATAGTCTGTCAGTTGGTTGGGTAAGAGAACTTAGGATGCAAGAGCGAGCGAAGCCCCGACTCGGACAGGTTAGGTTAGAAGGGGATGGCAGGGTCTTTAGACCCCGCCATCCCCTTCGTGTTTATTTTTTTTAAACCACCCAGTTTCGTATTTCGTAGCGGGGCTCTGTCGACAAAGCCCGACAAAAAAAAATACCCTGTAAAATAGCCATAACGTATTGTGCTTCCTCAAAAAATCACCAAAACATAACTTCAAAATAAGACATTAAAAAATGTATTTAAAAAAAACTATACATTTCCTTAACTTCCCCTACACAAATATACATACATATGTACCCTTACATAAAAGTCCTTCCAAAAATTCGAAAGTTAGGTTAGAATATTAAAAAAATCATATCTCGAAAAGGGGGGGGCTTCGCATGTTTTCCTTCACAGGGAGGGTAGTAGACCCTCCCCCCCACCTCTCACCCCTTAAATCGAGGGATGATATACCGAAGTCCTACCAAATTGTATTTTCTAAAGCTTTTAACTAAACACGGAGTATCTTTGTGCCTCCAGTAAGTGGATGAAGTAACTTCTTTAGAGAGAATAGAAAGTCGATTTCGCAAAGGATGGTATGTAAATTGCAGACACCGAGCTATAAATCTATCAGCTAAAAATTGACGTCGCAAATGAAGCGGAGGGTCTCCACATTCCACCTGAAGACAATTAATAGGACTGCTTTTCATTGCACCTGAAACTACTCTAAGTGCCTTGGACTGAATTCTTTCCAATTTATTAAGACCAGCAACATTAGCAGGTTCCAGCAAAAAGGTCCCATAGTCCAATACACTTCTAATCAAGGTGTTGTACAGTAGTTTTAATGAAAAGGGATGTGCTCCCCACTACACACCAGCAAGACATCTAATTATGTTGATATTTCGTTCACATTTAGCAGCTATATAATCACAGTGTAGTAAACCTGTAAGATGTGTATCCAAAATAAGGCCTAAATATTTTACTTGATTTTTAACCGGCATAAATATATTATCATATGTTACTGTAACTACTGGAAGCTTATGCATTCTAGTAAATAAGACTACGTTGCTTTTATCAATTGACAGGTGTAGACCATTGGTTTCCAACCAAGTCTTCAGTAAACATAAAGAAGAGGTTAAGGAAGTACAAATATTCGCAACAAAATCACCAGATAAATAAAGAAGTAAATCATCTGCATATTGAAGGACTTGAACTGACTCATTTAGAGAGGATTCTAAATCATGTGTAAATATTATAGAGAAGTGGACTAATTACAGAACCTTGAGGAAGACCTTTCCATACAAAACGTGTAAATGTACACACTTCAATATCTAGATTTATTGATCTCTCTGAAAGCATATTAATTATAAAATTAGACAGCATTTTTGGAATTTGTAATAAATTCAGCTTTTGTTCTAGGACTGGTATTAGGACATTATCGTAAGCTGAGCTTATATCCAGGAAAGCAGCAATTACAGAGTTATTGGAAGAAAAGGCTAAGCGAATATCAGTTGTGAACACACTAAGACTGTCAATCGTACTCTTACCCTTCCTAAAACCAAACTGTGATGTTGCTAGCAAGCTTTTGCTTTCCAAAAACCACTCCAAACGATTCTTAATGAGATGTTCAACAATTTTCACAAGCACTGTAGAAAGTGCAATTGGTCGATAAGAAGTGACTTTAGAAGAAGGTTTGTTTGGTTTCAGAATAGGAATAATTATTTGAGACTTGATGGGACGTTACCAGATATTAAAGCTGTATTGATGAGATCTAAATATATTAAAAGTACAGGATCAGACAGATTGGCTATAAATGAATATGGTATACCATCTTCACCAGGAGCTGAATCCTTAACATGTGAAAGGACTCCTTTCAACTCACTTAGTGTGAAGAGAGAGTTCAATTCGGAATCCAAAATAGGAATATAGGGAAAATGCATTAAAGATCTCTGTTCTGGGACCGAAGGAGGAGCTTAATGATCCATGAACTCATTGGCCAACTCTAATGGCAGTTTTGAGGCTGTTGTTTCACTGAATGCTGACCTGAAGCGCCTGATATTTCGCCATACTACAGATGCGTTAACTTCTGGAGAGATAGATGCACAAAATCTTTGCCAACCTTCAAATTTCGTTTTCCTAAGGAGCTTACGAGTTGTACGAGCAGCTTCTTGGTAAATCTTAAAATTGTGACGAGTCATAGCATGGCAATAATTTTTTTCAGCTTCTTTTCTTTTTTTAATGGCCTGAGTGCACTCAGCATCCCACCAAGGTGGTGAAGGAATTTTGCCTGTAGCACCATTCTTAATAGGGAAAGTATTATCTTCTACCTCTATTAAAATTCTTGTAATTTCATTAGATAGTAACTGAGGATCTTGTAGTAAGGAATTAGATAAAGCAGAAATTCTTTCTTTAAATAAATTTTTCTATTTATCTCAGTCTGCATTTTGAAGTCTGTACTTTAGCACGGTTATTGTATTGGAATGCAAGCGTCTGGTTTTTATGTGGAAAAGAAATGATTATAGGAAAATGATTACTACCATGAGAAGACGGTAAAAGAGACCAGGATAATGTCGATGCTAAATCAGGTGTGCAGATTGAGAGATCAGGAGCACTTATTCCCTCATCTGGATTTATTTGGCGTGTTGGGAGACATGTTTTTAAAACGCACAAATTGTTTGAGTCAATATTTCTAATAACTTTTCCCCATAGTAATTGGAACTAGAACTTCCCCAAGACTGATGCTGTGTATTAAAATCGCCCAATACCAAAAATGGTTTAGGTAAAACTGTAAAAAGGTTATTAATTTCAGAAAGAATATTTACAGTAGGGCGGGAATAATATATACATACTATACAGATTTTATTTACAATAGCAGCAACGGCAGATATATCGTCACTGAGACTTGGAAGAGGAAAAGACTGAAAATTCAAGTTATTTTTAATAAGCATGGTGATACCGCCATACCCATCGCTTATATCCGTTCTTAGACAAGCATAGCCAGGAATTCTAAAAGTGAACCCCGGTTTAGCCATGTCTCACAAAGAGCGACTGCAAAGGGATTGTATTTATTTAATATTTAGTACAGATCGGATTTTTTATTCACAATGCTGCGACTGTTCCACTGAACAATCTTGGTTTGATTTGGATCCATTATGGTTAATATTAAATGAGTTAGACAGCGTATCAATTACAGTGACAACGTTGGACGGTTCAATAACATTATTTTTAGATAAAGTATTAATTAGCATGATAATTAAGTTTAAAATTTGAGTTTCATTATTATTAGTTGTTGTTTTATTTTGCAAAGCAACACCATTACCTGACATTGAAATTTCATTATTAATAAGTTCTTGATGAGCTTCCCGGTCATACCCTTTGGCTTTTTGTGGGGGATCTCGATGTTTTAGAAATACTATTTTTCTGTGTGATGTGAAATTTGATGTTTAGTGAAATTGGCGAAGGTCGTGAAGAAGAAAATTAATTATTTGTATGTAAAGGAGCAGATGTTACCACATCTGCATATAGTTTGGAGATTGGGGGATGCAGCTGCGACGCTTCAGCATATGACACGCAGCTATGGGCCATATAGTGCTTAATTGATTTTTGTCTCTCAAACTCTGGGCATTTTTTGTTAATTGCGTAATGAATGCCACCGCAATGACAGCATTTACCGTCACTTTCGTCTTCAATAGTACAAGTGTCAGCAGAATGCCTCTCCCCACACTTGAAGCACTGAAGGTTCGACCTACATTGTACCTTTGTATGACCAAAAACATTGAATTGTTGGGAATGTATACAATTCTACTGGCATAGAATTGTAACAACAAAACACACGTTTTGGTAAAATTTGACCGTCAAAGGTGAGCACGACTGTTTGAGATGGTTTCCAGATAGGGATCGGTTCGTGCACTTTATAATTAAGACGCCTTGCCTTAATAACTTTCCCGCATCCAGTGGGAACAGTCACATTTTCCATTATTTCCTCGGGAGACCATAAAAAAAATAAGTAAGTTTATTTCATATAACCATTTGGCTTACAATCATTGCATGTCGAGAAAAAGGATAGAAAATGCCTGTAGTTGAAGGATCCGCTCTTCCTTTACATTATAAACGTACGAGTATAAACAGGTATTCAAAATATAACAAAGAAACGAAAAAATAAAAGCAAAATAAAATAAAAATTACGATCAATTATTTATACGAGAGCGTTTGTGTGTGTGTGTGGGGGTGTTTTTGTGTGTGTGTGTGTGTGAGAGAGAAAGATTTTGAGTGAACATGAGTGACCAAACAAGCAAATAACATCACTCTACTAATATTTATTTTTTAAACCACACGTTGCAAAAGTAATTCTGTATCATCATAATTTAAACTGTGAAGCCATATTATTAGCTTTTTTTTACATTCATATTTTTTTTTTATCATAAATATATATTATTTTATTAATTTTATTGTATAAAAAAGCTGAGCGGTTTTTATATTGTCTGCTGGCAAATTCTATCCTAGCTATGGGAACGTTTACTATGTGGTGTTTATTTCTTTTTCTTGGTTTTTTAGCATCATATGGTATCTCTTTGTGCGTTTTGAGGATGCTATGAAGGATATACAATTTCCTCACTGACAGCAGATTACATAATTCATAAAGCTTGTCAGTAGGGAATCTTCTTTTTTTGAAGTACATCACCTTAAGCATCGCTCTTTGAGCGCGTTCTACCCCTAGAAAACTAGACGTCGCTGCTCCACCCCATGCAGTTATGCAATACACTATAACAGACTGGACCAAAGATACATAAATTTCATTTTTAATAGATTTCTTTGGTTGTTCTTATTTTTATTTACATGTATTCTCCTTGGTACAACATATCTCAGCTCTTTGAATATCCATATAAGTTTCCTTACTCGACTCATGACTTGTTCCAGTTGCGGATACCAGGAAAGACGCTGGTCAATAATCACTCCCAAATATTTTGCTTGGGTAACTTGTAACTTGATAGTTGGGCAATTGCAGCGAGTTCTATCGGTAACAATGCCGCACGTGTGGATTCTTAACTCAAATTCCTTATCAGGTTGAACCCGATTGTAAATATCAAAGCAGATGTATTTGGTTTTGCTAGCGTTCAGGGTGAGCAGATTATCTTTTAACCAGGTTGCAACAAGAGCAAGCCCTTCTTCTGCACTATTTTTAACATCGTCCCATGTTTTCCCCGTGAAGACGACAGCTGTATCATCGGCGTATGAGAATACTTCGGCATTATTAATCTTCATGTTACAGAGGTCATTAATATAAATTAAAAACAGCGTAGGTCCTAGTACACTTCCTTGAGGTACGCCGTGTGATACATCTGCATCCTCACCAACAATTTGTCCAAGTTTCACTTTTTGCGTTCTACCAGAAAGATAATCTTTAAACAGTGCCAGTGATATTCCACGAACTCCAATAGCCTCAAGCTTGCGTAAAAGAACGGGAGCAGAGACAGTGTCAAAGGCTTTTCTTAGATCCAGAAAGGCTGCCATACATTTATTTCCTTTATCAAGCTGGTCGGTTACTAGTGAACTTAGTGCTATAACAGCATCTTCAGTTGATTTTTTTTGCCTAAATCCAAATTGAGAAGGTGACAGAATATCAAACCTATTTAGATACTGCAAAAGGCGAGTATTTATCAATTTTCCTATAATTTTGGAAATTGCAGTTAAAACAGAAATAGGTCGATAATTATTGACATCGCCTCTACCACCGCCCTTGTACACAGGTGTAATAATAGATTTTTTAATGGGGCTGGAAAAACACCTTTCTGAAAACATAGATTGGCAAGGTGCGTGATAATTGGTACAACTTCATTTTGAGCAAGCTTTAGGAAGCAAGTAGGTATATTGTCCCATCCGGGGGCACTGTCAGATCGTAGATTCATAAGCGTAGTACTAACTTCGGATTGATCAGTTTCCAGAAATACCATTGAGCTTAACTGTGATGGCGAATTATTTAGGAGTTTGTTATATAAGTTAGTACCAGATGCTATGTTTTGGGCCATATCTCTGCCAATACTTGCAAAATATTTATTTATAAAGTTAGCGGATTCTATGGGAGATGATTTAACCTGCAGCAATTCCAAGTTCTCTGTTCGTGTTTTATTAGTGTATGTGATATTTTTTATATTTTTCCAAAGAAGTCTATTGTTTTTGATAGCTTTAGTAATTTGTACGCTATTATATTTTCTTTTTAGCTTTTTTAGGAGATTATTGCAATAGTTTCTATACCGCGTATATGTAATCTTAGCAATTTCATTGTGAGGTTCATTTCGTGCCTTTTTCTGTAACGCATTGCGGTTCCGAATACATCTCAGAATACCCTGAGTAATCCAGGGTTTTAAACGTTTACTGCTTGGAATGGTATTAGTGCGTGTATTAGCAGTCAATGATTCAGTTATTTACCAATCGGTAGGTACACCTTTAATAATACCCATACGACACACATTAATAGATGAAACAAATGCCTTCAATTTCTCTTTCGCCAAACAAGGGTCATTTGTAAAAGAGTTTGAATGTAGGTAATGAGAGAAGCTTAAGAAATCCTATTTCGACCGATGCGTTTTAAAGAACCATTGAAACGAATTTTTAAGAAAATGCACTAAAAAAATTGGGTGTAATGATTGAGCAGAGTTTCCTTTATCAATATTTTTTGAATATGTACAACATATGGCGACAGGTCTGTGGCTTCGTAAAAAGCCCTAGCAACCTGTGGCGCCTTTGGGGAAGTTCTGAGGTAGGACGAATTTCAGTCTAGGAACCATCCACAGAACGTGGAGTGGCTTCCAGATAAACTACTACTACCGATTCATTATCGCAATGGCAATCTGCTTCCTTATTGGTTCCTGAAGAGTGACCATGTCTCCTTCTTTTATTGCAATGTTTGCACATTTTGCGTGGAGCTCTAACCTTTTTCCGCTCCGATTTGGTTATGATCGCATCAGTATCCATACTGGATTCAACAATAATAGTTATATTAAGCCCTACCGAGGGGATTGTGCCCCCCGATCAGGCGGTTCCTTGTCCATCAGACAGAATAAAATAAAATAGGAAAAAAACTTACCCTAAATGTGGAGAATTATATACACAGACAATAAAAATAATTAGTCTAATCAATATCTATAAAAATCTACACAACTTATCTCCAATCTCAAAAGTTTTGTCTTATTTAGAAATCCAAAAGAAAAATCACAACCGCTAAATTCGACGATTCCCGCGCTTTTTTAGGGTTCCGTAGTAAACAAGGAACCCTTATAGTTTCGTCATGTCCGTCTGTCTGTCTGTCTGTCTGTCTGTCTGTCCGCGGTCTAGCTCTGAGACCCTTAGTACTAGAAAGCTGTACTTTGGCATAGGTATACATATTAATTACGCCGATAAAGTGGTAAAACAAAATTATGAATAACATTTTTTTTAGGGTACCTCTCCTACACGTAAAGTGGTGACGTTGTTTTTTTTTTTCTTAACTCCTTGTATGGGGTATCATTAGAAAGGTCCTTTAAAAACCATTTTTGGATTCAAGGATCCGTTTGTGAAATATTAAGCTTTAAAGTGCTAATTTTTGTTAGAGTCAAGTGTCCCCCCCTGCCAGCTAAATGGTTGGTTTTGGATGTTTAAAAAAAATCACAGCAGTAGTTTATTTATTGAAATTAAAAGGAAAACTATCACAGCTAAGTAGGCTCTACAAGTTAACGAGTAATAATCGACCAACTTAACTTTGCAGTTGTAAAAACATGTTTTCCCATACATTCCGTATGGGAGAACATATTTTTGAACTACAAAGATAAGTTTGTTTTTGGGATAAATTCATCCCAACTACGGAACCCTTCATTGTGCGTGGTCCGACACGCACTTGGCCGGTTTTTTTCTTGAAAAAGCTTGTTAATACTAACTTTTTGAAGATGGTTTATTTTGACGTGCAACCGTCGTTTTGCTCCTGTCAAATAGCGCGTCATGGTATGAAAACTTTAAACAAAAAAAAAGGTGAACGGTTTTCGTAAACGTCAACGCAACAAGCCTGCTGCAGGCCTGCTATTAGGATGTCATAGTACAAAAAAGCAACGTAGTTCAACTTCTGTCCTGCTATTAGAGCTCGTAGTAAGCCCCAGACCATTTATGGTCCAAGGCCAAGTAAAATATTCCTATTTTGTAAGAAATTAAATGTTGTCGTCTGGCAACATTGGTACTATTGTTTACTGTTGCGACTTACAGCGGCTGCGCGGCGCGGCTGTGTCCTGTCGAGTACCTACTGTCGAGATGTATTGTTTGTTTGTGCCGCTTGAAAAATAAAGAGAACTTAATACACAGTGCTAAACTAGTTTTAATTGACTACCATATACGTGAATAGTGATAATAATATAAAGTTCCAGTCATTGTAATGAGTGTAGTTTAGCCTCTTGTGGTTTAGCGTCGATAGTAAACAGAAATAGATTGAGATCCATTTCAACATTACTCGAAGTCCAGAGGAGCAATTTGGCGGAGTCGTTCGTAGCCCTGAAGCGGTGTATGTGTACGGGTATGCGAATGAAAACGGGAACGTGAGAAGACAAAGGATGGCGGCCAGGGCCGGGCGGGCCGGCTGGCCGGCTGCTGCGGTTATGTTGCTGGCGCTGCTCGGCGCGGCGCACTCCGACTCCGCCTCAGGTACCTGCGCTCGTTGAGTCTCGAACTCTCGACGGTCGGTCGGCGCTTGCATGGCGCGCCGGCCCGGCTCACGGCTGCAGGTTTGCGATAGTGGGTTGCACTTGCATGTTAGTGCAGATATTACCGATGTATATTCATTGATGGATAAATTTAGGTAGGCAGATAATGTTTTCGATAACTTACCATGTTTGAAAATAAACATAAGTATTTACTTACCTATAATTACTAACTTACTAATTTACTTACTACCTACATAGAAGAGATTTAGTTTTGCGGGTCACAGACTGCCCTTCAGTACTGGTGTTCCACCGCTCTCTCGGCATGCGGCACTCGCTGCTCGCATTCAGTCGATTATACCTAATCCTTTGGAGTGCTTGCTTTTAACAACTACATCCTGTAGGTATCAACAAGGTATACCTACTTGTTTGGCAAGCAGTATAGGTACCTATCTAATATATATGTACCTATATAAGTATTTTAAGGACATTCTACCTATCCTGAAAAACTAAACTGTTACAAAAAAAAAACTTAAATTCCGAAATTTTTCACTTAGTAGTGTTTTTTGGGAATCGGTTGTTTTTTTTTGTAAAAAACTTTTTCTTTTTCGCTTTTTAGTGGGTCAGTTTGTAATTTATCTAAGGCACAATAGCCTAATGTCAACTGCTCATCACCTTTTACGAAATATTGCTTTTCCCGATGCAGGGATATTAATCGTTGAGGAGTTTAGTTACTTCACCATCAGCTGTACTTCTCCATAATTATGCATTGTGACGAGCATAAATTGCTTGGCAATCATATTAAAGTAAGTAATCGAATCGCAACCCGTGAAATACTTATTATTGAGTAGTTCCGGTGGCCATCTGTGGTCTCCATCATCAATTCTACTTCACCATATGGTGCTTTCCGAGAGCAACTGCACGAGTAACTAAAAATACCCAAATCGCGATAGGTGTGCCTATAATATTTGAAGAGTTCCCTCGATTTCTCCAGGATCCCAACATCAGATCCTGACCTGATGACAATGGGACCATCTCCCTTTCAAACAAAAAAAGAGTTTTGCAAATCCGTCTATTTATATATACAATGTCGCCCATCGGCATGTGCCCGCCCGAATTTTTCTGAATATTCATAAAATATGATCGAAAAATAACTTTAAAAGGGAGGGTCTATCTATACTTCTATACTTTGAATATTATAAAGAGTGATGATCTGAAAAATTCTTTCAGCAATGAATAGCTACATTATCAGCGAGTAACAGGCTATATTTTATACCCGTACTCCCACGGGAACGCGAACTACGCGGGTGAACGCGAACTACGCGGGTGAAACCGCGTGACGTCCGCTAGTCTTTATAATTTTTCATGTTATTCAATTTTTTCGTTTTGAGTAGCGTTTGCCATATCTCCGATGTTATTGGCTCGATTTGGATTCTGTTTATTATTTCTAAAAGCTTAAGAGTTATTTTATCGGATTAGCTAACATTTTTGTTAAAATTTGTCAACTATGCCAAAAAAACTGAGGTGAAAACATTTTTTCTGAAAAAATAAAACAAGTGTAAGTTCATAAAATCTAGATCAAGATTAAGAAAAAAAATATATAATTACAAAAAAAAACAACCGACTTCCAAAAAACACTACAAAGTGAAAAATTACTTTTAATTTCGGAAGTCGGTGTCTTTGGTTTTGAACTTTCGTTTTTTGTCACCGATTTATTTTTCACTTTGTAGTGTATTTTAGAAATCGGTTGTTTTTTTTTTTGTAAAAAGTTTTATTTTCACTTTTTAGTTGTGGTACCTACCCCACACAAATTCGAAAACCACTACCTGCTATGTAAATAACAGTGTCAGGAACTTATCATATCATCCACATACTAAGTGGGAAAAAGTACGTATTATTATTACTCAAAAACTATCAAAGCAAAGTTGATAAAATTTATATGGGACCACCTCGAGAGCATACCCTTTCAAACAAAAAAATAATCTTGAAAATTGGTCCACAATTGACGGAGAAATCGGTGGACATACATAAAAAAACAAACATACGCGACGAACATAATATAACCTCCTCCTTTTTGGAAGTCGGTTAAAAAATTTTAAAAAAAAGTCAGGACCCCTTCCCCCCGTTATTTTTCGATAATTTTTCATGAACATTCAGAAAAGTGCGGTCGGGCACATGCCGATGGGCGACATTGTAGGTATATGCCGCCGGAGTTACGCCCGAAAATACATAAAAAATAATAATATAAACAATTGATATCCTCCTCCTTTTAGAAGTCGGTTAAAAATGAAACTACCTAGTTTTATTCTAGCCAGACTATTGAAAATCGATGAACCATCAGTACCTAATAGGTAACTACCAGTAACTACTAAGTAATTTGAAGTGAAATTGCACACCACTATTTAGTAGTGACTGGTGAGAACACAGACAGAACAGAGTTCGTAGACAGATACGAACCTATCGTACGTTTTACTCACGGATATCTATGGTTTTACCCAAAAGCCCATGAACTGACGGGTAGCGGGGTAGCCCGCTTACAATATGAATGTGTGCCAAGGATTTGACACTAACGTCGCCCCACGATGTCTTCTGGTAGCTCTATTGGCTGGCAGTTCTTAGTGCCCAGTCAGAAGAATGCTTATAAAAGTGATGGAAGACTAGACCGGACATGGCCCCCGTATCCCTGGACCCGGATATAATGACTACGCAGTGATGACGAAATGTGACTGAATCACGGAGTATAGAAAGAAGGATTGAACACTCGCGGTTCACCGCCGCCGCCGCCGCCGCCGCCGCCGCCGCCGCCGCCGCGCCGGGGCGCACACATCATCGCTTTGCTATAACACAAAGGAATAGTGATGATGGTTTGTCGAGCTGAGGCCAGTTTGTGCGGTTGGTATGTGGGGTAGTTGTTGCGCATGGTTTGATTAGAGAGGCAGGAGAACGAGATGAATATCACCCGGAAGCAGGCACGTGTGGTGTGTACGGCACGCGCCGAGACCTGCTTCTGCGGCCTACGGCGGACCGATACCGACTCACATAATGTGCTAAAATTACTTGCCACTATGCATCATGCGTGCGTGTGTGACATACTCGTACTTGTGTCATGCACGCCGTGTGCGCCGTGGCACAGTGATCAATTTCCAAAAGTTCGGGGGACGAAATTATGAAATACCGAAATTGTGAATAAAAAAACAATCAAATCTCTTGAGTCTAAATATTGTGTTTGTTGTATATTTATAATAGTGATGTGCCGTATATCCGTATCCGTAATTTTTTTTAAATCAAATTTATTGTTATTCAAGTAGAGTAAGTACCAGTAAATTAAGTTATAAAGTAGTAATTATACTATCTTTGTAGTGTGATCAAAGCTCTAATATTTGTGCTATGCTAATTGAAATAATTATATGAGTTAACACATCAATTAATCAAAACTATGTTGTTTTCAAGAACTTAAAAAAAAAATTCGTCAAAATTAATATTGAGTAATGGTAAATTGTATTTCAAAAAGAGTAACTTGGCAGCTTTGTCCCCCAAAAGCCAGTTACAATGAGGATCATAAATAATTCCTGCTGAACCGAAAGAAAGTTGAGACCGTATTCGTATCCGCGGATCACATTGTTTAACGATCCGGCACATCACTAATTTATAACAATAAATGTATCGAAAAATCGTGTTCATATAATTTAATTTGGTAATTAATATTTTTATGTATGGTGGGCTGCATCAATTGGGTACCCCAGTTGTACTAAAATTTTAATACAACTGGGGTACCCAATTGATGCAGCCCACTGTACTTTGTTACATCACTCATCTAACACAACTTCTGGTTGTTCTAATGTCTCCAAAATATAACTAAGTAGTTTATTTTTATTGTCCTTTGATAGCGGCTTCACTGGTCGATGCAATGACAAAACATTGAATAAATCAATAGTTTTTTGTTGAGGCACCGTCACCTAAAGAAAGACTTTAGGGTTCCGTTGCCAAATGGCAAAAAACGGAACCCTTATAGATTCGTCATGTCTGTCTGTCCGTCCGTATGTCACAGCCACTTTTTTCCGAAACTATAAGAGCTACGCTGTTGAAACTTGGTAAGTAGATGTACCTACTCTGTGAACCGCATTAAGATTTTTACACAAAAATAGAAAAAAACAAATAATTTTGGGGTTCCCCATTCTTAGAACCGAAACTCAATTTTTTTTTCATCTAACCCATCCCTGTGGGGTATCTATGGATAGGTTTTTAAAAATGATATTGAGGTTTCTAATATATTTTTTTTCTAAACTGACTAGTTTGCGCGAGAGACACTTCCAACGTGGTAAAATGTGTCCCCCCCCCTGTAACTTCTAAAATAAGAGACTGATAAAACCAAAAAAAAATATATGATGTACATTAATTACCATGTAAATTTCCACCGAAAATTGGTTTGAACGAGATCTAGCTAGTCGTTTTTTTTTAATACGTCATAAATCGTAAACCGCAATTTACCTTTCATTCAATGTTACTTGCTGCTACGGAACCCTTCATGGGCGAGTCCGACTCGCACTTTTTTAGTATAGAAACCAGCAGTCACCGGTAAAAAAAATGCATATTTTACTGTACTGGACGGGCGTGATCGCTGGACACGAAATCGGGAAGGTTGTAAGGCTATCCCAGTCCAAGCGGCGCTGACGTCCTGCACCAATAGTTCAGAGTATCTTCAATACTCACTGCGATATATTACTCTTGAAGGAACACGGGTTTTTGACGGGGGAATAACAAGACCATATTACTGATAAGTCTTCATAAGTATTTAGGAAGCGATTTCAAGACTCCTCAGGACTACTACATTACTAATTCGTTTCCATGTCGATGACTAATAATTACGTAGGTGGCGCGCTAGTTTAAGTAGTAGCGAACCTTTACCTTATAGGCCTACCACACGCTCAAGCTTCACCACAGTTATGCCTGCACAGGCTTCTCGCATGAATAAACTGTACACGGACGGCGTTACCACACGGCACAAGTTAAGTACGCGCAAGCCGCAGTCTTGTCGAAATTGTCGGCATAGAGACTTGTTTCCTAATGAAGAACTATTTCTTCTTTCGCCTTTAATAAACTATGTTCCTCATTCATTTTATTTATAATATTTTCGTAGTTCTTTTTATTTCGGTCGGAATAATCCTTCGATTTAATTTTCCAGAGTGCAGGCAGAGATTTGAATAGACTTATTAATTCAGACATGAACTCGCGATTGTGCGTATGCAAATCTGCCATTTTTAGGGTTCTATGGAACCCTTAAGGGACTAAGGACTACGGACTTAAGGGTTTCGTTTTTCTTTTGACGTATGAGAAAAACGGATAAAAGAAAAACGGAACCCTTGAGTACACGATCTCTCGTGTCTGTCTGTCTGTCCGTCTGTCACAGCCAATTTGCTCCGAATCTAATGGATCGATTAAGTTGAAATTTGGTACACAGTATGTATTTCTGGGACCAAAATACGGATGTGTAACGTAAATAAATGAATTTTGAATATGGCGGTCACATTTAGGGGAAAATTAAAAATTACAAACTGTACCGAGTGACATATCAAATGAAAGGGCTTATTGCGAGGATATCAAAATTCATTTTTATACTTTTAAAACATTTACATTTAAAGTTATTTAAGAAAATAGATGAAAATTTACCATTCCCCCCTTATCTTCGAAACTACTGTGCCTAAAATTTTGAAAAAAAATACAGAGAATGGTTCTTTAGTCATAGATTACAGGAAAACCTATAAAAAGTCTATGGTCTTTAAATAACATAGATGAAATAACATAAATCTCTCAATATTGTGACTACAAACTTACATTTGTAGTAGTTGGAATGTATGGGAGAGAGAATGGTTCTTTAGTCATACACTCGGCGTCACAAAAATCGTACTTCTTTAAGAATTCCCTTCAAAGTCATTTTAACCTTATTAAAATGCAACTAAGACCCGCGAATCGCCTCCCGTTTTACAAACTTTATTTTTTAAAAATAACTTTAATTTCGGAAGTCGGTGGCAAAAAACGAAAACACAAAACCCAAGACACCGACTTCCGAAATTAAAGTTATTTTTCACTTTGTAGTATTTTTTTTTGGAAGTCGGTTGTTTTTTTCAACGCTCTGCTTAGCGCCGAGAGTTGAAAATCCAACAATGTGTTTTTTCAACGCGCTGGGACGAGAGTGCGTCTCAACGCGTTGGATTCTCAACGCTCGGCTTAACACCGAGAGTTGAAAATCCAGTGCGCAATAAAATCCCGCCGCGATTTTATTACGTCCGTGCGAACGTTGGCTAAATGTTTTTAGAAACATCAAATAAAAACCGGCCAAGTGCGTGTCGAACCATGCACAATGAAGGGTTGTCCGTAGTTGGGATGAATTTATCCCAAGAACAAACTTAACTTTGTAAGTAGTTGAAAAACATGTTCTCTCATACGGAATGTATGGGAGAACATGTTTTTGCAACCGCAAATTTAAGTTGGTTGATTATTACTCGTTAACATAAAGAGCCTACTTAGCTGTGATAGTTTTCCTTTTAATTTCGTTATAAATACTACTGCTAGGATTTTTTTTTTTTTCAAATAAATAACGATTTAGCTGGCAGGGGACAATACAAAGCTGCAGGTTAGCAAAGGTGTCAAATGTCATGATTTCATGAAATCATGACATTTGACACCTTTGCTAACTTATGGAGTTGTATTGCTGTTTGTGATGATTATAATTGAGTAAAACCATATTTGTTACGGCCGCGAATCATATTTTAATCAACATAAAACCTAACACTGACCTGCAAAATACAAAAAACGTAAGAAAATTTCACGGGCTACCCTTTTTTCCTCAGGCCGATCCACACAATGGTGACACCCGGGTGTTTCCTCCCGCCTTATTCTAAACAGGAACCTCCCGAAGCAGCCGTGTCCGGTGAGGACCTGCGTCAGGCGGAAGGTGAGGACGCCGTGGCGTCTCTCAAGCCACTCCTCAAAGAGGGGTCTTATCGCCGCAATTGTGGCGTGCCCAGCGCGGGGTTGCGACAATCGCACTCTCCATGACGCCATGAGATCCCGCCGGAGCTCTGTCCGCTGTGCCGCGATTTCTTGCGGCATTGGAGTTAAGCCCCGGCGTTTCGCCTCCTCGCGCCACTCCCAGATGTGCGCGAGGACCTTTGCCTCCAGATCCCATGGCGGTAATCCGGCAAGGAGGCTCGCCGCCTCGCAGGAGACCGTGCGGTATCCTCGGGCCAGCCGGATGGCCAAGACCCTCTGGGACGCGTTCAACCGGCGGGCTGGCCGCAGCCAAAATGAACGCGCCCACACCGGTGCCCCGTAAAGGGCCATGGACCGCACGATCCCCGCATAGAGCCTCCGGCAGGAGGCGTTTGGACCTCCCAGATTGGGCAGGAGCCGCTTCAAGGCAGCCCCGGCCCGGTCCAGTCTGGGAGCCAAACGTCGGAAGTGTTCGACGAAATTCCACCGGCTGTCGAGGACGAGTCCCAGATACTTCATCGTCGACTCGACACCGATGTGAACCCCTCCCGCCATTACCTGGGAACCCGACGGTGGCGCATTCCGAGGACCATGAAAACCCATGGCCTCGGACTTGTGCAGGGCCACCTCGAGTCCCAGCTGCCGGATCCTGTCAACGATTGTCGCAACCCCGCGTGTCGCTAAATCGGCCGCCGCCTGGTACGACCTCCCCTGCGCCAGGACTAGCGTGTCGTCAGCGTAACAAACGACGCTGACACCGCTAGGGAGGTCGGCGCGCAGCACCCAGTCGTATCCGATGTCCCACAGATGCGGCCCCAGGACCGAACCTTGTGGGACACCGCACGACATCTCTTGCCGGTTCCACTCTCCTTGGTGACCGGGGTAGATGACGGCCCTGTCCGTCAGATAGGCCTCGACCACACGACAGAGGTAGGTCGGCATCCGGTGATACCGGAGTGCCTCCCTGATGCAACTCCAGGGCAGGGTGTTGAAGGCATTGGCGATGTCTAGAGACACCGCCAAGACGACCCCACCCCGGGCCACAGCATCCCCCGTCGTGAGGGCCCGCACGCGCATGATGGCGTCCACCGTAGAGCGCCCCCTGCGGAAGCTGAACTGGCTCTCCGCCAGATCCGGCCCCACTCGCACCAGCTGCCCGACAAGGCGGTCCGCAATGACTCTTTCAAAGAGCTTGCCCACCTCATCGAGCAGCACAATGGGCCGATAAGCGGACGGAGAGTCCGCTGGGCGCCCCGGCTTCTTGATGAGGACCAGTTTCCCCGTCTTCCAACAAAGTGGGAACTGGCCCCTCTCCATACATGCGCTTAGGAGCCCCCTTAGTCGAGGCCCGAGAGCCCCCATGGCCAGGACCCAGGCTTTTCCAGGTATGCCGTCGGGTCCTGGGGCGGTATTCTTCGCACTCATTTTGCGTACCGCCACTCTCATTTCTACCTCAGTCACCTCTGGAGCATCGTCGTCGTCGGTGTGGTCCGCATCGGGCACCGCAGTAGGCGGAACCATGGGCGGAGGGGTATGATCCCCTCTAGAAGGGAACAGAGCGCTCACCACGTCCCCCACAAGCTGGGGCCGGAGACTCTGCGTCAGCGGGGGAGCCCATGGGCGGAGTTTCTCCCGCACCATCTTGTATGGGTGTCCCCACGGGTCTCTGTTCAGAGTCTCCAGCATCTCCTCTCGGGCCAGTGCCCTGGCCTGCAGGATCTCCGTTTGGAGGGCGGTCTTGGCCGCTCTGTACCCCTCGTACAGCTCCGCCTGGATGGCTTCCGTATCCGGAGGGCGGATACGGAGCCTGCGGTGCCTGGCGTACCGGCGTCGCGCAGCTACGCACGCCCTGCGCAGAGCCTCCAGCTCTTGCGACCACCAGTACACCTGGCGCGAAGCACGTCTAGGATGGACCCGGGGCATTGCCATGTCACACATTGGACATGGCCTCCCGGAACCACTCCGCCTCGTCATTGATGTCGGCAGGCCTGTCCGGTGATGACACCCAGGCCTGCACGATCGAGGCTTCCAGGAGAAGCTCCCGGTCCAGCTGCTTCAGCGCCCACCGTGGACCACTCGGGGCCTGTCGGACCGGCGCGCTCGAGGTCTGGGTGAAGACGTCAAACCGAATGTACCGGTGATCGGAGTAGGTCTCCACCCCTTCCATGACGCGCCAGTCAATGACACGCGGCGACAGAGCGGGGCTGGCGAACGAAATGTCCACCACCGATTCACCCCGCATCCGCACACACGTGGGGACAGAACCCCGGTTTAGGACGACCAGGCCTGTCTCCAGAGCCCAGTCCTCCACCATCCTACCCCGTGTGTCCGCATACCGGGAACCCCAAGCCAGATTCTTGGCATTGAAGTCCCCGAGTACGAACACGGGGAGGGAACCAAACCCGACGACGACGATTCTTAACTCCGCAAGGGAGTTGTGGAACTCTGCAAGAGTTCGGCTCGGGGAGAAGTAAACACCCACCACGACAATCTCCCCGAACCGTGCTGCAACGCAACCCCGTCCTCTCTTGACCGACTCGAGGGACGGAGTACCGGCGGCGGCCGACGAAATGAGGGTCACTGAGCCGCTCAGGTCCTCCACCCAGTCATCCCTGGGCGGGACAAAGTACGGCTCAGCGACCACGGCGATGTTAATCGACCACTGCGCCATGCTCTGGAGCAACAGATCCTGAGCGGCGGCGCAGTGGTTGATGTTCGCCTGGAGGAGGCGTAATGGGGCCGTTACTGGCATTCCATGTCAGCCCCCTCCTCCCCCCGAGCCCCCTGTGAGGGCCCTGCTGTAGCGGCAACGGCGGCGGCGACGACGACGGTGGACAAGGCAACGGCCCCGGTGGAAGTGGCGGCGGCTGCGGCGGTGACGGCGGTGGTGGCGGAGCGCTTGCCCCTGCCTCTGGCCTCGGCGGGTGGAGCGCAGGCCCTGCTCCCTGCCCGGTGATCGGCCGGCTTGCCAGCCGCCGCACATACGACACAGTGCGGCGTGGCGTTACACGAGCCGGCCTTGTGACCGGGCTGACCACAGCGGAAGCATAGGTCGCTGCGGTCCACCTCCGAGGTGCATTTTGCCCCCACGTGGTGGCCCACCTGGCAACGGAAGCACCTCAGAGGTCTGGGCTCCAGCAGTTTGACCTGCGCTGAGACCCAGCCCACCAAAAGCCTTTGGCCCTCCCCGGCTATCTTTTTGGCCGCCGTCACGGGGCAGCTCACCCTAATGGCTTGCATCCCGGTGTGGTCAGGATGGATGGTGCCTGCCTTGATCTGCTCGACAGAGCACCCTCCAGCCTTAGCAACGGCGGCCACCACCTTTGCCTCCGTCACGGAGTCGTCCAGGCCCTGGATGCGTAGGTCAGCGCACTTGGTGGGCCTGGAGACTCGGGCCTCGTCCGCATTTAGGGACGCCCTGAGCTTTTCAGCCAGAGCGTCAGCGGCCGGGCCACTGGCCGCACCGGGGACCTCCAGCATCCTGGCCCCAGTTGCCGTGATATTAATTTTTATGCCCCTGGCGGCGCCGATCTCCTCCAGGTTCATAACCTTATCCACCTTGGCGAACACGTCTTGGTAAGACACGCCCCTTTTCTCCGCTTCCGGCTGCAGTGTGACCACCACAGCTGCGGACTTCGGGGCGCGAAGCCTAGCCGCGACGGTTCGCTCCTTGCGCCGCTGCCGCCTCGCCTTCCTTTTGGCCGCCCTTGCCGTCTTACCGGCCTTCTTCTTCTCCCCGGCTACTTGCCATCCGGCATCGGCCGGAGGAGAAGATTTAGGAGGCGGAGGCGGCCGTTTCGCCGCCGCCTGGGCCGGAGCCCTCGCCGTCGGGGCCGGAGCCCTCGCCGTCAGGGCCGGGGTCTTCGCCGCCTTCGCAGCCGCCACGCCTTTGGCCTGCCCCTGCCTGCCTTGGCTTGACTTGGCCGCGGTAGATGCAGCGGCGGCATATGACGCCGCCCTCCGCTGGTCCAAGGCCGGCTGGCTCGCCGCCAGCGGGGGGCGCAGGACGATGGCCTCTAGGGCGGAGAACCTGCTCCGCAGGGCAGCCATCTCCTGCCGCACCAGGGCCAGAACCCGGTCCTCTGCAGGTACGGGCACGGGCACGGGCCCCTGCCCATGCCACTCCCCTCCCTGCGGCACCTCCCGGGGGCCGGCTGCTCGCAGCCCAGCCAGGTCCGCTCGGAGCTTCTCGTTCTCCTTTCGGAGAAGCTCCATGGCGGCAGTCAACTTTGCGACCTCCGCCCGCATCTCGGACATACCGTCCGACGGAGGCCCAAAGTGCAGCTCCTTCGCTGCCGCCAAAATAGAGGCCGTGGCCGCGGGTATGGCCTTGTCCTGAGAGGATTGAATCCTCTTCAAGGCCACAGCCCTGATCGCGGCTTCCACGACCTCCGCAAACCTGGCTTCCTGCTGTGGATTGACGCCGCCGCCAGCGACGTCCGGCTCACCACCAGAGGCCTCTGAGAGGACTGGCCCGCTGCTGGTCCCTCCAGGGTGGTGCTCCTCCGTGGCGAGTCTTTCGGTTCGCCGGGCCAGTTCGGCTGGGCCAGCCTGGCTCGGCTAACCAGCTTTCTTGGTGGTGAGCCCTCTACCCGCACCTTTTCCTTTATCTCGGGCCTTACCCCGCCGGCTGGTGTGCATTTTCCGCCGGTCATCAGCGGAGGACCACGAGCCATCTCCCGAATTGGGGCGCTTCCGGAAGAGTTTCCGGATAATCCCGTCTGCCCCCACCACTTCGCGCTCCGAGCTCTGGCTAGAGCTCTCCGCGCCAGATACAGCATCGGACTCCGACCCCGCATCACTCCTCGTCTTTTTGTTTTTTTGTTTTTGTGCTTTATCCATATTTGATCCCACGAGTAAAAACTTTTTAATATCTCAAAATTGTGTGGTTCGCACTAGTGACTAATTAAGCTACCCATTAGTCAAGCTAACAACCTCCCTCACGGTGCGCCGCCGCTTGGAGGTTTGGGGTGATTTTTTATAGAGGTTTTCTACCTCGCGGCCCGGGCGGTTAAGCCAAGACCCTCGACCCCCGTCAAATGCCAGAGACATGACCTTGACACTCTTCGGGGCTACGAGACCAGCGGTGACAGGAGGAAAGACTTCCTCCTGCCCGCTCGACGGCAGGGTTAGTGCACGCCGAGCCCGCTCCTCCTGTAACGCTGCTCAACGAGTGCTCCCTAGCGAGTACCCGTTAGAGCGTTCCTCCGACAGGATATTGGCATACGGACAATGAGACCCCTAACTGGGGAGTCATTGTCCGTACCCCAGGGTGCACCGTCCCGGAGACTGGCCTTCCTCCTTGACGCATCCATAAGGGAACTCCAGCCTCCAGGCACGCGGGGTGGTTTCCTGTCCAAGCACCCCTCACGGGCTACCCTGACCCGATTCTCTTGTACACCGAACTAAACTATCACAAAAATTGAGAGAATTAGAGAACTGCAAAAAAATCTATCAATTTAAAATTAATTTTGACACAACCAAAATCGAATTTGATAATCGCGACTCCACTTGGTACTTGTTTGTCCTACCCCGTGAATTTTTTTTAGAGCCACAGGCGCGCAGGCGGGGCAGCCTGGACGTATTTTATATGTAATTTTTCACTTTTTGTATGGAAAATATAAAAAAAATATTACCAAAATGTTGAGTTTAATGGGTTTATGTGTTTTTAAAGGGGGTCGAAATTTTCATTATTTTTGCGATTGGACACCATTTTCGAGATATAAGCAAAAGAACAGAAAAATAGATACAGTACTGTTTTTGTACCTGAAGTCGAGGTGTTGGCATTGATTTAAATAGTAATATATGTCAATGGGTGTTGGTGTGAATTTATTTTAGTTCATGACAAACAAATTTATTCCACATCTTTTTAGTCGTGATTAAAAATAGTCAAATTTAGTAAGACAATCAAAATTTTAGATGAAAAACGTCAAATTTAGAAAAGCATAATTGTCATTTTCACTAAAATAATATCTCAGTGCACCTTAGTGCTGTCAAACTAAAAGTTAAGTCGTGTCTATTTCAGAATGGGAAATCGTCGTTTGACAGGAATAAACTAAATTTTGGTGATTTTTAGTCTATTTTATAGGCACTTGTGACAAGAGAATCGGCACCATTAGCTACCTATCTACTTTTAAAACGTTTCGTCTCGTTTCGTGCTATCCTTTTTAGGGTTCCGTAAAATAGGACCATATTACTAAGACTCCGCTGTCGGTCCGTCTGTCTGTCTGTCCGTCTGTCACCAGGCTGTATATCATGAATCGTGATAGTTAGACAGTTCAAATTTTCATAGATGATGACGTACTTATTTCTGTTGCAGCTATAACAACAAATACTAAAAAAACAATAAAATAAATATTTAAGGGGGCTATACAACAAACGTAATTTTTTGCCGTTTTTATAGATAATGGCACTTGGCCGGTTTTTATAGAAAGTTTTAGAAAGATATCAGTAAAATGAAAAAAATATAATTAAATGGGTAGGTACTTGTCAAAAACATGTTAATAGATTTCTTTGAGTTATTATATAATATTTCTATGTCAAGTAGGTAATAGATTATTTTTTTATAACTGGCACTCCGGGAGTGCCGATAGAAGTGAAAACTCGAAAAAGATCTTGGTGGAATGAAAATACTTGTATAGAACATTGGTCCGTAATCTTATCTGTATAAAGACCACAATCGCGTTTAAAAAAAAAACTTCCAATACCTTTAAAGTAGAAATACTTGCATAGAACTTTGATCCGTAATGTAACAAAAATAAAGAGCAGAATCGCGTTTACAAAAATGAGATGTCAGTAATGGTGTCGCCAGTTCTATTGTTTTTCTCATCTCAAATATGCCCAACGCGCCAGAAGTTTTCACTTAAAAAATTGTTTAATTTTCCTGCTAAACGTATAATAATAACGACAGATCATGTGATGACAAATTGACTGAGTAAAACGCCATCTATTGCAAAGAGCTCTGAACAAAATGATTAACTTTATCATTCTATGAGTTCGAATATTGAAGTAAAAGGTTTAATTTACCTTTTTGTTGAAAATACATGATTTATGAGTTTAATTATACAAATCAGCATTAAACAAGGAAGTTTAGATTTTTACTAATCTTACTTATGACAAAAGCTGCCGTTTATCGCTTTTTAGTGATTGTTAATTTCATCATTGTTACCTATGCTGCCATCTATGTTTTTTTTTTCAAAACTAATTATAATTTGTTCGAGTTGAGACCCCATGCTACCTACGTATGTGCACAGAGCATGTAACTTTATTGTGTGCAAAATATGGGTACCTACGTAAATAGGAACATTTTTCAATGAAACTCATTTCTGATGAAGTGATGAGTGTGATGACGCATTGATGCGAATTGATGCGCACATCATCGATTCTACATGATACATGTTATTATTAAACATTTAGAAGGAGAAATTATATCACCTACATACTTATGCTAAGTTAAAATTACTGATTTTATATAAGCTAAATTGTTGGTGACGCATCGTCGCGAACATTTATATAGCTAATAGTCCCTGTTATAAAATGGAATCGAAATGATAGTGTACTAATTTTTACTTTTAAACATAACACAGTTCAAACTTAGAAAAGTTAGTAAATATCAGTACGTTAATATATATTTTATATAATATCAATCGATCTATTTTATTTTTTGTTTATTTACCAATAAAAAGTAGAGACCGTCCTTAATGTGCACAATTTTTTTCAATTCACCGTTTACACAGATAACATAATCAACTTAACTTGAATAGGAGCGTAAAACAACTATAAATCAGTCTTGTCTTGTTATAATAGTTTTACTTTCGAGATAACTTTGAAATGGCATATCCATTAAACTACTGACTGCATAATGTTGATGTTTTAGCATAATGTAAACAACTTACCTTCAAGTCTTTCGAACTATCGACATATTGACCAAAAATAATTATCGGACGCTAACTTTCAGTGTGCGGCGTCGGTTTACGATTAGTGACTGATGCAGACAGTTCAAGTGCACTATGTTTTTTTCTAGGCTTGTTTCAAACCTCAATGTTCTTAATGCTAACAGTGAATAGATGACCCACCCAGCAATAGGTAACTAAAGTGGCACACTTAAACACAGACAGAATTTATAGTGTGCACCCACTTTTTCGGTTCAAATCGCATTAGGGGCGTAAATATTTTGTTATCGTTTTGTAATACCAGCAGCAGCGCGGAGTAAGCGTTTAGGGTGCTAGTTTGCGAGACGGTTTTAAGCCTCTCCCCTACAGGCGCGTTTTTATCGGTCGATAATAAATAACAACATTGACAATAACAACAACAACAACATTGATTGCATTGACTGTACGAGTAGAAATTATTCCATATTGCTCTTATTTTGCTTGCAACCATATTTGTACGCCTTTTGGCTTGATATAGCGACCTATGAACTTTAATTTAAGAACTGTATTTACTACCTATGTTACATAAATAAAAAATGATTATTGATTATTATTATGAACGCAAAGAGCAGTGGTGGACTGGTGGCCCAGTGGTAACTGCCCCGACTTACGAGTTGTAGGTAGGCCCACTCCCTCTCACCGAGAGGAAGCATGTGGTCCCAGCAGTGGGAAGTGGGAACATTATAAGCTGATTATGAACGCAAGCGTCATTGCGATATCTGTTTTCAGTTCATTTTGTATTAGGACGGCCACAAAGTTACGCACTGCTGCGATAATAACGACGCAATAGAAGTAGGATGCTTGCGTTCCTCCTTCCGTCTTGCGATTGCTCCCTGTGTGAGATTCGCTTCGCCATTCGACGAGTAATCGTTCGGCGAGTTATTAGTGTGGCTTAAGGGGCGCCTAATGGTCCACTAGCGCCAGTCCTTTAAAAATATATAATCTCGTCTCTGAGAAGGAATTATGAATAACGGCTAGTAAGAACCCTCGGTAAGTGTGTCTAGGATTTTCTAATACTTTTATAAAGTTTTATATTAAGACATGAAGCAACAAAGTTCGATTTAAAGAAAAGCGGCCACATCCACATTACTTTAGATAGATAGTATTAAAAAAAAAAAAAATGTGGGTTTTGTATGTTGGATTTTACTTTATCATAAAATAATACTAATCTACGTCATATTTACACCCACTTTATAAATAATATCTTTATATCGTTTTATTATTTTACATCGAACTAAACATACAACAAAAGTTAATTATTTATACTAATATTTTTTCATGCTTTATTGCATGTCAAGCCAAGTTTGGAGATAGCACACCTTATTTATGAACCATTTCGTGCTACTTTCGACCACCTAAATCTATTAGAGTAGGTAGTAGTATCTATTACATAAAAACCGTAATAAATTATGTGCATCTGGACTGAGGGCCATTTCTTTTCTTCCAAATTGAGTTGAAACTTATAGGGAAATTAGTTAAAAATAGTAAAAACTTAAAGCAAAGGTCCATAAATTTCTTAAACGTGAATTAAAACTTTTATGAACAAATGACTTGGGCTCTCAATGCAGACGCTTGCATACGTAAAGTGGCATACCACAAATCTCAGAAAGTAGGTACTACCACTGTGTTAATAATTTTCATTTTAGAATTTAGTTAAGATTTTCTTAAATCTTTTAAGACATTTTCAACTCGCTAGAATTGGACGTTACAGATTTATGGAGGTTTAACTGGGTCCCTCAGTCTGTACTGAGGAATTTTCAAAACATGAGTTATACTGTAGAAATACATAAATATGTCTTTTACATCTTATGGTTAAACATCTCTGTGAATTAGTTAAAAAGAAATAATGGCTTAAAAGCAATTGGTTGAAAAGTAAACAAGTTGAATTTTCGTAAAACGTTTGAACTGAGAGCCCAATATTTTCGGCTTTATTGACTAGGCTCAACCTCATAGGTTAATACAAATTAGACCAAGTATTTTTACTAAATTTTAATTAAAATTTGACTTATCGTCCATCGTTCTAAATGCCATACTTTAAGAGATAAAGAATTTAAAATTTTTGTATAGGAGCAAATTTGGTAGGGTGACATAATGTTCTTCTTAAGTAGGTACATAATAGAAGTAGGTATTCAAAATAAGTATTCAAAGTAAAGCGCAGTCAGAAAGTCATAAAGAAACTAAAATCGTTTATTTAAAAAACATTTATTTACAAAATAACTCACAATGAAATGAAATGAAATGAAATACACACATAAATGTAACATACAATAACAGGTTAGATACAATCTTAAAAAATAAAGCTAAGGAAAACTAGCCAACGTTTTTCTAATCCTAACTATAATATCATAACTAATCCTAACCTCCTAACTAATATTATAAATGCGAAAGTGGGTTTGTTTGTTTGTGACGCTTTTACGCTAAAACGGCTGAACCGATTTAAATGAAATTTGGCTTATGGGTAAACCATGACCTGCGTTAGGACATAGGCTACTTTTTATTCCGATAATCCCACGGGATCGAGACTTATGCGGATGAAACCGCGGCGCATAGTTAATATCTTAACTAATATTATAAATCCGAAAGTATGTTTATTTGTTTGTTTGTTACACTCTCACGCTAAAACGGCTGAACGGATTAGAATGAAATTTGGCATATGGGTAGAGCATGACTCAGAGAAGGACATAGGCTTTTTTATCCTGGATTGCGATATATAATTATATATATAATATTATAAACGCGAAAGTTTGTGAGGATGGATGGATGTTTGTTACTCTTTCACGCAAAAACTACTGAACGGCTTTGAATAAATATAATTTCTCACACATATAGTTTATAACCTGAATTAACATTTATCCCGATATTCCCACGGGATCAAGACTTATGCGGGTGAAACCGCGGGACACTGCTAGTAATAAATAAATGTGAAAGTTTGTGAGGATGGACGGATGTCTGTTAATCTTTCATGCAAAAACTACTGAACGGATTTCGATAAAATTTGGCACACAGATAGTGTATAACCTGGATTAACACATCAAATACTTTTTATCTCGATATTCCCACGGGGTCGAGACTTGTGCGGGTGCAACTACGGGGCGCTGCTAGTACTTTTCTAAATGCGAAAGTGAATTTGTTTATTTTTGTGCTACGCTTTCACGCCTTGTTGTTTGTAGTTTAAAAAACTTAATGCATATTTTGACATGTCGTCATAGTGACCGTTTATTGTATTTTGATACTAACAATTTTGTTAGAGATTTTGTTTTAATTCGAGAACATTTGTTTCTTCCCAAGAAAAGTCAACATGTATTGGCTACTTTGTTAGCTTACAATATACACGCAGTTATTGATAATTTAACTGAGACTAGGCTAAGTGACGAAATAGTATTATCTAGTATTTCTAATAATACTGTGATAGGCTCTTTAAACTTTTAGACTCGACAAAAGAGAAGCATGATAAGAATATTTTATTGTATCATCAAAATATTAATCGCTTCTCTGGCAAAATCCTAGACGTGGAATTGTTAATAGATAAATATATGGATATCTTATGCTTTTGTGAAACCTGGTTAAGACCAGATAAGATGCTGTTTAATGTAAATAATTTTTCAGTTGCCAGTGCGTTCAACAGGTCCTCAATAGGGGGTGGTACCTTGATATTATGTAATAGTTGTTTCAGACATAAGGAAAGGAAGGATATCACTGCTTGCTCTGTTGATCGCTTATGTGAGGTAGCATGTGCAGAGGTTGAAGGCCATATTTTCTTATGTGTTTATAGACCACCAGCTTCAAACTTGTCATCATTTTTAATCATTATGGAAGAAATACTAAGTAAACTTTTTAAAGATAATAAATTAGTTTTTGTTTGTGGTGACCTAAATATTGATCTGTTAGTTAACTCACCTGATAAATATAAGCTTATATCATTGTTTAAATCATTCAATTTAAAATATATATTTAATGAAGCAACTAGAATAGCAACCTCAGCTTCATGCATTGACAATATATTTACTAATTGTAAAATACAAGACTCATCCTTAATTAGTGGCGTTAGGTCTGACCATACTGGTCAAATTGTATCATTTGAATCAGATAAAAAGTTACGCTTAGATAAAACTATTCAGTTAAGACCTCTTACTAAAAATAAATTGAAAATGTTTAATAATAATGTTCTTAGCAATCTTTCAACAGCTAGTTTTGATTCACAAGACCCCAACATGAACTATGGTACATTACTTTCTACAGTATGCCAAGAATTCCATAAAGCATGTCCTGTAAAAACAGTAACAATCAATACCAAACCAAAATTTAATGAATGGGCCACTCCTGGCATTAGAAAAAGCAGAGATATTTTATATAATTTATATAACGAAAAATCATTGACTTCTGATCAAGTAATTCATAATTATGTAAGAAACTATTCTAAGATATTTAAAAGAGTCTGCGCCCAAGCTAAATCTAAATTAATAAGTAACAAAATTAATAATTCTAACAATAAAATAAAAGCTGTGTGGCAGGTAATTAACAAAGAAACTGGAAACACAAAACAGCGAGATCAGAATGAATTGTCATTAAAAATTGATAATGTAACCATTTCAGATAAGTTAAAAGTTGCTGAGACACTAGAAAACTTCTTTACCAACATCCAAATAGAGGTTACGAAATCTCTTCCCTCATCATCTATACTAGCTGAATCTCTTTTAAAAGAACACTTCAGTAGAGACATTCCAAGTTTCGAATTCAAGCCCATTTCAATTGTCACAATTAAAAAAGCATTTAAAAGTCTTAACATAAAAAACACTAAAGACTTATGGGGGATTTCCGTTAAGGTTCTTGAAGATATCATTGACACAATTGCCCCTGTCCTAACAGGCATATTTAATCAATGTTTAGATAGCGGTACGTTTCCTGATTTAATGAAACATAGTAAAGTAGTACCAATTTTCAAATCGGGTAGTAAGAGTGATCCCTCTAATTATAGACCAATATCTGTGCTACCAGCATTGAGTAAAATATATGAAAAAATCAAGCTAGACCAGATGATGTCACATTTTAATTCTAATGGGATTTTACATAGTCACCAGTTTGGTTTCACGAAAGGTAGGTCGACGACTGACGCAGGAGTAAAACTCACATCTTGGAATCCTGGGAGAAGTCCCAGGATGCAATTGGCATTTTCTGTGACCTCTCAAAAGCGTTTGACTGCGTTGACCACAATACACTGATCTGTAAATTACACCACTACGGAATTCGTGGACAAGCTGCTGATCTTGTTCTTTCCTATCTATCAAACAGGCAGCAAAAAGTAAATGTTAATGGGGCGATGTCTTCGGGGTCTCTAGTTAAAATGGGCGTGCCTCAAGGTTCAATTCTCGGCCCTTTCTTATTTCTAGTTTATATAAATGATCTTCCTTACATGATGACTAACTTATCAGATATAATTCTATTTGCTGACGACACTTCTCTTATTTTTAAAATAGACAGGAAAGATAGAGATGTATTACATGTTAACGATAGTCTGGCTGTACTTTCAAAATGGTTCGCAGCTAATAATCTTTTACTTAATGCGAACAAAACGAAATGTATTAGGTTCTCATTACCAAATGTACCTCAAGTAGGTCTAAATCTAAAACTTGATGGCAAAAAACTAGATGCAATAACGGAAACTATATTCTTAGGTAATTCCTAAGAATATAGTTTCCGTTATTGCATCTAGTTTTAGATTCAAAATTACAATGGGGCGCCCATATTAGAACTCTTTCAGGTAGATTAAGTTCAGCTGCATATGCAGTAAGAAAAATAAGGCAGTTGACTGATATAGCCACAGCTAGATTAGTATACTTTGCTTATTTCCACAGTATTATGTCTTATGGCGTCCTGCTGTGGGGATCGGCAGCTGACGTAGATTCAATTTTCATTTTACAAAAGAGGGCAATCCGCGCGATCTATAAAATGGGCCCTCGCGAGTCCCTTAGAGACAAATTTAAAGAAATTGATATGACTTTGCCTTCACTTTATATCTTAGAAAGTATTATGTATGTTCGCAAAAACTCAAGACTTTTCAAAATAAGAAGCGATTTCCATAATATAAATACACGTAGTCGACATGAAATTGTGATACCCAAATTTAGATTAACTAAAACAAGCAAGTCATTTCTTATAAACAGTATCCGCTTTTATAACAAGTTGCCAAAGTCTGTGACAGAACTTAGCGATGGGAAGTTCAAAACCCACATCAAACGTGTCCTTATCAAGAAATCATATTATAAAATTAAAGACTACGTTGAAGATAAGGAAATTTGGCAATAATTCCTTCTGCACATGTGGCTTCCCTGGTACCTCATTAACGGCATAAATAAGTAAGAGTCTATTAACTGCTCCCAAATAACCATGTTTATTTAAATCTTTATTTTTTATTTATTTTTACATTCGCCCTTGACATAGTTCTATTCTTTGACATTATATACCTACGATTTAATTTCAACTTTTTTTTTTTTTTTTGTTGTATGTTACTATTGTGGACATGATAATTATTCAGATTGTCTATAGTTGTAATAGCAATCATATAATTGCGTTTAATTTTTTTACTTTTATTATTTTTTTTTTTTTTTTTTGTATAGGTTTATTTCTACATATTTTGTGAATGTGAGAACGCTGTAGGCTTAGTGGATTGTAGACCTGTTGATCATTTTCTATTTTGTTAAGTACTTGGTACTTATTGAAAGACCTACACTGTCCTCCCATACCTAGAAACACTGTTATTTGAAAGTATTGTAAAAGCCAATTATTTTTAAAAGAGTAACCGTGGAGTTTCTTGCCGGCTCTTCTCCATAGGAAACGACCAATTGGAACCGTGCACCTAGCTTCTGACGTTTCATAAGTGCCCATGTAGGTTTATGTGAAATAAAATATTTTGATTTTGACGCCGAAACGGCTGAACGGATTTAGATCAAATTTAGGTATGCCACTTTATGCAAGCGTCTGGATTTAGAGCCCAAGTCATTTGTTCATAACAGTTTTAATTCACGTTTAAGAAATGTATGGACCTTTGCTTTAAGTTTTTACTAGTTTTAACTAATTTCCCTATAAGTCTCAACTCAATTTGGAAGAAAAAAAAAGTCCAGATGCACATTAATAAATTCCCTAAAAAACACTTATAGTGTAGGACATGATAGTATATCCACAGAAACAATTAAATATGTATTGGAAAGCATTAGTGGCCATTTAAGTCACATTATTAATTTATGCATAGTACAAGGCACATATCCGGCAGATCTTAAGACTGCTGTTGTAAAACCTCTGTAGAAAAAAATGGCAGAGAAAACACGGAGTCATATAGACCTATTGCACTTGTGCCAATATTTTCAAAGATATTTGAAAAATACATATATGAACAAATTCATAAATACTTGGTAAAACATAACATCTTGGCTGAAGAACAAAAAGGCTTTAGAAAAGATAAAACTATTAACATGGCTATTTATGACTTTTTAAATAACGTCATTGCAAATGTTGACCATAAAATATCTGTTTGCTCAATATATTGTGATATGACTCAAACTTTTGACTACGTAGATCACAATATCTTGCTTGATAAATTAGAAGCTTACGGAATAAGAGGAAATGTCCTGCAGCTAATTGAATCCTATCTAAAAAACCGAAAGCAAATGTAGAAATTTCACAGGTAGATCCGAAAACTAAATACGAAAGGGTCTTTAGGTCACGTGATAGATCAATTTCATATGGTGTACCACAGGGGAGCGTGCTTGGCCCCGTTCTATATATACTATATATAAATGACCTGCCCAAAGTGACGAAACATCACATGATTCTTTTTGCTGATGACAGAACAGTTACCATTGACTGCACAAATAAACTAAATTATAATAATGAAGTAACTAATACTATTATAACTCAATAATAAAATGGCTCAACAATAACAATCTCAAAATACATATTGACAAAACCAAACTAATGGCCATCAGTCAACGCAAAAATGAAATTATGAATATTCACCATGATAATAATAAATTAAATCATCTGGAATCTCCTAGGCCGGACGGGCTGCACAACTTTTGGATAAAATGGTTCCAAAGGTCGCACGCTCGATTGGCATCCCACTTCCAGTCAGCCTTAGAGTTAGGGTCGCTGCCCCAGTTCCTAATGACAGGAATAACCCACCTGCTCCATAAATCAGGTAGTACTGCGGAACCCAAAAATTATAGGCCGATCACTTGTTTACCGACGGTCTATAACGTTTTTACATCCATTTTGAGAGCTGAAATTAACAAACATATAGACACCAACACCATCATGTCTGCGTCTCAAAATGGGTGTGGGAACGGGTCCCGCGGTACTAAGGAGCTGCTCCTCATCGATATGGCCATTAGCCAACAGGTTCGTCGTTCCCGAAGGGATTTGTCGACATGTTGGATAGATTATAAAAAGGCCATTGACTCTGTGCCACATACATGGCTCATGAGGGGGCTGGAGTTGTATAAAGTAGATGCAACTCTACGCACCTTCCTGATGTCGTGTATGGGGCAATGGAGGACAGTTCTTCGCTATCCAGGATGTCGACATATCCAGAGAAATAGCGAGCCAATAAGGATAAAGCGAGGTATATTTCAGGGCGACAGTTTGAGCCCACTTTGGTTCTGCCTAGCCTTGAATCCTCTAAGCACACTGCTGGAGGATTCAGGGCTAGGTTACCGATTGAGGAGAGGTGGTCAGGTTATATCTCACCTCCTTTACATGGATGACTTGAAACTCTTTGCCCACAACAATTTGCAACTGCTGGAACTACTGAAGGTAACCGGAATTTTCAGTAGTGCCATCAGGATGAAATTTGGTGTGGACAAATGTGCGGTCATGCATGTCAAGCGAGGGGAGATTGTGGAATCCGTAGAGACCCACTTCTCGGACTCCATACACCTAAGATCCCTCTCCTCAACCGAAACCTGCAAGTATTTGGGTATGTCGTAAGCGTTAGGTATCAACGCTGCTGACATGAAGCAATCGCTGAAGGAGCGCTTCTTTAGCCGCCTGAATAAAGTATTAAATAGTCTTTTATCAGGCGGAAACAAGGTTTCAACGGTTGGGTCATGCCGGTTTTGATGTACTCTTTCGGCATAATCAAATGGACTCAGACAGAACTTGACGTCCTGTATAAGAGGGTCCGCACACTGCTGACCGCTAATCGAATGCATCACCCACGCTCATCAGTAATGAGACTGTATATCCCATGGAAGTGCGGAGGTCGAGGCTTCTTAAATGCTAAGACCCTGCACAACCGTGAGGTATGCAGTCTCGGGGAATACTTCCTAGAAACCGACGTGGGGATGCATCGAGATGTGGTCTCAGTGGACAAGGGTCTCACCCCGCTATCCTTGGCTAACGAGAACTGGCGCAAACATATAGTATTAGATACTAAAGACCGCAGGGAGGTATGGCAGAGCAAAAGAGCTTCACGGGCGCTTTTACCGGGCCTTACATGGGCTCGATGTAGACCTGTCAGCGTCCGTATCCTGGTTGCGATTCGGTGACCTCTTTGGGGAACCGAAGGTTTTGTCTTTGCGATTATGGACGAAGTTATGATGACGAACAACTACCGGAAGGACGGCACGGTTGACATCTGTCGGGCATGCCACCGGCCCGGAGAATCAATCCGACACATTATTTCAGGCTGTTTTCGTCTGGCTAACGGAGTCTACTTGCATAGGCACAACCTTGTAGCCAGGATTATCCACCAGCAACTAGCTCTGAAATACAATCTTGTGGAATCGGAAGTACCGTACTAGTTATAGATATGTGCCCGACTCAGTCACATTGTATTGGGATCGATCTATCATCACTGACAGGACTATTGTTGCCAATAAGCCAGACAATGGTGATAGATCGATTAGAGCGTCGCACAATGATTATTGATATAGCGGTCCCGCATGACGAGAAGCTCGTGAAAGCTGAAAAAGATAAACAGATTAAGTAGCAAACTGGTCGCGTGTAAGTCCTGTTCGGAAATATAGTTCCTCGGGAGAAATGGCAGTTAAATTATCAAGTGTAAGTGTCCAGCATATCTTTTTTTTGTTCAGGACTGAATGATGTCCCGGCAAACTCGTATAATAGTTCCCATTCATTGGTTGTGATATGTACTGTACAAAGTCTGGCACTTGGAGGAACGTATAAGTTGTGTTCTACTAATGAGTGTATTTTTAAAAACAAGGGCACTCTATACAGATCTTCATTTCCGCAGCCATGAAAAGCACAGTGGGTTGAGGTATTTGCTAGTCTTTTATAAGATGGAATTAAACTCTCCTGCGAGTTTTCTCCATCTGCTTGATTATTTTGTTGTTGTACTTGCTGTAAGCGTTCCTCTTGACGATTTGCCGCAACCCAGCAGCGGTGGCACATATACTGTACTTCATTAAGGACAGCCTAAAAAAACAACAACATAGTTTTAGACAAAAATATTTTCATATTTTAATCCACTTTTACATTTCATTAATTCTTCTTCTTCTTGTTATGTGGGTTGTAGGTTCGATGACTGTAACCTCACAAACTCATTCAATCATTTGACGCACACAAGACATTATGTTTTCGTAATGTTATTTTCCTATATGTCGACACCTATTTAAACGTAACTGAACATTGATATCATGTCAAGTTAGCTCTAGGAGTGGAATTAATATACATCATTAAACAATTGTAGATCGCGTCACATTGCATTCCAGCGAAGTGTATAGTTACCTAACTTAGCCGTGTTTTAAATACTCGTCAAACCATTATCTAACTACCCTTATTCGTTTTTCAGAAATTCATAGTGTACTAGAATAGAATGATATTACAACTCACCTGTTCTAAATTAATGTGTTCCATTATACAGGGCGTCCCAAAATTATGGGACATGTAGGGAAAGTACCTTAAATATCGTAGATAGGGTATTTTGCTGAAAAAATACTTTATGTTATTTTTAAAAGTTAGTAATTCTGCATTCAAAGATTTTCTAAAAATTACTTGCCTCGTCTGGGAATCGAACCGACTTAAATGTAAAAAAAACACCCCTACTTTTATGATGCCAATCGAAAGAATGGCCAAAAAATAATAACTCTTCTTAAGTAACATAGTATTTTAAAAGAAAGGAACAGCGTGAAATTAATCATTTTAATCAAATTAAAAACATACATGAAACTGCCGTAGTCAATTAAGTGGGTATTTTTTTGTAAATTAATTAATTAAATGCTCAAAATGTGATCCCTCATGTCTTACGCAAATCGCCAATCTTTTATTGAGTCCGCTGCCTGTTGATTTTCTTATCATTTTATGGTGAATACTCGATATGATATGGCACAATTCTGTTTGTAACTCGCCCACGTTCTCGTATCGCTTTTTGTATAGCATACATGTGGAAACTTGTAATTGGCCATATTTTGTTTAAACTATTATTGTGTCTGTTAAGCTGTAAGTTTTCCAAAAAATAAAATAAATAAATATCTTTCACGTATCCCCAAAAGAAGAAATCTAATGGTGTAAGGTCCGGGGATCTGGCCGGCCATCTAATCGGTCCATTCGTACCAATCCAAGTAGGAAAACATTCACTACTTTTCGAACGTCGTCGTCGGCAATCAATAACTTTCTTGAAATTTTACTCAAACATTTTACGTTGTTCGTTTCTTTTAAAATACTATGCTACTTAAGAAGAGTTATTAGTTTTTGGTCATTCTTTCGATTGGCATCATAAAAGTAGGGGTGTTTTTTTCCCAGACGAGGCAAGTCATTTTTAGAAAATCTTTGAATGCAGAATTACTAACTTTTAAAAATAACATACAGTCTTCTTTCAGCAAAATACCCTATCTACGATATTTAAGGTACTTTCCCTTCATGTCCCATAATTTTGGGACGCCCTGTATACTCTGTAAATCCTGGCCGATCTTCCATGTATTCTCGTGATAAGACATGACGGGTTCTTACTCGAAGTACAGATCGCGAACACGTAACACACAGTTCACGTCTTTCTTCCACTTCCATAGTCGACAAATCCAATCGTTAGGGCACACAAAAATCCGTTGACAAGCTGAAGTTAGTGAGGAAATCGATATCAAAATAGAAAAAATACAGAAACGTGAACGACGCATAAGCACAAGAACTGTACTGAGTCTAGGAATAACACCGGCATCTTATTGACATGTATTACATGATCAGTCTGTCTCGTTTTTATATATATGTGCATCCTTGTCTGTCAACGACAACGTGCCCGGTACCGTGCGTGAGTAACAGAAAATCGGGCGGGCCGCAAAGTGCTCGGTGATAAAATGCCTTTGTTCCTGCCCGCGCGCTTTTGTTCGATTCTGAATCTGTCTGTCTCGCTTACTCATACTACACGCCACGCGCTGTATATTGTAAAGTATGAAATGTCGACGCAATAGGCGCTGAAATAAATAAAATAAATTGAAGAGAAACATTAATTTTTGTTTTTTTTTTCAAAGTCAATAACTTTTTTCCCCTATGTTTTATAGGTTTGCTGTACTACAATGAACTGATACACTTTTCAAGTACTTTACAAGGCTACAAAGGTAGGGACATTTTCCCATTGTTCTTTCTCAATATTGTGACTACAAACTTTTGCAGTTGGAATGTATGGCAGAATATGTTTTTCAACTAAGTACTATGTAAAGTTTGTATTTGGAATAAATTCATCCTAACTATGGAACCCTTCATTGTGCGTGGTCCGATACGCACTTAGCCGGTTTTTGAGTGACGGAAGACCACGTACCTAATCACCGAACGACGACTAACCTAGACTGCGGCTTGTACACTGAACGCCCAACCACACGCACAGGCAAATACGCGCAGGCCGGTCTTGCGCTGGCAAAATTTCAAACAAGTCGATAGTGCGCAGGCCGCGCCGCGCCGTGGGGTTTGCGCGTCGTACAGTTTTACCAACCACACGCTCAGTGTTCCGTGTACAAGCCGGCCTGCGCAGGCAAAACTGTGGTGAAGCATGAGCGTGTGGTAGGCCTATAATGGGCCTAACTGTATCGCGCGCAAACCCCACGGCGCGGCCTGCGCACTTTTCGACTTGTTTGAAATTTTGCCTGCGCAAGCCCGGCCTGCGCGTAAAAATACAGAGAATGGTTCTTTAGTCATAGATTACAATCTATGACTAAAGAACCATTCTCTGTATTTTTTTTCCAAATTTTAGGCACAGTAGTTTCGAAGATAAGGGGGTAAATGGTAAATTTTCATCTATTTTCTTAAATAAATTGAAATGTATATATTTTAAAATTATAAAAATAAATTATTTTGAGATCCTCGCAATAAGCCCTTTCATTTGATATGTCACATGGTACAGTTTGTAATTTATAGTATTTAATTAGTATTTGTTTGTAGTATTTAATTATAATATCTCGGAGTTCATATCGGAAAAAATCTGTGGGACCTAAGTATCGATGTTGTTGTAATTTTAAATGACTTTATGATTGTTTTCCTGGTGCTAACTCATCTTGTTTTCAGTTTATTATTCTTGACATGCTCTTTTGAAATATGCTACTTATGTTGACATTTTGATAAAATAAATTATTTCTTTTCTTATTTTTACTTATTTAGATTGACATGCTTGTATTGTATCCATTTGCCATACTTAATATTGTAGCCAGTGAGTGACATTTGATGTAATATTAAGACATTTTATATTTTTTGTGATTCAAATGATTTGACATTACTCTGTAAAATTTGTAATTGTGATAATATTTCTAATGTGATTAAAATTATATTAATTAATTGATTTGCATGCCCATGTGACGGCAGAACATGGAGAGCTAACTTTATGACAACACCTATGTACAAATTTACCCATATTTGCAAAGAAATAAATGATTTGATTTGATTAGACCTACGAAGTTCGTTAAAACAAAACGCTCAACAGTTGCAAACAAAAAAATTTACTTTGAAAACTTGCCAAGTTGCATCAGTAGCAAGGAACATAATAAACTATCTTTTACCTCCATAGAACTTGGCACCCATTTAGATCTAATTTTTTTTTATCGTGTAAGTACTTTGTACCGAACTTGGTACCCTATTTACATTTATGTTTTGGTGGGAGGACTTAGAAGTTCATTTTGCACTTATTCATCGCACAGCCTGAAACTGGAAATTTTACCACTTGATCGATAAACTGGAAATTTTTAAATTAAAATATTAAATATTTACATACTTCACTTGCTTAAGTACCTACTTTAATTATCAAATTCAAACTCAAAGCATTTATTTCAAATAAACCAATTACAGGTACTTTTGAATTGACAAGGGGTCGGTCAGTCAGAAAAATGAAACTGACAGTTCAAAAGTGCCTGTAAATGGTTTAATTGAAATAAATGCTTTGAGTTTGAGTTTATTTGTTTTAAAATGATTGAACATAAGATTAAGCATTACCTTTTCAAACACCTTGCTGAATACCGGCAACACGGATAGGGGTCTATAATTATTGGTGTCTTTACTGTCCCCGGTTTTGAAAAGTGGTATTACCTTACTGAATTTCATTAAATCCAGGAAGACTCCTTGATCCACACACAAATTAAATATTAAGGCGCTATGGTCTCAATTATGGAGGTACAGACTTTAATGGACATCCCCCAAAGATCTTCGGTCAATTTGATCTTGATTTGTTTAAAAGCTTTTATTACTGTTATGGGGTTAATATGCTTAAAGTTAAATTCAATCGGGCATGCTGAAACGTTGGCCTTTACTAAATCAAAAGAGAGCGAGGGCGAGGAATTTAACGTTTCAGTAGTTTTAAGTGGGATACTGGTAAAGAAATTTACAAATTCTTGAGCAACTTCTTTGCTATAGAAAATGAGACCACTACATGACGACTTCAGTGTATAATCAGAATTATGCTTTTTGTTTCTGTTCGTTTCATTATTGATAATTTTCCAAACCGTCTGTATTTTATTGTCTGCTGATTTAACCTTGTTGCTAATGTATAAGGCTTTACCTACGGCAGCTGCCTTACAAGTGTTCTTAAAAGTTCTAGAGTAAGTGGCAACATACTCGTAAAGGCACTAGGAAGTGGTGAAGGATGGGCGTTTTGGGGGACTGTCTTATGTAATTTTGACGTTCAAAAAGTGCTGATTCTCAGCCTAGTTTGAATAAATGACTTTTGAATTTGAATTTTAATATAAAATAGTTCACAACGACAGGTCTCGTTGCCACAAGGGCGGTACCCTCATTTACTACAGAAAGGCACTGTAGTGCATCCCAATGGACCCTCCTCTCCTCTCTCACTTAGAGGTCTCTGTCTGTCGGCTCGGTATGACTAGACATCAACCAATCACCATCATCTCCACCTATATAATAATAATCATTTTATTATCAGACAACAAAGGTCCATAAATAGAATAAACAAAAAAAAAAAATAATGTGTGCTGGGACACATTCACATAGTAGAAGTGAAACTTCAATGGAAAAGTGGAAAAACGAGTGGCAACGGACAAGTGGAAAAACGAATCACAACAACATTTTTAACTTTGAAGTTTTACGGGCAGGTTTTCAAATTGGACAAATACATTAACAATCTGCCCGTAAAACATCAAGTAAAAATTTTGTTGCGATTCGTTTTGCCACTTGTCCGCTGCCATTCGTTTCATAAACGAAAACACACTTCAGTCTTATGACTGACTGTTGTCCTGTGTAGTGTGTGGCTCTACTTATTATTTACAAGACTTTATTGTCATTCGTCCAGACGCTTATCGCTAAAGACTCATTTCCCTTCTTGGAATCCTATGTAGGTATTTTATTATTATGCATTTAGGGTTCGATAGTCAAACCGAAGGAGCCCTACAATTTTGTCAGATCCGTCTGTTTAGTTTTTGGCCGTGCGCCGGTTGAGACACCCTAATATAAATAATCTCTTAACATTAATCTACAGTTAATTTTAGGGTTCCGTACCTCAAAACGGAACCCTTATAAGATTACTTCGTTGTCCGTCCGTCCGACTGTCTCTCTGTCAGTCTGTCAAGACCCTTTTTCTCTGGAACGCGTGGAGGTATCAAGTTGAAATTAATATCAAATACGTAGGTAGGTCCCTTGGAGCTCTACAAAATCAAGCTTCTAAGTCAACGCAATAAATAAATAAATACTGCCATTTCTGTGACATAAGTGAACATAACAAACACAAATAAATCAAAGCCCCACTTCACGTTGACCTATAATCATGTTTGGCAGGGAGCAAGGTCTCACAACATGTAAGTAAAGGAAAAAGTCCGAAAATCGTTAATTTGTAGTTTTATGAACTTACATTTGCAGTTGGAATATTGACCGTGACATTATCTATGTATGGGAGAACATGTTTTTTCAACTATAAAGTTAAGTTTGTTCTTGAAAAAAAATATCTCAACTACGGAACCTTTCATTGTGCGTGGTCCGACACGTATTGGGCCGGTTTTTTTTATGGAACTTCACCAATGGTCTATACAATTTTACAAGACTTTTGTATACAGAAAGAAAATTAAAAATAAAGGGTTACTGATATCTTACGAACCCGCACTGCGCCAACGTGGTGGATTATAGCCCACTCCCTCTCACCAAGATTAGCCCTGTGTCCCAGCAGTGGGAACATTATAGGCTGATTATTATAATGTGCTAGGTACGTATTCGTGCTACGGAAATCAGAATCCCTTCGCTGTGCGCGCGCACTTGGCCGATTTTTGAACTGTCTGGAACGAAAGAGACACAAAGCACTGTTCGATCTTGATGGCCAATGCCAACGCTAAACCTACACAATACCTATACTCCATTTGAAGTAAGATTAGACATATAACTAAACCTTTTTTACAGTCCGTCCAACCGATTTTGACTTCAATGGCGTTGGTGGCATGACAAATGGTAGCTGCAGTAAACAGTTGGTATTGTAACCACTTTTTTGCTTTTAATGCCATCCTTATGCCTACTGCAAAGAAGTCGGAATCGGTTGAACGGACTGTAAAAAAGGTTTGTTTAAATGTCTAATCTTATTTCAAATGGAGTATAGGTACTGTACCTATACACTCTGATAGGTACCTGCAATAAAACAGTGCGTGACGCTAGTGAATGAGAGCTAATGTTCCAGGGGCTGTCGCATGAAGGCGCGGGTGGCGAGTGCTGCCCGCGCGTGAGCGAGTCACGCCAGTGAGATAGAGAAGTTAACAGCGTAGACGCGAGTGATCCCGGGTACTGGCCGGCACCCCACCCGACCTCATATAAGTCTCATAGCGTTAAGCAATCTGCCCCCTACACGTGTCTTTTATGCGTAGAAATCTACATTACAATAGTAAATGCCTTTGGAATGGATTGAAAAGGGCATCGTATTTAATCAGACAGAAGTCTTATCACACAACTGGCTGGCAAGGGATAGTCTATTAATCACGTGAGGCTCGAAAGGGGGGGGGGGGGGGGGGGGTTTGAAAGTGTGTGTTCGTAGTTCAAATTCAAATTATTTTATTTCACATAAACCTAGTCAGAAGCTAGATGCATGATGATGTCGTTTCCTATGAAGAAGAGCCGGCAAGAAAAGCCACGGTTACTCTTTTAAAAATAATTGGCTTTTACAATACTTTCAAATAACAGTGTTACTAGGTATGGGAGGACCTACAGACCTACAGTCTTTCAATAAGTCCACTAAGCCTACAGCGTTCTCGCATCCACAAAATAGAAAAGAATCTATACAAAAGATAAATAAATTAATAAAAGTAAAAACCTATTTTAATAAAACGCAATTACATGATTGCTATTACAACTGTAATAAATCTGAATAATTATCATGTTCACAAACGTCACTAATAAAGAGTTGAAATTAAATCGAAGGTATATAAAGTCAAATAATAGAGTCAAGGATGAATGTAAAAAATAAAAGATAAAGATTAAAATAAACATGGTAATTTGGGAGCAGTTAATAGACTCTTACATAATTATGCTGTTAATGAGGTACCAGGGAAGCCACATTTGCAGAGTGAATTATTGCCAAACTTCCTTTTCTTCAACATGTAGTCTTTAATTTTATAATATGCTTTCTTGATAAGGACACGTTTGTTGTGGGCTTTGAATTTCCCATCGCTAAGTTCTGTAACCGACTTTGGCAACTTGTTATAAAAGCGAATACTGTTTATAAGAAATGACTTGCTTGTTTTAGTTTATCTAAATTTTGTGTCTACTACGTGTATTTATATTATGGAAATCGCTTCTTATTTTGAAAAGTCCTAAGTTGTTGCGAACATCTAAATATATAAATAAAAATGAATCCCTATTTCCCTTGGTCACGGCATCACGCGTGAACGGCTGGACCGATTTCGCTAATTCTTTTTTTGTTGTGTTCGTTATTCTCAGGACAAGGTTTTAGGTAGGTAGGTAGGTAGGTAGGGTAGGTATGTAGGTGGGTAGGTATGTAAGTATTTAAGTAGGTATGTAGGGTAGGTATGTAGGTAGGTAGGTAGGGTTGGTAGGCAGGGTAGGTAGGTACGGTAGGTAGGTAGGTACGATAGGTAGGTAGGTAGGGTAGGTAGGTAGGGTAGGTAGGTAGGGTAGGTAGGTAGGGTAGGTAGGTAGGGTAGGTAGGTAGGGTAGGTAGGTAGGGTAGGTAGGTAGGGTAGGTAGGTAGGGTAGGTAGGTAGGGTAGGTAGGTAGGGTAGGTAGGTAGGGTAGGTAGGTAGGGTAGGTGGGTAGGGTAGGTAGGTAGAGTAGAGGGTAGATAGATATGTAGGTGTGCCGTAGGTAAGTAGGTACTTAGTGCCACCCGTCATCACCCGTGTGAAACCGGGGCGGGCAGCTAGTACATAATACTTTCTAAGATATAAAGAGAGGGCAGAGTCAGTAGGTATATCCATTTCTTTAAATTTGTCTCTAAGGGACTCTCGAGGACCCATTTTATAGATCGCGCGGATTGCCCTCTTTTGTAAAATGAATTGAATCTACGTCAGCTGCCGATCCCCACAGCAGAACGCCATAAGACAATACTGTGGAAATAAGCAAAGTATACTAACCTAGCTGTGGCTATATCAGGCAACTGCCTTAGTTTTCTTACTGCAGCAGCTGAACTTAATCTCGTGAAAGAGTTCTAATATGGGCGCTCCATTGCAATTTTGAATCTAAAGTAATTCCTAAGAATATAGTTTTCGTTATTGCATCTAGTTTTTTGCCATCAAGTTTTAGATCTACTTGAGGTACATTTGGTAATGAGAACCTAATACATTTAGTTTTTTTCGCATTAAGTAACAGTTTATTAGCTGCGAACCATTTTGAAAGAACAGCCAGACTATCGTTGACATGTAAGACATCTGTATATTTCCTGTCTATTTTAAAAATAAGAGAAGTGTCGTCAGCAAATAGAATTATATCCGATAAGTTAGCCATCATGTAAGGAAGATCATTTATATAAACTAGAAATAAGAAAGGGCCGAGAATGGAACCTTGAGGCACGCCCATTTTAACTAGAGACCCCGAAGACGTCGCTCCATTAATATTTACTTTTTGCTGCCTGGCCTGTTTGATAGATAGGAAAGAACAAGATCAGCAGCTTGTCCACGAATTCCGTAGTGGTGTAATTTACAGATCAGTGTATTGTGGTCAACGCAGTCAAACGCTTTTGAGAGGTCACAGAAAATGCCAATTGCATACTGGGACTTCTCCCAGGATTTCAAAATGTGACTGATGAGTTTTACTCATGCGTCAGTCGTCGACCCCATTAGAATTAAAATGTGACATCATCTGGTCTAGCATGATTTTTTCATATATTTTACTCAATTCTGGTAGCACAGATATTGGTCTATAATTAGAGGGATCACTCTTACTATCCGATTTGAAAATTGGTACTACTTTACTATGTTTCATTAAATCAGGAAACGTACCGCTATCTAAACATTGATTAAATATGCCAGGACAGGGACAATTGTTTCAATGATATCTTCAAGAACCTTAACGGAAATCCCCCATAAGTCGTCAGTGTTTTATGTCAAGACTTTTAAATGCTTTTTTAATTGTGACAATAGAAATGGGCGTGAATTCAAAACTTGGAATGTGAACTTTAGTGTTCTTTTAAAAGAGATTCAGCTAGTATAGATGATGAGGGGAGAGATTTCGTAACCTCTATTGGGATGTTGGTAAAAAAAAAAATCTAGTGTCTCAGCAACTTTTAACTTATCTGAAATGGTTTCATTATCAGTTTTTAAAGACAATTCACATTCTGTTCTTGCTGTTTTGTGTTTCTAGTTTCTTTGTTAATTACCTGTCACACAGCTTTTATTTTATTGTTAGGTTTTGTTACTTTTTAATTTAGTTTATTGATTTAGATTTAGCTTGGGCGCAGACTCTTTTAAATATCTTAGAATAGTTTCTTACATAATTATGAATTGCTTGATCAGAAGTCAATGATTTTTCGTTATATATATTAAGTAGGTACATAAAATATCTCTGCTTTTTCAAATGCCAGGAGAGTGGCCCATTCATTAAATTTTGGTATGGTATTGATTGTTACTGTTTTTACAGGACATGCTTTATTGAATTCTTGGCATACCTACTGTAGAAAATAATGTACAATAAGCGCTCAAAAGTGCATAAGCACGCTAAGAGTCGTATTGCTGTGAACACGCGGTGTAGTCTGTATATTTGTATGTGTAAACAGTCAGACGTCTGTGGTGTGAGTGCCGTACACACACAACAGAGAACGCAGTTTTGCACTACACACTGTCGTATCGTCACGGTTCGCGGGCGCCGCACTTATATTTCCATCACTTTTGTTAGCATGCATCATACGCGTGACCTTGGCCAGTGTATGGCATTGCTAAAATTCGAAAGTAAATTATATGTGCAGATAGCAGAAGGCGTTAAGCGTTGGTCTTAGATTCAAGATGGCTAAGGTTCTAATCTCATAAATCACAGCGCTGTTTTTGCAAATATTATTATTTTTGTTTGCAATAATAATATTTTTAAATATTCCTGCCTATTTATTAATGTTGTTATTGCAATAAAGGGTTTAGAATAAAAAATGCGTGATATGTGATAATAAAAAATAAATCATATTTATTCGTTATATTTATTTTACTTAAGTATAGTTAACAAACTGCTACAATTATTTATCATTACTTCACCTGAATAATATGTGAAATAGATGTCTAGAAACTTAGAAGCAATTTGTATTATTTTGACATATTTAAATTTTGGAATGTATTAAATTTTAAATGGATTTTTTTCACCATATATATAAAGCTTTGATCATGTTCGAAGTAATTAAGCAATAAATAAGAATATTAGACTACTTAAAATGTAAAAAATCTACTGACAATATTGTTGATTTTAAGGTTAAGTATTATTTTAAATTTTATTTGGCTTTAGTAAATATTGGTTGGTATTGAGGTTATAGCTTAAGTATTCATTTTCTTTACGAAAAGAAGATTGAAACTAAACCTCAAATTTTAATCCTAAAATAATAATATTACTAAAATAATATTAATTAAACAATTTCGGTCTATCTGCAAGAAATACGACAAACACCCTATTGAAACGTGCTTAAAAAATTCGTTACCATAAATTCATGCAATAACGAATCTGTTGTTTATTAAGTTGGTACGGTCAATATTTTAAGGTCAAAAACGGTTTTCTAGCTGGTCTTCAGTGATGCAAGCCTTCAGAGTGCACGGCGAACGGTTCATAATGACGTGTTTAATCGCGACGCGACGCGACGCTGCGCGCACTTTTAAACAAGTATCGAACTTATTTTCCTCACAAAAAGGTATATTTCAGTGCGAGCGTGAACGACACTCGCACTGAAATATACCTTTTGTCAAAGTACCTACGCTGAGATGTGCGGTGCTGCGCAGCGCGTGTACCTTATTGCGTAGTAAATAAATACGATATTGTATCGGATTATAAAAAAGTGCGCGTCGCGTCGCGTCTCGGTGTGAGCTGACCCTTAGGTATTTTTTTTAATTCACACTGGCTGTTTATACAATGACAAGACTGCAGATTTTTTTTTAGGTACCTATCTTTATTTTTCTATAAGGGGGTATTACACCCTCATATCTACGATCACAGATCCATGATCAAAGACATAACTAAATTGTAAAATAGACATAACATGGGTAATTTGTGAGCTTCGTAGATGGGTATATGACATAATATGATAGTGTAATATTCCTCAAGGGGGATATACCCATAACCATAACAAATGTCTATTTTACAATTCCATTATATCTTCGATCACAGATCCATGACCGTAGACTCGACAGTATAATACCCACTTAGTAAAACTTTTCGTAGCCGACTACCTAACCAAATTTAGTTCTATTTTTAAAATTCATTCCCGCCCTAGAGAGGGAAGCAATTATTATGAGTTTTTCCCACCCAAGGGTGGGGATCAGCGTCTTCCACCCGCTACTTGGATCAAACAAACACTACTTTCCGAATATGAGAAATGAAAAATAATATGAAACACCAATATATTTGGTCATTCATTTGTATTTCTTTGCCAACATCAAATTCAATATTCTACACTATACCATCACATATCTCCTATTCCCCACATAATATCACTATTTAATCAGTATTCTATTATTTGCCATAAAACTAATAGGTTACCTTAATTTACAGTAGATCTCCAACCCTAGATAGCCTTTAATTAAGATAAAATATTCAGATTTTTTCAACATACTTTGCACCTAAATAATACACGTGACATTTTAGTCTAAAACCTCACCACGTATCATCAGGGTGGTTTAAAAAAAAATTAAAAAACAACACGTGATTAATGGACTGTCCCAAGTAGTGAAATAAATAAATATCTGTCTGACTCTCTGTCTGTCCGTCCGTATGTCACATCCACTTTTTTCCGAAACTATAAGAACTATGCTGTTGAAACTTGGTAAGTAGATGTATTCTGTGAACCGCATTAAGATTTTCACACAAAAATAGAAAAAAAAACAATAAATTTTGGGGGTTCCCCATATACTCAAAAACATTTTTTTTAGTACTGTAACTCAAAAAAAATTTTTCATCAAACCCTTACGTGTCAATCTATGGATAGGTCTTCAAAAATGATGTCGAGGTTTCTAACATTTTTTTCTAAACTGAATAGTTTGCGCGAGAGACACTTCCAACGTGGTAAAATGTGTCCCCCCCCTGTAACTTCTAAAATAAGAGAATGATAAAACTAAAAAAAAATATATGGTGTACATTACCATGTAAACTTCCACCGAAAATTGGTTTGAACGAGATCTAGTAAGTAGTTTTTTTTTAATACGGCATAAATCGTAAACCGCAATTTACCTTTCATTCAATCAACTCAATTGAAGAACTTTTATATTATGTTATTTGCTGCTACGGAACCCTTCATGGGCGAGTCCCACTCGCACTTGGCCGCTTTTTTTCCTTATTTAGATGAATAAGAAGTTTATAAATATTAAAGACTCATTTGGTATTACTTAAATCAGTTTTATTACTCGTATTCCATGTAAGCTAAAATCCGGACAACTAAAGAGCCGGACTTTGTCCGGACAAAAGTCTGGAAATTCGCACATATCCGGATACGGACGGATGGTAACGCTACCCGCAGGCGACAGTCGACAGTCGCGGAGTGATGTTGTCACGATGTTGATGTGCAGGAGGTCAGTGGCGGCGCGGGCCCTGCAGCGATAACCTCGTTGTTTGTCAGAGCTGGCGTTAAGAGCCCATACTACCTCAGCTCAAATTCACTTTTATCTCGCTCGCACCATACTGCTCGCGGACTGAGTGAGAGCGAGACGGAGTGGGGTGCTAGCAGCTCCGAACATAATGGTAATTTAAAAAAAAAAACATAGTCGCTGCTTTATAGTTAGTTCAGTTATTATGCAAAGTTTCATGATCTAATTTGAAGTATTTTTTGAATACCAGCGTTTTAATTGTTCGGTTTGGAGGCAACTTTGGAAAATTTTTCTATCGAGAAAATTTTATGGAATCGTGTTTTCGTCTAACATAGTACTTAACATTAATCCTTAACTTTGACATATATTTATTTCAAAATTAATGCTGCAGTATTTTCGATATAACGGAGGATCATGCTAAGCCATTTGAGGTAGTATAGGCCCTTAAGGACGTGTTTGCAAAATTGATAGGTATAGAATCGAGCTACTAAATTGACACGGGTCACACACACAAGTGTACGCACGGTTAACAGCGGGAATAGTAGGTAGTTAAGTGAACAAATTTTGATACTTTGAAAGTAATTATTTTTTCATTTCTCATACTCGGAAAGTAGTGTTTGTTTGATCCAAGTAGCGGGTGGAAGACGCTGATCCCCACCCTTGGGCGGGAAAGACTCAATAATTGCTTCCCTCTCTAGGGCGGGAATGAATTTTAATAAAACAAATTATTAAAAAAAATAAAAACCAATAACCTGAAATTTTGGTGTAACTTTTGTTTGTCCTGCAATACCAAAATCCTATAGATTATAATGCTTGTTTTTCTCTGTTTTTGTAGTCGGGTTTTAATTTTTTTTAATAATTTGTTTTATTTCAAACTTTTAGTTTTATTAAATATAAAAATATGTATATATTTTTGGAATTGACTCATTACTAACTTTTATTTGATACCAACGATATTGTTTTTGTTTTTAAACCTACCCCTCCCTTTTTGTATTTGCAGATACAATATATAAATATTATATAGCCTATGTCACTCCCACTATTAAGACGAACCCAACGACACCTCATATGTTAAAATCCATCAAGCCGTTTAGGCTACAGAGCGTGCCAAAGAAATAGACAAACATACATAGGTACATATATACATACATACATACTCTCGAAAAACATTACCCTCCTTCTGGGGCAGTCGGGTAAAAATAGAACTAAATTTGGTTAGGTAGTCGGCTACCAAAAATTTTACTAAGGGGGTATTACACTGTCGAGTCTGTGGTCATGGATCTGTGATCGAAGATATAATGGAATTGTAAAATAGACATTTATTATGGGTATATCCCCCTTGGGGGATATTACACTATCATAATTATATGTAGGTACATATAATTTTGATAGTGTAATATCTATGAAGCTCACAAATTACCTACGTTCCGTCTTATTCCAAAACACGGTCTAAATTTGTTACTGAGATTAGTACTAGCTTTAGTACCACGACTAAATAAAACGTTATTATAAAATGAAGTTTATCAATAGTTCCTAGTTTACTTCAATTCGAACTCATAGAATGATAAAGTTAATTGATGATTAAACGAACTTACCTGTAAGTGAAGTTCTATCCCAATTATATGAGTACGTTTCATTCGAAGATAAATAATAGACATATGTAGTACTTTCATTGTACTGGCAACTTCGCACTTATTATTAGGGTAGATTGAAAAACTTCCCTGCTTGCGTTCCGTCCAACCCGCCGCAACGGCGCGCGGCGCCGACGCTCCTCATTCTTTAGAGTCCTATTACTTACAAAATTTTTAGATTAAGGGCTCTGGGAAGGGAGGGACCTTTATCTTCGAATGAAACGTACTCATATAATTGGGATAGAACTTCACTTACAGGTAAGTTCGTTTAATCATCAATTATATTTCGTACGTTTCATTCTTCAGATAAATAGTAGACACATGTAGATGTTTAGAGATTAAACATTTTGTAATTAGATAGTATTAAATGAATAAGAATAAAACTAATGTTTTACTACTAGAAATCATTTAATTACTCAACACAACTCCAACATTCTTAGATTTTCACAAAACAAAAAACAAGGTTTTATAATTTTGTTTATTATAAATTTACAACATTCATTTAGACACAAGAAAACACAATCAGATAAATGGACACTTGTAATCACAGATAATAAAATCTCGATTGTTAACCAGGGATGTAATCTGTGGTAGTAGGGAAGAAGTCGTCACTCGTTATGTGTGTGCAGGGCAGATGTGCGCGGCGCGGCCACTGCATGCATTTACTGTGATGTGTGGAGCTTTCGTAGCAAGCGTTCGCCATTCATGTGCTGGACAGCAGTCCGGTGGGGCATAGCTCGCTCTGTTCCACTGACTTGTCCAACTGGCTCACAACTTCCTTTCCGGTAATCTCTAGCACGCCTGGCTGTGCTTTGTAATAAAGAAGAATATAGACAGTCGTAGACGTAGCATCCGCTCCAGCTTTTATGTACTTACGATGAAAGGTGCGCTGCACAATCGACATCAACAAAGAGCTTGTGCTATTAGTGCAGAGCGATAAATATGTGTTAGCGTCGAATATTATCGAATGGGCTAGGTATAGGCCCACCTGGCCGTTGGTGGCCCGTGTCGTGCGATAATTCTGGCCTGACTATCCGTAACACGCTGTAATACGAGTATGTGCTTCAGGAGTTGAGCCGCCGGCGGAGTCGACGAGTGAGTCGAGCGCGGCGGAGGGCGGCACGCGCGCAGCTTGCGACGCGCGCCATTTCACGTGCGCCGACGGGCTGCGCTGCGTGCCGCTGGACTGGCGCTGCGATGGCCGCGCGCACTGTGCTGACGCCTCCGACGAACTGCACTGCAGCTTCCCCAACCGTAAACACCTTTACATGCTATGCAATCATACACAAATTCCAACCATTACCACTACATTTACATCAATCATACATACCATAGAGAATTCACTCTATCACTTTGTCGGCGGGAGATGCTGTAGCGATGTATTGTGTTGTACAGCATGGATGACGTCATGTCGCGGCGACGAGTTCCGCTGCGCCGTGAGCAACTTCTGCCTGGCGCCCAGCTGGCGCTGCGACGGCGAGCCCGACTGTGGCGCGCACGACGCTTCCGACGAGGACCCCTACATGTGTACGTAGAACACTCGGGCTCGGACGTACCTCGGAAATGGTTCAAGTTTGAACGTGGTCACTTGCCCCGCAGGTCAGAAGGACTTCAAGTGTCCCGGCAACAGCGCACGCTGCGAAACGCCGGTGGAGGGGCAGTTCACGTGCGTGGCCATCGAGCAGTTCTGCGACGGTGCGCGCCAGTGCCCCGACGCCAGCGACGAGTGGGACATCTGCGACAACTGTGCGTACCGGTTTATCGGCACATGCTGGCGCTGGTAGGTGGTGTCCGTACTCGAGATAACGTGCGTGTTTGTGGGCAGTCACGGCGAACCAGTGCGACGCGCTGCACTGCGAGGTGGGCTGCCGGCCCACGCACGCCGGCCTCGCCTGCTACTGCCACCGGGGCTACGAGGCCGACGCCGACGGACGCTGCGTCGGTGAGTACCCAACATCTCTTCATAATTTAAAATTCAAATATTTTTATTTCAGACCAAAGCCTTAATCTTGCTTTTGATAACCCATTTTATTTTATAGCCCTCTTAATCAGTTTGCTGCAAGTTTGCTGCCTTTCATAATGTTATTTTGGCGGCGTGTGTCGATCACACACATTATCATGTACATGTGTTGTGATTATGGCGTGTGTGTGACCGTGCAGACACTGACGAGTGCTTGTGGGAAGACGCGTGCGCGCAGCACTGCCACAACTCGCGCGGCTCGTACGCGTGCGCCTGCGCGTCCGGCTACATGCTGCACGACGACCGCCGCGACTGCATCCCTGTTAATGGTGAGTACACTGCTACTGTGAGTACGTTGTTATGTTACTGAGTGTCAAACATCCCGCCTGCATGGAGGCACGTGTATAAAATACATGCAGGTATAAAAAATCCTCGTTGTGCGTTCGCTGAGTGCGCAACTGCACAAGATTTAGCTGTCGGAGAACTTGCCTGATTGGCATGACATATATAGCATATTGGCTACCGTCTTCAATTAATCGTAAAGCCGAATAGTGATTCATTATGGTTCCGTACCTCAAAAGGAACAAACGGAACCCTTATACATAGGATCACTCGTATGTCCGTCTGTCTATCTGTCCGTCTGTCACAGCCAATCTAATGGACCGATTAAGTTGTTTGGTACACATATGTATTTCTGTGACCCAAACACGGACGTGTAACTTCAATGTCAATCATTTACTTAATAATATTTTTATCATTGCTATTATTTAACAAAACTTTGATCTTATTATATAGAAAACACTCTTTTCTTGTTAAGTGTTGCCAAAGTAAAATAATACATTCAGTTGCCATAGTGAAATTACATTTAGAACTTTCTGATATTAAAATTTGTATTTTGACAGTGTTGCCACAGTGGATATTATAAATCGATATAAAAATAATACATTTTTAAAAATTAAATCAAAGAAATCACGACATTATTTTACTACAAAGATTTATATTTCACAATTTGATTTGAAAATTTAAAGTTATCATAATATACATATTTTGCCACCTGACACAAACGGGTCCCAAGTGACATCCTACGCAAACGATAAGATAGGAAGCGCTAGAAATAACAATAGTTTTAAGTGAACGTATACATCAAACGTAGTAGTTATAACTTGAGGGTTTGAATTAAGTTTATAAAGAAAACACTAATGGATACCCTCAAATTATAACATCTACCGATTAGACAGAGACCAGCAGGGCTAACATGACAAGCGCGAGAACGCTCTTTTTCTCGTTTTATCGTAATTTGTCAACGATTCTGACGTCATTCTAATCCCTAACATGACCGCAAACGACGAGTAAACTCGACAAAGGCACTTTGACACTTCTTTATCGCGCGACGATAAACCGATGTTGCAAATTATTAAAAACAAATTATTTTTATGATAGCAACATCGGCTTGAAGTTCTGTTTCATTCATTCAATTTTATGCATGGAATTATGTACTTTATTGAATAAACGTCTCTCTCTTAATTATTGTTTCTTTTAATTATTTATGATTACTTTTTTATGTTACCGACTTTTTGATTATATATGATTTTTTTGGCACGCTGAAATTAAAATACAAAATGACGGAAATTAAAATTAGTGGCATCTATACTCATTAGATATTCACCACAAATGACAAATGGGCCGACAATCGCAATTTGACAAATCGAAATTTATTATTGTACAAATAGATTTCGATAGTTATTAATTAATTTATTTAATCACCATAATTGGCAAAGGGACTGGTTATTACTGAAAGTAATAGTCATCTACGTGATAGTGCTTCCCTCCACTAAAGTACCTACACCGGTGAACACAAATAGAAAAAAAAAAAAAAATTGCCTACCATAAGTACGAATATGAGTCTGCCATCTTTTTTTCTAGTTTTTTTATGTATCATAATTTTGTCTTTTTGTCTACTCTCTATCGTCGTCAAAATCGACGACGACTAAATTCAACAAAATGACTGATTATATCGTGTTTAACTGTCAAAAATCGAGATAAATAACGTGTCATGTTAGGGTTTGTCGACAAAACATCAAGTTTGACAGAACGAGTCGAGTATTTTGTATGGCGTAGCTGTCAGAAAACGATAAAACTACAGAAATAGACAAAAATTTGTCGCGCGAGTGTGGATATATGTCGCGTGTGTCATGTTAGGCCTGCTGGAGATAGAGTGACTTGGACGATAGTAGATAACAATTTCATCGCAATTCATGTCAATTTTTTTTTTTCGCATTTTTTTTCATGACGTCTCGCTGGCTAGTTCGTCAAACTGCCGGTATGATGACGATGACGACGTTCGGTGGCGCGATGGTTCGAATCCAAGTCGAAGCAAAGAACTCTTTTTGAAGTATTCTTTAGATTATTCGTAACGAATTTAATGTTGTAGCAGTGTAACATTTGGCTCCACTATGTTCTGAATGCACGAAACAAATTGTCACTTAAGTGCAAATTGCGTATCTATACATCGTGCATTCGCCCCATTATGACCTATGCGGGCGTTGTCTTTGCCCACGCTAAACCCCATTCCATCCATAGGATGCAGACCCTACAGAACCGCTTCCTCCGTAAGGCCACGGGATCCCCCTGGTATGTCAGAAACGAGATCCTCCATCTCGACTGTAAGATTCCCACAATCCATCAGTTCTTAAAACGCATATCCAAGCGTTACTTTGAATCCGCTCCCAAACATCGCAACCCTCTGGTTGTCGAGGCTGTCAATTATGTCCCCTCTAGAATCAGTAAGATTCGCTGTCCGAGGCATGTACTCTCCGACACAGATGACCCCATAACACTCCTCCAGGAGACACAAGGGCAATAGGGCCACCAGTACAGTATACAAATACAGACGGCACCCGTCATTCTACCCCGCCGCCGCCGACGGCGACGTCCTTCGCAATCGCGACCGCGTCCCCGAGTAAATGAGACTCCCCCCCGACCCTTGCTTGAAAACGAGGTGCCAGCAGTTTTTGCAGCTGAGCACGTAGCTTTAAATACCCCGTATAATAATCAAGATGAAAATCTAAGTTTGATCCAGGCTGTCTCTTCTTGCTGTCCTCCCCTCAGCGACGCTCTAAGGTTCGTACCCTTAGCGAGCGTTCGCCTAGTTTTAATTTAGAATAGTTATTGCCCCTGGCTGGAGGCTTCGAGTATAGAAGCTTAAGGCAGCCACAGGAAAGCCCGATTAAGCAGCCATGACCTCATAGGGAGGTCAACTGCGAGATACAACTGCTAGTTTAAAAAAAAAGTTTGTGAGTCAGTCAGAGCCAGTTCGAATACTATACGACACGCAAGCAGTCACTAATTGCGTCCCGCGTCATCTCGCTTCCCTTTATATTATACCCACTCTCATTAATGTTTATGAACTGTATTTAGTTATAGTAACTCCATTATTAAATTCAGTGTGTCATACTTAATGAACATTTTATTTCAACTACTATAGAACCTATAACACACCCTCACAGAAGTTCAATGACCGCAAGGAGGTATGGCAAATCAAGGAGCTTCACGGGTGCTTCTATCGGGCTCTTCATGAGCCTGGTGTAGACTTTCTAGCGCACGTATCCTGGCTACGTTTTGGTAACCTTTTCGGGGAAACTGAAGGTTTCGCCTGTGCGATTATGGATGAAGTTATCTTGACGAATAACTACCGGATAAACATACATATTTTTATATAAAACTTGTGTTAAGTAATAAATAGGAAGTGCCTCATCTGCCGGCGCCGACTACCGAATTGGCTGCTGGCGCTAAGTTTGGAAAAAAAAGCGGAAAATGGGGTTGGCAATTTGGCATTTTGGAGTAGATAGGCGGGGTAGGCATACTTAAAAAAACATGCAATAAAGCATTTTTTGTTTTTATTGATAACTTCCATAATCCATGATTTCCATTGTAGTAGGTATAGGATAAAATAGTTCTAAGAATGAATATTGTAATATGACCTCAATAAGAGACGATTCCTTATGTGGTGGTTGAGGCTGCAACAGTAACTTATTGTCAACCGAATCTGAAGCCTGCCCTGCATACCGTAGCGGGCATTACCCTCTGACATCATCCATGTACTACACCCTATTACTATAAATAAGGTAATTCCATTTAATTAAAGTTAGTCCTGTAACAACTTTCGTAGGTATGTTTAATTGCTCGTCCCACCTACCGCTATCACACCATATTCCAGTAAACAATACTACCCGGAACTGAACTAGCTAGATTAGGTTAAATATTTTTACTCGCAAAAAAGATTAGGTTAGAACTGTGACCCCCTTTTGTGCGATTCTAATAATTGCACCCTCAGCGCGTACCTCGTCTTTTGGCGCACGTACTCCACGATGTCCTCCGCCTTAGTGGTGTAGTGGCAAGCGGAATATGTACAGTAAGCGCTCAAAAGTGCATGAGCACGCTAAGAGTCGTATTGCTGTGAACACGCGGTATATTCCGTACATTTGTATGTGTAAACAGTCAGACGTCTGTGGTGTGAGTGCCGTACACACACCACAGAGAACGCAGTTTTGAACTACACACTATCGTATCGTCACGGTTCGCGGGCGCCGCACTTATATTTCCATAACTTTTGTTAGCACGCATCATACTCGTACGCGTGACCTTGGCCAGTGTATCGCATTGCTAAAATTCGAAAGTAATTTATATGTGCAGATAGCAGAAGGCGTTAAGCGTTGGTCTTAGATTCAAGAAGGCTAAGGTTCTAATCTCGTAAATCACAGCGCTGTTTTTGCAAATATTATTATTTTTGTTTGCAATAATAATATTTTTAAATATCCTGCCTATTTATTAATGTTGTTATTGCAATAAAGGGTTTAGAATAAAAAATGCGTGATATGTTATAATAAAAAATAAATAATATTTATTCGTTATGTTTATTTTACTTAAGTATACCTAGTTATCAAACTGCTACAATTATTTATCATTACTTCACCTGAATAATATGTGAAATAGATGTCTAGAAACTCAGAAGCAATTTGTATTATTTTGACATATTTAAATTTTGAAATGTTTTAAATTTTAAATGGATTTTTTTGCACCATAAATATAAAGCTTTGATCATGGTCTAAGTAATTAAGCAATAAATAAGAATATTAGACTACTTAAAATGTAAAAAAATCTACTGACAAAATTGTTGATTTTAAGGTTAAAGGCAGTTGTTCATATTAATTATTTTAAACTTTATTTGACTTTAGTAAATATTGGTTGTTATTGAGGTTAAAGCTTAAGTATTCATTTTCTTTACGAAAAGAAGATTGAAACTAAACCTCAAATTTTAATCCTAAAATAATACTATTACTAAAATAATATTAAACAATTTCGGTATATCTGCAAGAAATACGACAAACACCCTATTGAAACGTGCTTAAAAAATTCGTTACCCTAAATTCATGCAATAACGAATCTGTTGTTTATTAAGTTGGTACGGTCAATATTTTAAGGTCAAAAACGGTTTTCTAGCTGGTCTTCAGTGATGCAAGCCTTCAGAGTGCACGGCGAACGGTTCATAATGACGTGTTTTTAATAATTCAGCAAAATATCTCGTTGGTATGAAACCATTTGTTTCATTCACCATTTGACGTCGCTGCTACTCGATAATAAGCCCCTTCCTCATATCTCTTAACCGTCACAGTATTTCTCTAGAACAAAGAAAAACATTGTTTTTATTACACATAATACCTAATTATTTATTATTCACTAATCGAATTAAACCTCACAATGAATTTAAAACTTTATAGGCATCTTCTGTCTCAACAATACCTCTGTTCTATCAACAATACCCTTGATTAGGATTTATGTTTAGTAAAATATGAAATATATAAATGATAACACTCACACTTAGTCCGGTTTTATTAGATATTCACTTCACTTTTACGCAGCGCAATAATATTCTCTGATCTGATCTGATCTCTTCAATATATTTTATGCCTGCTTTTTGATAATAATAACCACAACACTGCGCTAAATGCTCGTCACCAATATTATCACGGCACGAACCAACAAAGTTCTATTAATTGAATACTTGTAACAAACTGCATCTACCCCACAGAAATCGAAATAATTTACTTAGTTTTTTGTGGTCTACCTGCTAAACTTTAATATTTATGTGAACAAGACGAATGAAACTAAAAACGAATGATGATTATCGAACTAGTCATTGGTTGCAGACAAAGTGAGTGTGTGTGTGTAATGTGCGTGTCTACAGTATTGTAACAACTTATAGAAGAAGGTCGTAAGTCAAACCGAAGCGTCAGTCTATTGCTTTGTGAGATTGCTTATGGACTTTTGGTCGGTACTGTACACCGGTGTGTTCGGCTTTGCAGCACACAGGCTCACTTCGGGGCCCGTAGGAGCTTTGCCGCAGCGGTTTTTCTTCGTTTACCATCGGCGCTTCCTCCTTTGCACCGTCACAAAACCGTCATCATTATCAGTCCTATTCGGCGCCTGCTCTGGCATGGGCTTGATACTAGGATAGGAGCGCCAGGGGCACTCGCGGTGACGCTAGCGAAATCCCTTTGTAGGGGTTTCGCCAGGGCTGCAGACACTGGCAGCGGGATGGGGCTCGGGCAGCGGTACATGGAGGAGCCACGGTGACAAGCACGGCCGTTCTCCGCATCGGTCAAGCACAGCACTTCAGAGTTAACCAGGCAGGGGGCTAATATTTTCCACACACACCACACATTAGCACCACACATTAGGGCCACATTTAAAATGGATGTTAATGTGCTGCGAATAATTTGGTCAATTTTGTCCAAGAGGTGTGACTGCTTCCATAAGGGGAAGAGCGTAGACAATATATAAAATTTGGACCAAAACAACAGTATCTAATCAGGGTGAATGCCGAATGTAAATTAATTTTGGAGAGTCTGTCCGAGACGTCGTTAAAGTTTTTGATTTTTTCGTCGATGAAAGGAGAAAAACTCTTCTAAAATTGGGGAACCTAGGAGCTGAAGTGAACTTTTTTCTAAAATTTTGATTTGTGGGGCTATTGCATTAAATTTATCAAGGGTCAATTGTTTGTCAGTTATGTCAGAAAGGAACATTTCGCATTTTGATGGGTTAAGGTCCAAGCCAGTGGATTTAAATTGTTGTTTGAGGAGTTGTAGGTCTTTCAAAACGGTGTCTACATCACCTCCTAGCGTTCCATCATCTAAATACCACACGTTAAATTTTGAATTTAGTTTCTGGATAATTGGATGGATAGCCAAGCTGAAAATGACTGGCCTACTTTGTAGTTGATAAACATGTTCTCCCATACGGAATGTATGGGAAAACATGTTTTTGCAACTGCAAAGTTAAGTTGGTCGATTATTACTCGTTAACTGGTAGAGCCTACTTAGCTGTGACAGTTTTCCTTTTAATTTCGTTATATAAACTACTGCTGTGATTTTTTTCACACATCCAAAACCAACCATTTAGCTGGCAGGGGGGGGGGAGGACGCTTGACTCTAACGGATCCCTGAATCCAAAAATGGTTTTCACAAACTCACAATGTTTTTGAATGACCTTTCCAATGATACCCCACATCATGGGATAAAAAAAACATCACCACTTTACGTGTATGGGAGGTACCCTAAAAAAAAAATGTTTTTCATAATTTGTCGGCGTAATTAATATGTATACCTATCAGTAGCGAAGGCTCACGTTATGGAGGAAGGAAGCCGGAGCAGCAAAAAAAAAAAAAAATCCTATTCCTACCAATCCCGCACTCATAAGACGGACAGTGGGTCGTCTTAGGGGAACAGCTACGAATATGTTTTAAAAACCCTATATTCTATAAACAACTACAATCTATGAAAAGTAAACACGGGAACAATACATTTTATTAAATTTACGACTGCCAGTCACTCATTTATATTTATCGTAAAGGGAAACATTAAAATGTTTGAACGAACCATCGCGGCGTTTGTAATTTATAGTTACATCTGGGCGAGCACGTATTTTCAAAACTTAACCTTGAAATGCATGTTTCTTCACAAAGTAATTGTCAAACGACATTCTAAAACTATGAATGCCGCCATCCTAATAAGATCGTACTAATTATTTTCAAATCTACTCTAAATAAGTAATTTCAGCTTATTAAACTATCTACTTACCCCAATACCTAATTATAACGTACTTTATTTTCACATCCAATAAACTCAAAACACTATGTTAATCACTGTCCTATGACTACAAACAAATATTAATACTACTAGTAATGATAAACTAATGAATTCAATAAATACTGTGCGAAAAAAAAGCAAATTAATATGGTTCTAATGCGATTACGTCAAAAAGCAACCACACATTGTCATACGAATAATGAAATGTTTACGAACTCCGAACTCCTACCCAGTATAACGAAATTCAACGAAAACTACCGAATCAAATGCGTATGCCAGAAAGAGGTGGTGCAATAGCAATAATTCCTTCTCGCTCCCGCGCGCACGTTTCTGCTACTCTGTGCCTACAATAACTCGCTACAGACCGGCTTACCCGGCTCATAGAAACCGCGGTATCACGTGACCGAAGTGACGTCATGATGACTTTATTTTTTGTAAGGAAATTGAATTTAGCATAAGCCGGACGCGCCTACGAGTTATTTTAGTGCAGTGTTTTGTTGTTGGGTTATTAAGACAATTTTTAATGTATGTAGGCGTTTTGTAATAGGTATTTTAATTTTATGGTGTATCAAATACTTATAGTTTGATTATTCAATGACGATAGAGTGGTTGTGTTCCGAATTTCCAAAGGGAAGCCGGTAGAAATCGGCTTATATGGACGTTTCGCCCCTGATACCTATGCCAAATTACAGCTTTCTAGTACTAAGGGTCTCGGAGCTAGACCGCGGACAGACAGACAGACAGACAGACAGACAGACAGACGGACATGACGAAACTATAAGGGTTCCTTGTTTACTACGGAACCCTAAAAAGGATCCCTGTGAATGTCTACGTTTTTTATATTAAAAAAAGAACAAATTGTGGAGGCCCGGGGCCATGGCCCCTGTTACCCCTCCTTAAAGCTGGCCCTGGATGTCATGGGTGTGTCGTTGCTTCAGAGCCGGTGACAGAGCCGCTATCGCTGATCGTGGTGACGGCTGGCGACGTGCGGCGCGCGTGGCCGGACGGGTCGGCGCGCACGCGTAACCACTCGCTGCCCGCGCTCAACGTGCGCGCCATCGACTTCCTCTACGATAACCGGTACGTGCCCCACCTGCCCCCCTTCCCCCCATACCGCACCGCCGGACTGACGACACGCCTTGTGTGTGCAGGAGCATCTGCTACGTGCACCACAACATCAGCAAGTCGGGCATCGTGTGCGTGGACGCGGACGACTTCAGCCGCCGCACCGTGCTCGGCGTGCCCGACTTCTTCCCCGACGTCACCGGCGTGAGTCACCTGGCCATCGACTGGGTAGCCGGCAACTGGTACCTGGTGGACGGCGGGCGCGAGGCGCTGTACGTGTGCTCGCGCTCGCTGCGCCACTGCCGCCTGCTGCTGGACGCGGCGCTGGCCAAGGTGCACGGACTGGCGCTGGACGCGGGCGCGGGGCTCATGTTCTGGTCGGTGTGGGGCGCGTCGCCGCCCGGCGTGGAGCGCGCCAGCCTGGCGGGCGGCGCGCGCGCGCACGTGGCGGCGCACAAGCTGGTGTACCCGAGCGCGCTGGCGCTGGAGCCGGCGGCGCGCGCGCTGTACTGGGTGGACGCCTACCTGGACTGCGTGGAGCGTGCCGACTACAGCGGCGCCAACCGCCGCACGCTGCGCCGCGGATACGCCGTGAGTACCCGCACGCGTAACTCTCGCATCGCGCACTTCGTGAAGAACATAACTATTTTGCAATTCCTATTTGACTGTTCCATTAACGTGAATACTCAATATTTTCGATTGTGTACCTGTAGGTTTGGTAATTTATTTTTTAATTCAGTCGTACATATTATACTTCTATACATTTAAATTGGTGCCAACATAAACTCATTGGAGTTTTACCGTGAACCAAAATCGTCAACTACATAATTTAGTTAAAGAATTAAAATGAAGCAACAAAGAAAATTACAACGAAATAGTTATCTATACTACCGAGCGAACATTGGTGACCGATGTGGGGATCTAAAATTAAAAATATTTAATTTCACATAAACCTATATGGGCCCTTATGAAACGTCAGAAGCTAGGTGCACGGTTCCAACTGTTCGTTTCCTATGGAGAAGAGCCGGCAAGAAACTCTACGCTTACTCTTTTAATAAAAAATTTGGCTTTTACAATAATTTCAAATAACAGTGTTACGCGGAAGGACAGTGTAGGTCTTTCAACAAGTACCAGGTACTTAAAAAAATAGAAAATGATCAACAGGTCTACAGTCCACTAAGCCTACAGCGTTCTCACATTCACAAAATATAAAAGAATCTGTACATCCACCCTTAACAAACGTCACGTAAGGCCGCAATACTGTAGAGGGTGTGACAATACATGAACATATATGATAAGTTAAGGAAGTAGCTAAGACCTACAAGCCTAACAGTCCCTACGACTCTAAGCCCTATAGCCCTACAGCCCTAACCTATCATATACCTAGTATGATAGATAAATATATAAATAAGTTCAGGATGTCTGCACCATGCGACCTAAGGTTACAGACGGATGGTAGACAGGATGTCCAGGTTCGGGAAGGGTACACTCACTGCCAGTCCCCTTGCCCACTGTAGGGATTGATTTTGACAAACTGACACTTCGGGGAACTGGGGGCTGGTGTACTCAACAAAGCATCAGTTTTTCAGTAATCTGAAGTACGTTGTACTAGGGTATTCTGTCGGAAAGCCTCTCGTTGCGGATCGGTCACTGGCCTCCCACAAGCGGGTTTAACTAGTTGATTGAGAAGTCGCACAGATATAACAAGAGCGCAGATACCACTCGTACATACTTAACTATTACATTAGGGTAGGGCCGTTAGGGAAGAAGAAAGAAGAGCACTATGGAGATACAGGAAGTTAACGAACTAATCAGGAGCCAGGAGGCGGATTACAACGAGATCAAAAGGGTGGTAACTAAAATGTACATTTGAGTTACAAAAGATAAATAAATAAAAACCTATTTTAATTAAACGCAACTACATGGTTGCTATTACAACTGTAATAAATCTGAATAATTATCATGTCCACAAAAGCCACTAATAAAGAGTTGAAATTAAATCGTAATGTCAAGTAATATGTCAAGGACGAATGTAAAAAATAAACATGGTTATTTGGGAGCAGTTAATAGATTCTTACATAATCATACCGTTAATGAGGTACCAGGGAAGCCACATGTGCAGAAGGGTTTATTGCCAAACTTCATTGTCTTCAACGTAGTCTTTAATTTTATAATATGCTTTCTTGATAAGGACACGTTTGATGTGGGTTTTGAACTTCCCATCGCCAAGTTCTGTAACAGACTTTGGCAACTTGTTATAAAACCGGATACTGTTTATAAGAAATGACTTGCTTGTTTTAGTTAATCTAAATTTGGGTATCTCAATTTTCATGTCTACTACGTGTATTATGAAAATCGCTTCTTACTTTGAAAAGTCCTAAGTTTTTGCGAACACACAAAATACCTTCAAGATATATAGAGAAGGCAGAGTCAGTATATCTGTCGTGGCTAGATCTTAGAATTGATCATTTTGTCGTGGCCAGATCTTAGAATTGACCATTTCATGAAATGATCAACCATTTTATGAAAAGGTTGCATTTCATGAAATAGAACATCGACCGCTGGCCACATCATGATGTGGTCTGGCCAGATCACTGAATACTCAACGTTTGACGATATGAACAGTTAAACGCACGACTACTTCATGATGTGGCCAAACATTAGTGATCATTTCGTAAAATAGTTAGATTATCCACCGGTAGAGGCGTTGATGTCGCTTTGTTTTTGTTGTGCATCATGGCGGCGGACGACAATTCGATTAGAAAAGCAATTATAAATGGAAAATAATAAAGCTTCCGAAAAACAAATTAACTTCCGACGATCTGTGGTTGACTGTAATACGATGTGTTAAAATGAATTACTTACCGAAAAATTATTACAAAATTAATCGACAAAAAATGTTGTATTTAAAAAACAAACATGAGCTTATTCAAAATACAATTCTACGAAAAATAATCTGTACTTTCAAATAATAAACTAAATTTCCGAAAAAAATACTAAGTTTCCGAAAACGTATGTTCTGCTAAAATAATACGTTCGTTCATGTTTTTGTTTACGTTTTGCTTTGAAAGGTAGGTTAGGTTAGGTTAGAACTGTGAAACCACAAAACGCACGAGCCGAGCGAGCGTAGCGAGCGGTGCCGCGGCAGCGGCCGGCGAGTGCCAGGGTCCGTTTCGGCACAAGAGAATGTAAAACACCACATTTCCAAAACATTACATTCTCTTGTACCTAAACGAACCTGGTCTTTGTTTGCGCCACAGTTTATAAAATGTGTAAGGTTAATTCTAAATTTATAATAGGTGAGTTACGATAAAAATGACTAAATGAATATTACGTCAGCAAATGCTGTATTGATTTTACAGAATTTTCAGTATTTTATTCGGTCGTTTCTTTATTTGTATTCGCTTAAAAGTTGTCGGAAAATTAGTATATTAAGCAGTCAATTTCATATTTTGAGAATGCTCATATTCTGATTTTTTTTCGGAGGTTTTATTACTATCCATTATAAATATGCAAATGGAAGATAAAAGTGCAGTGAAGTATCGTTATTATACCAAGCTACGTGACTTTTATGAAATTCACTCGAAAAACGAGCGCAACCATAAAAAGCCATGGAGTTTAAAACGTATTTCACAGGTTAATATTTAACTATTCAAATCTTAATCATTATTATTTTTCTTCTGGAATGAAAGCTATTTAAAATGTTTTATTTATCGATTGACCCAGATTATTAAGAGTTAATGAATGCCAGTACCTAATATTTGCATGAATACCCCATTTAATGATATAGCCAAACGTCGACTGAAATATCATTAAACGTTGACGTTTGAACGATACGGTCAATTTTAGCTGGCCATTTAATGAAACACAGCCATTTCATGAAATGGTCGATCATTTTATTACCCGACTACGGCGAAGCAAAAAGGGTTATGATTTTGACCGGTATGTATGTAAGTATGTATGTTCATCTGTTACCTCATAACTTCTAAACTACCGATCATAATTTGACAAATGAGGTATCATTGGAAGCGTTTTGATTGTCCGCTGGTTATAGGCTATGTGACGTCACATTAAATGCAATATGGCGCCCTCTAGAGGATATAAAGTAACGAAACAAAAAAATTAATTGGGTATCAAATGAAAGGACTTGACAAGCACATTACAAATATGTATATATATATCATATTTTCCAAGCAAATAAATATGTTTAAATTGGTAAAAACAAGTAAAAGTGAGACTGTGCTACGTACGGCGCGGCTGTAAAATTAATACCTATTTTATACCATAAATGCTGTGATGGTCCAGTGGTAAAGGCCTCGCCTCTCATGCTCGTGCATGAGAGGCGAGGTCTTAACCACTGGACCATCGTCATGTAAACTAAGTCTTTCATGTGACCCCAAAAGTAAAAATCAAGTGGGTGTGAGGTCAGGACTTCGCGCAGGCCATGAAATTGGCCCTCCCCTCCCAATCCATCGGTTAGGGTCCGAAACTTCGGAGCCTATTCGTCAAAAACAAACAAAAAATCTTTCCTCTATATAATATTGGTATAGATCAGCATTTTTTTTGTACTCACTATTCAAATAAATAATTATTGTATAAAAAAGGGAGTGGGGGAGGTTTATTTTAAATTCTATATTATTATTCTATAGGTACTATTCTAACTGGCGAAATATGAGTGTACTCTAGATACAAATCTGCCTAACCCTTGGAACTTTAGGCGTGATATCATGTTATTATAGAAATACTCAAACGAGAGCGCTTAGATTAGTCAGGCATATTTATAGTAGTAGGTTTTATTACACGGTGATAAAATGTAACACTCGTACAGACACAAGAACTACAACATATTTCGGTGCTGGGCTCGACGCTGTACCTGCCGGTGTGGCGCAACAGCAGCGTGGCGCTGGTGCCGCGCTACTCGCACGCGCGCCAGCCGGCCGCGCTGGCGCTGGACGCGCGGCCTACGTCCGCGCTGGTGTTCCAGCGCCAGCGCCAGCCGCGCGTGGCGCATCCGTGCGCGCGCGCCAACGGCGGCTGCGCGCACATCTGCATCACGGCCTACGTGCGCGGCGCGGCGCACGCGCACTGCGTGTGCCGGCACGGCTGGCGCCCGGCCGGGCGCGCGTGCGAGCGCGTGCGCCTGGACGCCTACGTGGTGCTGGCGCGCGGGGCCCCGCCGCTGGTGCAGGCGCTGGCGCTGAGCCACGCGGGCTGGGAGGCCGCCGCGCCCGCCACCGACGCCGCGCGCCCCACCGCCGCCGACGTCGACATCCAGGGCAACTACCTCTACTACTGCGACGTGCACAGGTGCGCCCCACCCCCCTCGCCCCACCCCCTGTAGCTAGTAGCGCCACTGACGCTTCGCTCGTGTGCAGGTACGAGATAGTCCGTCAGAAGCTGGACGGCAGCGGGCGCGAGGTGTTCGCCGGCCGCGACGTCGACAACTGCGAGGGCATCGCCGTGGACTGGATGGGTGAGTCCCGCCACGAGCCGCGCTCGCCTCGCTGAGTAACACTGCATATTGTGTCATTGTGTGTGTGTATGTGTGTCAGGTCGCAACCTCTATTGGACGGATGACGCGCTGGGCACGGTGAGTGCGGCGCGATTGGACGCGCCCGGCGTGCGCCGCGTGCTCGTGCAGGACAAGGACTACCAGCACTATCACCCGCGTGCCATCGCGCTCAACCCCAGCAATGGGTAAGTCGTGTCATGTATCATGTCGTATGGAGTGTGTGCGCACTACAGCGTGGTTGTTGCAGCACGATGTACTGGTCGGTGTGGGCGGCGCGCGACGCGGCGGGGCGCATCGAGACGGCGCACATGGACGGCTCGGCGCGGCGCACGCTGCTGGACAAGGAGCTGCACTGGCCCGCCGGCCTCGCGCTCTCCGACTCCGGCGACCTGTACTGGTGAGTGTGCGGCGGGCGTGGCGACGCATCTGCCGAGCCCGTGGGTGATGATGCTGAGCGCGTGGGGACATGTTGCAGGTGCGACACGTACCTCAACAAGATCGAGCGCCTGGTGCTGGCGACGGGCGCGCGCGTGCTGGTGGCGGCGGACGCGCCGCACGCGCCGCTGCTGAAGCCCTACGGCCTGGCGCTGTACGAGGGTGAGTCAGAGCAGCCCTTACATAGTACCCCAGCTAGCAAAGTCCCCTTACAAACAAAACATGTAAGAACTATGGTTTCATACAAGGCTTATACGTGTTCTGATTAAGCCAGAAACCCTAAATACCCTTACAACAAAAGCTTGTAAGAGCTATGGTTTCATATAAGGTTTATAATGTGTTCTGATTAAGCCAGAAACTCTAATAGTGCCATTTTATAAGTCTATTTAAGTTTTCAGAGCATTCATACTTGTAACATATTCTATTAAGACGTATATAATAAGAAAACGTCATATAATATTAATAAGAGCAGTGGCATTATAAGCAGAGAGCAAAGGGCGCTGACCACCTTGTTTTCATTTCTTGACTCTCCCACTTCCCCTAGTTATCTAAGCCGCCCACTTTCAGTACATTTGTAACAACCACAATAAGAATCTATGGTCATCAAATAATCGCGTTCTTCAATGTCCCACTCACCGCAAAGCCTTTATTCACTCTTCCTTCTTCGTTCAGTCTATTTCTTTGTGGAATGCGCTCCCCCTGGAAATCAGGATGGCAACCAACCGATCAGTGGTGCAGGGTGATTTTATGGAGGAGGTAAGCCGGAGCAGCAAAAAACAACCATCAAAATAACGGTGTCCGATTTCGTTCTACTTTTCTATTATGAGCTTCATGCTAATTAGTGAAAATAATTCTATTCCTACTAGTCCCGAACTCATAAAACAGCTACAAATATGTTTTTCAGTCTGCATATCTATTTTGATGAATTCGTCAGATTAAAATGTAAGAAACCCTATATTCCATAAACAACTACAATCTAAGAAAAATAAACACGGGAAAAATACATTTTATTAAAAATACGACTGCCAGTGACAGTCATTGATACAACATCAAAATGTTTAAAAAAACCATCGCGGCGTTTGTAATTTATAGTCATATCTGGGCGAGCTTAATTATGTGTTTCTTATTTTCAAAAGATAACCTTGAAAAGCATGTTTCTTCACAAAGCAAATAATCTGGCAAACAACATTCTAAAACTCTTAATGCCGCCATCCTAATAAGATCGTACTACGATCGATACGATTACTTTTCAAATCTACTCTAAATAAGTAATTTCAGCTTATTAAACTATCTACTTACCTCAAATACCTAATTACAACGTACTTTGCTTTCACATTCACTAAACTCAAAACGTTAATCACTGTCCTATAACTACAAACAAATATGAATACTACTAGTAATGATAAACTAATGAATTCAATGAATATTGAGCGAACAAAATGCAAATTAATAAGGTTCTAATGCGATTACGTCAAAAAACAACCACACATTGTCAAACGAATAATGAAATGTTTACGAACTCCTAGACGAACGCATTACGAAATTCAACGAAAACTACCGAATCAAATGCATGTGCCGGAAAGAGGTGGTGCAATAGCCACCATATAATAGGAACCATCCTTGCTCTAAAATAACTAATTTAGTTCCAAATATAATTATTTAACCTCAAAATGGATACTAATCCCCAAATGAATCTTAAAGTCGTTACCCCAATATCATAATTTAAACTGTTTCATAAAACTACATATTTTTTTTTATTTACAATATTTCAGGGATAAGGAAAATAATATGAAACATCAGTACATTTTGTCAGTCATTCATATTTCTTTGCCAACATCAAATTCAATATTCTACACCATACCATCACATCTCCTATTCCCCACATAATATCACTATTTAATAAGTATTCTAATATTTACCATAAAACTAATAGGTTACCTTAATTTACAGTAGATCTCCAACCAATACCAATATGTTGAGCAATCCACATTCAATGTTTATGTCTCCTGTCTCACCACAAGATGTCATGAGAGCAATAAAATCTTTAAAAAATAAGAACAGTTTCGGACATGATGGCATAGCCACAAGAGTAGCAAAATTTGTTTCAGATAATGTTGCCTTACACCTCAGTCACATTATAAACTTATGCATCAGCTCTGGAGTGTTTCCAAAAGCGTTAAAAGTAGTTATCGTAAAACCACTGTTTAAAAAACACGAAAGGGAAAACTTAGCCAACTACAGACCCATTGCCTTAATTCGTATTTTTTCTAAAGTCATCGAAAATATCCTATATGGATCAATTAAATAATTTTTTATGTAAGTATAATATTCCATGTGATGAACAAAAAGGTTTTAGGAAAAACAGAGGTGTTAATTTAGCTATTTACGATTTGCTTAAAGTAATTTTAAAAAATGTTGACAAAAGAGTACCAATATGTGCAATTCTCGCTGATGACAAAGGCTTTCGACTGTGTCCATCATAAAACCTTGCTAACTAAGCTTGACATGTATGGCATAAGAGGAAATGTCCTTAATCTTGTTGAATCATATCTGAGTGAACGTGAACAATACACAGAAATATCTAGGATATGTATAAAAAGCAAACGCGAAAAGAAATACTTTTCTGAATACAGAAATGTCAAACACGGCGTGCCTCAGGGTGGGGTGCTGAGTTCTCTTTAATTTCTGCTTTATATAAATGACTTACCGCGGCACATAAAAGTCCCAATGATTTTGTTTACTGATGACAGCACCGCATTAATCAGTTGTTCTGATGCAAATAAATATTAACAAGACATAAATAATAAACTCAGGGACATTGTGAATTGGCTTGACGACAATAAATTAGTAGTTAATTTAGGAAAGACTAACATAATACATTTTTATCAGCGGACATCAATACCAAATTTAAAAATTGAATTTAATAGAACAAAAATAGACCAAGTACAAAAAGCAAAATTTCTAGGCATAGTAATTGACAGTCAAATGACGTGGAACCTCAAGTAGAAGAGGTATGTAAAAATTGAGCATAACTGCTTATGTCTTATTCAATTTAGCTAAGAAAGTTAACATCACCACAAATTTGATTGCATACCATGGTCTCGTAGCATCCATTCTAAGATACGGTATAATTTTCTGGCGAAATTCTTGCTTGCGGGAACAGGTATTCAAAGCCCAAAAACGTTGTTTGAGGTCGATGTTAAATATGAAATCGACTGATAGTTGTTTTCCAGTGTTTAAGTCCCTAAAGCTGTTAACATTTCCGGCAATGTATATTTTAGAAATGGCATTTTTTGTTAAACGTAACATGCATCTTTTTACTACAGTATCACGAAGTAGTAAGAGACCTATCAGAAGCCAGTACAAAAATCTTTTACTAATGGACAGTTGCAATACTGCATTACATAAAAAAATGTTATTAGTATGGGACCTACAATTTATAACAAAATACCTGACATAATAAAAGATGACACAATACGTAATTTTAAAAAGAAGATAACAGCATTATTGATTGAAAAATGCTACTACTCGGTTAACGATTTTCTAAATGACAATGACTTAAGCTCCGTACTCACATACGGTTTTACTCGATCGAGCTATCATGTCGAGTAAAAACCAAAGGCGTGGGCTTTCGTCCACACATTCAGCATTAATCTATCGAGTGACGCGCACCGTTCTGTATTCACCGAACCGTTCGAGCCAAAACATGTCTGTTCAACAAAGGAGACGGTGGCTGCTACATTTAGCAAGTCTCGCAGTTCTTAATTATAAAAAAATTAAAGGAAATTAAAAGAAAAAACATAAAAAGAGGTACTGGGTTAAAGATTGGTTAGGTCGGTGCTCTGATTACACCCACGTTAACTTGATTAAAGAGCTGTGTCCCGAAGATTATAACAATTATTTAAGGATGCCTGAAGTGCTAAATGAAGAATTACTTTTTATGATTACCTCATTAATAAAAAAAAAGATACTCATATGAGACAATCTATTTCTCCTCACGAAAGATTGACTGTAACATTACGATATTCAGCGACTGGAAGAAGTTACACTGATCTACAATATTCTTCAATAATATCAAAACAAGCCCTTAGTGTAATAATACCTGAAACTTGCGAGGCAATTTTCAAGGTGTTAAAAGAAGAATACATGAAAGCAAGTGTTTAAAATTATTTATTATAGAAAGTCATACATTATCATTATTGTAGGTGTTATAACCATGTTGCGGTGTATATATTACTGTGTCTGTAGTTAAGGTATTCATTTGTGCGGCAAACATTACATCGTTTAGCAATTTTTCAGTTATAATTCTGGTTGTCTCTGGCAATTTTCTTAGTTTTGCTGCTATATTTTTTCCCACAGCATCATATTCATCTTCTCTAACATTAAATATGTCAGAATTTAAATGGTTATTTAAAGTGTCTAATATGTCATCCGCAGCCTGTGTATCCGCGCGTCGTTTAGATGGTTGATTAGAAGTAGTTGACGGTTGAGACAACATAATATTATCCGTGGAAGGAGATGGAACATCGGAGTAGTTGTTTTCTGTTGTCGACGAGTCTTGAGTACTGGAATCCTGTAAATAATTAAATATATTTTTTGTCTTTCAGTTTCCTGAATCAGAAGACCAATGGTTAGCTATAGCTCGAGATTTTGAAATTTTTTGGAATTTCCCACACTGTACAGGCAGCATAGATGGAAAGCATGTCCGGGTTGTAGCGCGTGGTAACAGTGGTTCATTGTTGTATAATTACAAGGGTTATTACAGCATTGTGCTTATGGCTGCAGTTAACGCAAAGTACGAATTTATTATGGTAGACGTCGGTTGCAATGGACGCATATCAGATGGTGGAGTGATTGCGAACACAAATTCTACCAGTTGTTAACAAAAGGAAAATTGCGATTACCACCTCCAGCAAAAGTTAGGAATGCAAACACAGAGTTACCATATGTTTTTATCGGTGATGAAGCGTTTGCTTTGAGATCTGATTTTCTTAAACCATACAGCGCACTATCACTTGACCATTCGAGAAGGATCTATAACTATCGGCTCAGCAGAGCTAGGAGAGTAGTAGAGAACGCATTTGGAATCCTTTCTAATAGATTTCGTATTTTCTATACGCCTATTCAGGTTTGCAATATTGCAAATATAAACAGAATTGTATTGGCTACTTGTGTTTTGCATAATTATTTACTGCGAAGAGCTTTTCATACGGTCCGACAAAACGAGTATGACAGTGAAGTGATTGCGACAGGTGAAATGATTAGCGGCGCCAGACCCAATGAAAACATGATAAATTTACCACATTCACAGCAAAGAAACGCATCTGAAACGGCAAAAAGAATAAGAGATGATTTTAAAAATTATTTCAATAATGAAGGCGCTGTTGAGTGGCAAGAGAGAATGATTTCATTCTAAGTATTATTTATAAACGTTGAGTGTCAAAACTGTGAATGAAAGCATAATAATTATTATTTATTTAAAAAATATTATTAAAAAAAACAGCAATTTACCTCTGTTTCATTTAGATTGTCCCTTGTAGGTAAAATGGGGCTTGAATCGTCTAAAACATCTAGTAACTTAAAATACCACAACTTTGTTTTATATACATCAGCTGCGCCACTTCCACTTCGTGATTCACGGCTCTTCTTTTTTTCTTTGCGATAAGAAGCACGAAGGCTGTTTATCTTCTTGACCACGCTCTCTCTATTTGCATCCTGATCAGTAGTCTTAAGCACCTCCAGTAATTTGTCGTAGCATTCATTTCTTTTATATTTATTTGAGTAATCTTTGGACTTGACATTCCACAAACAATCACACTGTCTATATAAGTTAATAAATTCTTCTATAACACCTTTGGAATAAACTCGTAAATCCATTTTTTTTATTCTACACGTGTTTTCACGACGATCAACAACGTCGGACTGACGCTCGACTCGCGCCACTCGCGGCGACAACACACGCTTGAGTCAAGCTCGACGGCTCGCTTCAAGTAGGTGCGAAGGAAATTACTTTTATTTAATTCCATCGAGCCGGCTCGTTGCGAGCCTTCGAGCTGTGAGTTTTGCGGTCCACACGTTGATTTTTACTTGTTTTCGAGTAAAACTATCGAGTAATACCGAATATTCGTGAACGGGCGCCGTCAGTAGGGACTGGTCGTCTCTTAGCTGCCACGGTTTACTTTAATTTATTTTAATTTTTGAATTGATATTATATTTTTATTACGGACGCTTTTAACGTGCACGTCTTTCTACATTGTTCTCACATGTATAAGTTCAACACGAATGATGTACCTAACCAATATTTTGTAACAATATTTTGATTTAAAAGAGTGTCCGTGGAGTTTCTTGCCCGTTCTTCTCCATAGGTACCTACTACGCTTTGGAATGGGCAACTAGCTTAATTTTTCTGACTGACCGACCCCTTGACAATTCAAAAGTACCTGTAATTGGTTTATTTGAAATAAATGCTTTGAGTTTGAGTTTGTGAGTACCTACTGAGCTTTAGATATTTTATCCTAAAATTTCTAATCTAAAATAATTATATATTCTTTTTTTGACATTCCAACTTATTTAATTGTACCCGTTTTGAACTGTAATTCGTCATTTTGTTTGACATTTTGAAACAATTTTTTTTAAAATTAATTTCTCGTTACTTCATTCATTAATGTTTGCATGCCTAATCTAAGGTAGATTTTACATGGATCACATTTTCTTTTAATACCTTATGTTATGTACCTACAATCTATGCAAATAAATAAACTTTACTTTACTTTAATACCATGCCAATCTATCTTTATATCGACACAGCCACTAAGCACGTCTTCCCGTCAGGAGCGACGTTGACCCCAAAAAAATAAATCTTTTCTTTTTTTTTTCGTGTTTAGATATCGATACCAATCACGTCTGCGGAGTTTCGCTAGCTAATTCAATTTGACCCTCTAGTTATCAACAATAGACACGGTAGGTTCCACCGATTATTTCAACTACAACTATCAATAACGTTATAATAATTACAAATAGGTACATAATGATCATGCTTGTCAAATTCCTTATTTTACTTTCTACATGGAAAAAATGAGTTAAAAAGCCAACGAACTGAGAACCTCCTCCTTTTTTTGAAGTCGGTTAAAAATAAACCGGTCAAGTGCGTTCGGACCACGCAAAATGAAGGGTTCCGTAGTTGGGATAAATTCATCCCAATAACAAACTTAACATTTTAGTTGAATAAAATGTTTTCATAAACATTCCAACTGCAAATGTAAGTTTGCGCGCACAAAATTGAGAGATTTACTATGTTATTTTAAGACCATAGACTTCTTATAGGTTTTCCTGTAATCTATTAGTAAAGATGCATACTCTGTATTTTTTTTTTCAAAATTTTAGGTTCAGTAGTTTCGGAAATATCATTAATACAGTTTATTTTAACATTATAAAAAACTAGCTTTTGCCCGCGGCTTCGCCCGTGTAAAGGTCGGAAATTATCCCATAGGAACGTACTACCACCGGGATTCATAGAATCCTATGTCCTAACCCAGGTCATGGCCTATCCGCATGCCTTTCATCTAAATATGTTCAGTCGTCATGGCATGAAATGGTCAAATACAGACAGATAGGTAGATAATAAATTCAAATAATCTTTTTTAGGGTTTCGTACTTCAAAATGCAAAATTGAAACCCATAAAGGATGACTTCGTAGTCTGTCAAGACCCTTTTTCTCAGGAACGCACGGTGATATCAAGTTGAAATAGATATAAAAACTTAGATCTACGGTCCCTTGGAGCTTTAAAGAAAATCCAAACTTCCAAATCAACGCAATAAAAACATACGGCCATTTAACTATACCGCATATTTATGTTGACATTCGTAAATAAAACAAAGCCTATTTGGTACTTCCCGTTGACCTAGCAGCATGAAGTTTGGCGAGAAGTAAGATTTTACAGTAAAAGTAAAGAGAAAATCAGTCAATTCATTATTGAATGCTTAGCTCCATAAAAGTAATTATCTGCTACATTCGTTCCCTATTCAGCCCAGGAAGTATTGGAATATTCAACTTGTATAGTGATATATTGTGTCCATTTAAATAATAGTAAGTACATTCTCAAATGCACTCTCATAGTCATTAAAAAGTTATTTCATCATACAAAGGTATATTCAAAATCAAAATCAAAATCAAAATATTTTATTTCACATAAACCTACATGGGCACTTATGAAACGTCAGAAGCTAGGTGCACGGTTCCAATTGGTCGTTTCCTATGGAGAAGAGCCGGCAAGAAACTCCACGGTTACTCTTTTAAAAATAATTGGCTTTTACAATACTTTCAAACATTGATGTAAATCACTTTCAAATAACAGTGTTTCTAGGTATGGGAGGACAGTGTAGGTCTTTCAATAAGTACCAAGTACTTAACAAAATAGAAAATGGTCAACAGGTCTACAATCCACTAAGCCTACAGCGTTCTCACATTCACAAAATATGTAGAAAAGAATCTATACAAAAAAAATTAATTAATTAAAAAAAGTAAAAAACCTATTTTAAATAAAACGCAATTATATGATTGCTATTACAACTGTAATCAATCTGAATAATTATCATGTCCACAAAAGCCACAAAAAAAAAGTAAATAATGTCAAATAATAGAATAGTTAATATGTCAAGGGCGAATGTAAAAAAAAATAAAGATTTAAATAATCATGGTAATTTGGAAGCAGTTAATAGACTCTTACTTATTTATGCCGTTAATGAGGTACCAGGGAAGCCACATGTGCAGAAGGAATTATTGCCAAATTTCCTTGTCTTCAACGTAGTCTTTAATTTTATAATATGAATTCTTGATAAGGACACGTTTGATGTGGGTTTTGAACTTCCCATCGCTAAGTTCTGTCACAGACTTTGGCAACTTGTTATAAAAGCGGATACTGTTTATAAGAAATGACTTGCTTGTTTTAGTTAATCTAAATTTGGGTATCACAATTTCATGTCGACTACGTGTATTTATATTATGGAAATCGCTTCTTATTTTGAAAAGTCCTAAGTTTTTGCGAACATACATAATACTTTCTAAGATATAAAGTGAAGGCAAAGTCAGTATATCAATTTCTTTAAATTTGTCTCTAAGGGACTCGCGAGGGCCCATTTTATAGATCGCGCGGATTGCCCTCTTTTGTAAAATGAAAATTGAATCTACGTCAGCTGCCGATCCCCACAGCAGGACGCCATAAGACATAATACTGTGGAAATAAGCAAAGTATACTAACCTAGCTGTGGCTATATCAGTCAACTGCCTTATTTTTCTTACTGCATAAGCAGCTGAACTTAATCTACCTGAAAGAGTTCTAATATGGGCGCCCCATTGTAATTTTGAATCTAAAGTAATTCCTAAGAATATAGTTTCCGTTATTGCATCTAGTTTTTTGCCATCAAGTTTTAGATTTAGGCCTACTTGAGGTACATTTGGTAATGAGAACCTAATACATTTCGTTTTGTTCGCATTAAGTAAAAGATTATTAGCTGCGAACCATTTTGAAAGTACAGCCAGGCTATCGTTGACATGTAATACATCTGTATCTTTCCTGTCTATTTTAAATATAAGAGAAGTATCGTCAGCAAATAGAATTATATCTGATAAGTTAGTCATCATGTAAGGAAGATCATTTATATAAACTAGAAATAAGAAAGGGCCGAGAATTGAACCTTGAGGCACGCCCATTTTCACTAGAGACCCCGAAGACATCGCCCCATTAACATTTACTTTTTGCTGCCTGTTTGATAGATAGGAAAGAACAAGATCAGCAGCTTGTCCACGAATTCCGTAGTGGTGTAATTTACAGATCAGTGTATTGTGGTCAACGCAGTCAAACGCCTTTGAGAGGTCACAGAAAATGCCAATTGCATCCTGGGACTTCTCCCAGGATTCCAAAATGTGACTGATGAGTTTAACTCCTGCGTCAGTCGTCGACCTACCTTTCGTGAAACCAAACTGGTGACTATGTAAAATCCCATTAGAATTAAAATGTGCCAACATCTGGTCTAGCATGATTTTTTCATATATTTTACTCAATGCTGGTAGCACAGATATTGGTCTATAATTAGAGGGATCACTCTTACTACCCGATTTGAAAATTGGTACTACTTTACTATGTTTCATTAAATCAGGAAACGTACCGCTATCTAAACATTGATTAAATATGCCTGTTAGGACAGGGGCAATTGTGTCAATGATATCTTGAAGAACCTTAACGGAAATCCCCCATAAGTCTTCAGTGTTTTTTATGTTAAGACTTTTAAATGCTTTTTTAATTGTGACAATTGAAATGGGCTTAAATTCAAAATTTGGAATGTCTCTACTGAAGTGTTCTTTTAAAAGAGATTCAGCTAGTATAGATGATGAGGGGAGAGATTTCGTAACCTCTATTGGGATGTTGGTAAAGAAGTTTTCTAGTGTCTCAGCAACTTTTAACTTATCTGAAATGGTTACATTATCAATTTTTAATGACAATTCATTCTGATCTCGCTGTTTTGTGTTTCCAGTTTCTTTGTTAATTACCTGCCACACAGCTTTTATTTTATTGTTAGAATTATTAATTTTGTTACTTATTAATTTAGATTTAGCTTGGGCGCAGACTCTTTTAAATATCTTTGAATAGTTTCTTACATAATTATGAATTACTTGATCAGAAGTCAATGATTTTTCGTTATATAAATTATATAAAATATCTCTGCTTTTTCTAATGCCAGGAGTGGCCCATTCATTAAATTTTGGTTTGGTATTGATTGTTACTGTTTTTACAGGACATGCTTTATGGAATTCTTGGCACACTGTAGAAAGTAGTGTACCATAGTTCATGTTGGGGTCTTGTGAATCAAAACTAGCTGATGAAAGATTGCTAAGAACATTATTATTAAACATTTTCAATTTATTTTTAGTAAGAGGTCTTAACTGAATAGTTTTATCTAAGCGTAACTTTTTATCTGATTCAAATGATACAAGTTGACCAGTATGGTCAGACCTAACGCCACTAATTAAGGATGAGTCTTGTATTTTACAATTAGTAAATATATTGTCAATGCATGAAGCTGAGGTTGCTGTTATTCTAGTTGCTTCATTAAATATACATTTTAAATTGAATGATTTAAACAATGATATAAGCTTATATTTATCAGGTGAGTTAACTAATAGATCAATATTTAGGTCACCACAAACAAAAACTAATTTATTATCTTTAAAAAGTTTACTTAGTATTTCTTCCATAATGATTAAAAATGATGACAAGTTTGAAGCTGGTGGTCTATAAACACATAAGAAAGTATGGCCTTCAACCTCTGCACATGCTACCTCACATAAGCGATCAACAGAGCAAGCAGTGATATCCTTCCTTTCCTTATGTCTGAAACAACTATTACATAATATCAAGGTACCACCCCCTATTGAGGACCTGTTGTACGCACTGGCAACTGAAAAATTATTTACATTAAACAGCATCCTATCTGGTCTTAACCAGGTTTCACAAAAGCATAAGATATCCATATGATATTTATCTATTAACAATTCCACGTCTAGGATTTTGCCAGAGAAGCGATTAATATTTTGATGATACAATAAAATATTTTTATCATGCTTCTCTTTTGTCGAGTCTAAAAGTTTAAAGAGCCTATCACAGTATTATTAGAAATACTAGATAATACTATTTCGTCACTTAGCCTAGTCTCAGTTAAATTATCAATAACTGCGTGTATATTGTAAGCTAACAAAGTAGCCAATACATGTTGACTTTTCTTGGGAAGAAACATATGTTCCCGAATTAAAACAAAATCTCTAACAAAATTGTTAGTATCAAAATACAATAAACGGTCACTATGACGACATGTCAAAATATGCATTAAGTTATTTAAACTACAAATGTAATCATTTTCTTCAGCATACAAATGATCTGAATATGGCAATGCACATAATATTAATTTACCTAATTTTAATTTAAGTAGGGTGTCGACACCATTAACTATGTCCCTTTTAGTGATGCTCAGACTGTTTCCAATTAAAAGAACTACAGTAGTCTGCTCATTCATTTGTGTGTTTTTTATTTTATGAACAATCTCATTAAAATGCAGGTTATGGTAACAACAGTTAACTATTGCATGTTTTGATCGGTTATTTAATAAGGATCCAAAACCTGCTCCTAATCTATCAGAATATACTAAAACATTACTTTGAGTGGGATTGATAGTTTCTATAGTATGAGTTAGAATGGGTGAAGTGACAGGAACAACATGCTGTGACATGAGAGGTGGCGGAGTGGAAGCACAACTACAGGTGAGATTGTTTGTCAGCGACTCGTACCTCTCTGCATTGTACTTCACCAAATCCACCAACTCACAGGCCTCCTGCAGGCGCTCGCTTAACATTTGTTGACAAGACTCATACTTACAAGATATTTCCTTAAGTGTATTTTCCCTGCTCAGTAATTCCTTTTGAAGGTTTTGTATTTCAACATCATACATTTGTCTGCTAGTTTCCATCTTAATATTGCATACATTTAGTTGGCTTTTTAAATGAATACGTTCTTTCCTAAGATTAATATTAAACTTATAAATTCTTTGTGACTTCAAGAGTTTCTTGTACTTTTTTATATTTTTACTAATTTTAATATACTTCTTAATTTTATTATGACTAGTTAGAATTGGACATCTAGTTAAGGTATCGTCCCCAGTCAGGTCTATGGCAACGATGGGCTTCTCACATTCCAGTCCGGATACACTACCAACCAGCTCGTCGAAAAGGTTATTGGTGTTGGCAACCTGTTCGCTGGCTTTCAAAGAGTTGATGGTGGAAATGGTGTTGTGTGCCTTGCATAATTCCACTTCAAGGCCTGATATACGTCTCAGTGCCTGGTCATGAGTGTCACTGCATTGTTGAAAATCTGACACTAGTTGACGGAGATGGTGGTGCTGGTCAAGTATGTCCATATGCTGGGTGTGAAGTTCAACAAGCTGGCTCTTTAGTTGAGTGTTTTTGTCATTAATCCTCTTGACTTCAACCTCACTGTCCTCTCTTTCCTGCAGCAGCTGGGTGCATTCTTTTTTTGATGCCTCCAGCTCCTTCAGAGTATTGTGTTCTATCTCCTCTCATTTCATCATACAAAGGTATATTGTGTTCTATCTCCTCTCATTTCATCATACAAAGGTATATTGTGTTCTATCTCCTCTCATTTCATCATACAAAGGTATATTGTGTTCTATCTCCTCTCATTTCATCATACAAAGGTATATTGTGTTCTATCTCCTCTCATTTCATCATACAAAGGTATATTGTGTTCTATCTCCTCTCATTTCCTAAGAAATGTATTGGAATTTTGCAATTTCTTACTTTTCTCGTACTCAAACCTCAGTTGGCCCGATATAGTTTTTTTGATCCTAATAATAAGAAATAGGATCGACTGGCATCAAAAAAGTTTTTGTAAAAATTGGCGATTTTCTTGCTGACTGTACAATTTTTTCAAAATCTGTGAATGCAGATAAAAATGTTTCAAAAAGTTAAGGACAGTCTCCTAAGACCGTTCTCTTGTAGCGACAACGGTTAAGGTACCTGCCCTTATTGCCCTATCTCAAAGTCCACCCTGTATATTTTATGATTGACTGCTTAGCTCCATAAAGGTACAGCGTGATGATAATCTTTTAAAAGGTTGAATCCGTAACTATCTGCAATATTCTAACCTTTTGTCTAGTCTTTTTACAATTTGCGGTAAACTATAGAAGAATACGAACATAATGCAATATTGCTCATCCCCCAACCCCATAGCAAATAGCGTGATAATAATTTAAAAAACTATTGTGACGTTTCTATTATTGGACTTATAGATTATTTATACCAATTTTCAAGTTAATCAAGCCACAAGGTAAAATCCTCCACTGTAAAAATTAATACCCCGTTTCACACCGTTAGGGGTACATTTAAAAAAAATCCTGATATAAGTTTTTGGAACGAAGTTCCTTATCGCGCGTTGCGAAAGGGGGCTAGACGGAAAAAATTAAGACCAAAAGTGGTAACGACACTTTTTTAAGACCAAAAGTTGTAACGACACTTTATTTTTTTTAATTTTAAATTTCTCGGAAACGGCTGGGAATATCAAAGTTTTGATAAAAATTCCCCCCCCCCCCCCCTAGTAACCCTCTGAGCTAGACCCTACATTCAGTTACACCCCTTAGACCCCATTTTTAACCCCCATTTCTTTTAACCCCAATATCTGTAATTAAGTATATCTTACAACTCTCTTATAGATATAACCTCCCCCCGAACCCCCTCTCGATATCCTCCCGCGACCTCCTGATCCCGATACACCCCCTGCACACCTCACTCCCCCGGGTCTTAACTTTGGAGCCAGAGGTCGTGGACCTATCAAGTTTGGGGTCCCCGAAATCAGGAGAAAAAGACCTCTCTTTTGGCTACATTAAAATCACGGGAAAACGCCGCATTATTCCCTATTTTGGTATTGTGTGGTGCTGCGGTGTACGCTGTGTGTGTGGCGTATGCACTCACTTACCTACTCATTTTATTACAATTCCTTCACTAATTAATCGAAAGGAACTTCGTTCCATCCGGGTGTCCCTTGACACCTCTCAAGTTTTTTTTTTAAATTTATTTTCAGTTTCAATTATAAATACTGACTTTCGAGTTAATGAGACCGCTCGTTAAAATTCTTCCATACACTAACTTTGACACCCCCCAACCCTCCTTTAAGGGGTAGTTTAGAAAAAACTAAAAATGGAAAACTTTATAATTTACATAGATAAGTATTCGTGCCAAGTTTCAAGTTTATTAACTCAAGGAATAAGATTTTTGATACAAATAAATCCCCCTTTTTACCCCCTTAAAGGTCGAATTTACAAAAATCCGTTCTTAGCGGACGTCTGCTAACTATAAAGTACCTCCCTGCCAAATTTCATCTTTATACGTCAAGCGGTTTTCGATATTTCGTGATGAATGAGTGAGTGAGACCTTTCGCTTTTATATATTTAGAAATATATTTGAGATCCCCGCAATAAGCCCTTTCATTTGATATGTCACACGCTACAGTTTGGAAAACTTTTATTTTTTATTTTTGTACTTGCCCCCAAAAGTGACTACTATTCAAAATTCATTTATTTGCGTTACACGGACGTGTTTGGGTGATATGTGTACCAAATTTAAATTTAATTGGTCCATTAGATTCGGAGCAAATTGGCTGTGACAGACGGCCAGATAGATAGACACACGAGTGATCCTTTAAGGGTTCCGTTTTTTCTGTTTGAGGGACGGAACCCTAAAAATACCAAATAAAACAACCGACTTCCAAAAAACACAATAAAAAAGTATAAAATAACTTAAAATTCGGAAGTCGGTGTATTTTCGTGTCAAGTTTTTTGTGGCACAAGCACTGACTGAGCACTGCCCGCAGGCGCTGTGATCTGGAGCGAGCACGGCACGGGGGCGGTGCGGCGCCGCGACGCCGACGGCAACGTCACCGACCTGTACCGCCTGCCGCCGCCGCTCTACGATCTCAAGCTCGTGTCCGACACCGAGCGCCAGGGTGAGCATGCCCCCACATCCCCGCACCGCATCATAACGTCATCGATCTAAAACCTCCGCCAGAGTGCGCATGAACTACATCAAGGGATACAGTCTGAACCCTCTCGTCGTTGTACAGGCCACAACCAGTGCTCACTGAAGAACGGCGGCTGCGCGGAGCTGTGCCTGGCGGTGCCGGGCGGGCGCGAGTGCGCGTGCGCGGACGGGCGCGAGCGCGCGCCGGGCGTGCCGCACGCCTGCACGCCCGCCCGCGCGCCCCGCCCCGCCGCGCCCTGCCCCGCCGGCACCTTCGCCTGCCAGCAAGGGTGAGCGCTTGTACTCGTCTGTCTACGTATGTGTGCCCCAAGTAGCACATTAGCGATGAATTAGGTCATAAACAATTTTCAAATCTTTATTGCGTATCATAACGCATTATAGTTGGTAGGGAAATAATTATATTACCTACTCACAATTATGAACCCTGTCGGGCACAGCATAGATCAAGTAGGAGAGAGGAGGAAGAGCATTTGGTGTCAAACTCAAAGTCAAAGTCAAATAATTCATTTCAATTAGGCACAAAAAGGCACTTTTGAACGTCAAAAACAAAAAATAGAATTGACTAGAATCAATTCTATGGCACTTTTGAACGTCGAAACTTACAAAATATTAAAAATGATTCTAGTCGCCCCTTCCAAAAGGTAGTTTTCGTATGGAGAAGAATGGGCAAGAAAGTCCACCGTTACTCTTTTAAAATGTTTTACAATATTTTGTATACATCTATATATATAAAAATCAATTGCTGTTCGTTAGTCTCACTAAAACTCGAGAACGGCTGGGCCGATTTAGCTGATTTTGGTTTTGAAATGTTTGTCGTAGTCCAGGGAAGGTTTAAACGGTGAGAAAATATGGAAAAACTAACGAAAAAAAAAAATATGAAGAAAATTCACGTTCTCATACGTTTTGTGTGGATCGGCTTTTTTGATATCTCGGCAGGTAGGTAGGGTAGGTAGGTAGGGTAGGTAGGTAGGGTAGGTAGGTAGGGTAGGTAGGTAGGGTAGGTAGGTAGGGTAGGTAGGTAGGGTAGGTAGGTAGGGTAGGTAGGTAGGGTAGGTAGGTAGGGTAGGTAGGTAGGGTAGGTAGGTAGGGTAGGTAGGTAGGGTAGGTAGGTAGGGTAGGTAGGTAGGGTAGGTAGGTAGGGTAGGTAGGTAGGGTAGGTAGGTAGGGTAGGTAGGTAGGGTAGGTAGGTAGGGTAATTAGGTAGGGTAGGTAGGTAGGGTAGGTAGGTAGGGTAGGTAGGTAGGGTAGGTAGGTAGGGTAGGTAGGTAGGGTAGGTAGGTAGGGTAGGTAGGTAGGGTAGGTAGGTAGGGTAGGTAGGTAGGGTAGGTAGGTAGGGTAGGTAGGTAGGGTAGGTAGGTAGGGTAGGTAGGTAGGGTAGGTAGGTAGGGTAGGTAGGTAGGGTAGGTAGGTAGGGTAGGTAGGGTAGGTAGGTAGGGTAGGTAGGTAGGGTAGGTAGGTAGGGTAGGTAGGGTAGGTAGGTAGGGTAGGTAGGTAGGGTAGGTAGGTAGGGTAGGTAGGTAGGATAGGTAGGTAGGGTAGGTAGGGTAGGTAGGTAGGGTAGGTAGGTAGGGTAGGTAGGGTAGAAATTTTAAAATCCTAACAATGAATGTGTTCATTGACTGTTAGGCGGAACGAAGTTTGCTGGGTCAGCTAGTTAATTATATAATTATATGTGAAGACGATGCACCTGGAATAAGATTACTATACCACAATAGTTAAAAATAAAAAAAACTTTTTACAAAAAAAACAACACACTTCCAAAAAACACTATAAAGTGAAAAATAACTTTAATTTCGGAAGTCGGTGTCTTTCTTTGGTTTTGAATTTTCGTTTTTTGTCACCGACTTCCGAAATTAAAGTTATTTTTCACTTTATAGTGTTTTTTGGAAGTCGGTTGTTTTTTTTGTAAAAAGTTTTTATTTTTTACTTTTTAGTAGTGGTACCTACCCCACACAAATTCGAAAACCACTACCTGCTATGTAAATAACAGTGACAGGAAGTTATCATATCATCCACATACTAAGCGGGAAACAGTACGTATTATTAAAGCTAACTCAAAAACTATCAAAGCGAAGTTAATAAAATTTATATGGGACCATTTCGAGAGCATACCCTTTCAAACAAAAAAAGAATTTTCAAAATCGGTCCACAATTGACGGAGAAATCGGTGGACATACATAAAAAAAAAAAAAGAAAAAAAAAAAAAAAACAAATATACGCGACGAACATATAACCTCCTCCTTTTTGGAAGTCGGTTAATTAAAAATGAAGCAATGACAGAAAAAATAATTATGTAATGGATACATGGTGTTCACATATTTACAAGCATTGTAAAAGTAGGTACCTATATGATATTCCTAAAAAAATTACAAGTGATACTAATTAGTCAGTGTGTGAGTTCAAGTAATCACAGAATGTAAAAAAAATGTTATAATATTTAATTACACAATGAAATAAGCAACCAGTTTGATTTTGTCCAGACTCTAAATTGTCCTATGAAGCTAGACCAGCATGCTTTCAAGCATTCTTATCTAGGATATAATCCTCTTATTTGTTTACAAAGAGTACTTTTAATATGAGTTTTCAATTTTCTTTCAGTTAACTGTAATATATCACAAGGTATTTTGTTGTAACATTTAACACAGTACCCCATAAAAGATGTTTGTACTTTGGATAATCTGAAAAATGGTTGATCTATTTTACCTTTATTTCTAGTATTAAAATTATGTCTATCACTTATTTTCTTAAAAAGATGCAGATTTTTCCTTACATACATAATATTTTCATAGATGAATTGGCAAGGTACTGTCATAATATTAATCTTTTTAAATAGTTCCCTGAGAGATTCGCAACGACATAGATTATAATGGCTCTGACAGCCCTCTTTTGTAAAATAAAGATGGATTCAATGTCAGCAGCCCGACCCCACAATAAAATGCCATATGACATAATGCTGTGAAAGTAGCTAAAATAGACCAAACGCGCGGTTTCTACATGTATTAACTGTCTTATCTTTCTAACAGCATAAGCGGCCGAGCTTAGCCGCCCCGCAAGAGATGTTATATGAGGTCCCATTGTAATTTCTCGTCTAGCGTGATTCCTAGGAAAACTGTTTGATGAATAAATTCCAGTTTTTCTCCATTCAATATAATGTCACATTCGCTACTTGTAACATTCGGTAATTTAAATCTAATGCATTTGGTTTTTTTCTCATTTAGTACCAAACTATTTACCGTAAACCAATCTTGGACCTGAAGAATAGAGTTATTCACGTCGTCAAGATTTTGTGACCGTCGGTCTATTTTAAAGATCAATGATGTGTCATCTGCAAATAACACCATCTTCGGTTGATTTTGAAGTAATTGGGGTAAATCGTTTATGTAAACTAAAAAGAGGAATGGACCCAATATCGAACCTTGAGGAACACCCATTGCCATTTCAGACCCCAACGAGTTTACTCTAAAGCATTTGTTTCAATTAAACCATTTACAGGCACACTTTACAATTGTCAAATAATCGGTCAGTCAGAAATATGGAGCTAGTTGTCCATTCCAAAGCGTAATCGGTACCTATGGAGAAGAACGGGCAAGAAACTCCACGGACCATCTTTTAAATAAAAAAATTGTTACAATATATTGGTTTCATCATATGAATGGGCTCAATCGGGACTTTATAATAAAAGATTAGTGGACTGTATTAAAGAGGTGTAATACTATAATTTACATGTACAACTTTTATGGAAGACAGTACGAAGGAATGCCCGTAGTGGAGCGCGTCTGTGAGCTGAGCGGTGTGGCGGGCGCGCAGTGGGCGTTGGTAACGGGTTCGATACCACTAGACCCCGCACTTTCCCCGCAGTGAATCATGCGCATATGTGATGCGCCGACATATTCCCCGGGTTGAAGGGAAGTCTTCAATCTTCGACTGGAAGGGGATAGACGCAGTTGAACCCCGCTTCGGTGCCCCGCTTCGGCCACTCTCGTGACCCGTCTACGCCGGGATAGGTCTTCGTGACCCGGCCCAGGGACCAGAGTAGAGGTGGCGTTGTTTTGTCCTTTATCAGGACTAAGGACCCCGGCTACACTTCACCTCTGGAATGAAACCACTTGGATTTTGCCTGTACCAGAGAAGTATACTCGTTATGAAACCGTCGCCAGAAATGCTGTCTGATGTACTGGATTCTCTTCCAGCGATCCATCTGCGTGATGTTGGCTTCAGTCACCTGAGGATGTGGTACTGATAAGAATGGCCGTCCAATTAGGAAGTGAAAGGTAGTGAGTGCCGAAAAATCGTTAGGGTCTGAGGAAAGAGGAGTAAATTCAATACCTTGCTGCGCCATTTCAGATGCAACATTAGATGATTGCAAGAACCTATACATCTCGTTTGATGCGCCTACAAAGTTAGTCCCGTTATCGGACGTGATGCTTCGAGGCTTGCCACGACGCGCCACGAAACGATTTAGAGCGGCCACGTAGGCCTCAGTGGTAGATGTAGACTCTGTAATAGTTTAAATATGAAAATTAACTGTTATTCAGGTTCATGGCTTTTGAAAATAAGGTTTAGAAATAATAGGCACTTGTTCATGTACTTACTTATTCTATTTCTCCAACACAAAATCAAATATACCTCACAGTTAACACTAGGTATCCTTTTAAAATCACAGCTCGAGCTTTAGTACTCGTATCTCGACGTCTTATGCACGACTGAGCTCGCAGCACTCAAAGTCAAAGTCAAAGTCAAATCATTTATTTCAAATAGGCCCATGTATGGCACTTTTGAACGTCGAAACTTACAAAATATTAAAAATGATTCTAGTCGCCCCTTCCAAAAGGTAGTTTTCGTATGGAGAAGAATGGGCAAGAAACTCCACCGTTACTCTTTTAAAATGTTTTACAATAGTTTGTATAGGTACGTACATTAGTTAAATAATTATATGTGAAGACGATGCACCTAGAATAAAATGACTATACCACAATAGGTAAAAAGAATTAAAAATGAAGCAACGACAGATAATTTAATATGTGATAGATACATGGTGCTCACATATTTACAAACATTGTAAAAGTAGACGATTTTCCTAAAATTTTGTAATTAATAAGTCAGTGTGTGAGAAAGTAATCACAGAATGTTAAATCAATGTCATAAAACACAAAATAATCAATTTTACAATTAAATTAGCACTGGCACGACAACCATAGTGGCGTTCTCCCACCATTATGATTCCCGCCATTGACTGGCAATGCGCTGTGATTGGTTAGTCGTGCCATCTACGAACACAGTCGGTACTACATTAGTCAAAACAATACTTTTAATATTAAAACAGATTAATTTAACATATTCAATTAACGAATAAAATACGATATAATTTACTATTGATAACAGTCGGCCATCCAAGGTACATTATACGTCCTCGTGTAAAGAAAACAAAACAAAGTGCCCTAATGTTATCAACGTTAATAATTATTAAATAAATTAATACATTACAATAATATGTTCTAACAGTAGCACATCATCATTGTGGAGTAACTATTATGATAGGTTTAATGAAAATAAGTGTATTATTATTAACAATTGTTATTTTATAAACATTGATTATTATTTTAATCACAATTCATTATTTTGCCCTTATAATTAATAACGAGCGTTATTTCATGGCTCAATGTACATAAACGGGCATTATTTCATGGCCCCTTATAATTAATAACGAGCGTTATTTCATGGCTCGATGTACATAAACGGGCATTATTTCATGGCCCATTTCGAGATCTGGCATTATTTCATGGCCAGAGATGACCTCAATAGACATTGAAGTCGGTGTCAAAAAACTAATATACTGATCTAAAGACACCGACTTCTGAAATTAGAGTTATTTTTCACTTTGTAGTTTGGAAGTCGGTTGTATTTTTTGTAAAAAAGTTTTTATTAATAAGTAGAGTAGATCATTAAAATACTCTTAAAAGAGGAATGGACCCAATGTCGAGCCTTGTGGCACACCCATTTTTACTTTTAAACCTAGTGAATTGGTACCGTTTATTTGAAGTTGCTGTTGTCTATCCCCAGTGTCTATTCCCATATGTTGTCCCCCGGAAACATAGATCGCTTAAGCCGTGGATCACGCCTGGCTTGCTACGCTGTATCCGAAACCAAGACCGCATGCACGTCAAATTAAAAAAATCTGCCAAAAATGAAATTCTAAGAATAACTTATACTTGTTACCGTAACCTCTGTAGCTCATTATTAAGGAAACTTAAACGTGCGTATGAAAGGGAAGAATTCTCTAAGGCAAAAATAATATTAGAGCAACTTGGAATGTGGTGAAAAAGTATCTGACCTTCGTTCACACTGTCCTCCCCCTGTTGAACTGTTGCATCTTTCTGACTCTCAGGGTCCTCTCTTAATAAGGTCAATAACTACTTTGCTGGCATTCGTAAAAGCCTTGCTTCCAAAATAAAACCTGTGTCTGCCACGCCTACAGTATCGCCAACGAATACAAGTGACTCTATGGTTCTCCTTGAGGCTACATAAATGGATGTCGAAGACATCATTCTGAGTCTCAAGTCCAAATCTGCTACCGGTTGGGATTGTATCCCCATTAGCAACATCAAGTCCACGAGAAGTGACTTGGTCCCAATCATTACACATATCTGTAATCTCGCCATTTCATTTGGAGTCTTCCCAATGGAAAAGACGTTGTTCACCCCGTTCATAAGGCCGGTCGCAGAGATGACGTTAACAACTACAGACCTATCTCGGTTATCTCTGCCATGTCAAAGATCTTGGAACGTATTTTAAATAAGAGTCTCGTCAGTTTCCTCGATGCTAATAATATTTTAGCCCCCAACCAATTTGGTTTCCGGAAGGGAATGAGTACTGAAGATGCAATAATGGCTCTGTCTGTCTACTCTAAGGCTGCTCAACCAATTTTGAAGATGGGCCAAAATTTTGATTTCGTGATATCTGGCGGGCCATCTTTTGTAAATAAAACTTGCCTACAGTTATGGCAGACACTAACTATTAAAATGAAACAAAACTTTTAGTTACTCCATTTAGTAATAATCTAATAAAAAAACTTCAATGAGACCTTTAAAGAGGTTTTTGTGGTGCTTACAATTTATCTACATTTGGCGACAAATCTCAGGTCGATGGTAAAATCAAGCCAGAAATTGTTTTAAATTGAAGTACGGTAGATACTCGTATTTGTTTATTACAAAGTTGAAAACATTTTTCACAGAATAAAATGTAGAACCAAATCTACTTAAAATCTGCAAAACAAGATGCTGGAAAGTTACCCTTTGGTACCATTTTCCAAAATTTTGTGAAAATTTCTAGACTACACTCGGCGTCACAAAAATCGCACCTCTTTAAGAATTCCCTTCAAAGTCATTTTAACCCTATTAATCAATGGTAGACTATAAGGTATCATTGGAATGGCAATTTATTTAAATTTCAGAATAAATCACTAAATTTGGTTTTTTGTTTACCAGGGAATAAAAAAAGCAAGCTAATGCAAATGATTAAATAAATAAAATAATAAAATCATTTTATTTCGGATAACAAAAAGATCCATAAATTGTTAGTAACATGTATGCACTTAAACCACTATTGTTAGTAACTTAAAACTAAATACGAATTTGTGAGAAGACCACCCAACATCTAGACACAATAAAAATAACAAAATAATAAATAGTCTAACTATGGTATGAGTCTTCTCACAAATTGCCTTATTATGGCAGAAGAAGTATCTGCCGCCACAGCCTTCAGGATACTATTATGACTGCCTCTTATTCTGCTCAGGAGTGAGGCCGTTTTTTTGCGGATGATGGCATGAAATCCATCGGTATGGTTTACCGCGAACATTTCAGATGCACTACAAAAACGAGGCAGTCGCAACAGCATCCTAAATACGTTGTTGTATTGGACGCGTAGAACATCCAGCGACCTTTTCGAGTAGTTGACCCAAAGATTACCGGTGTAAAAACTTTGACAGTAAGCTTTAAAAAGCGTAATCTTAACTTGGTCAGTACACCGAGCAAATCTTCGTGCCAACATATTACCCCTGACCGCCAGAGCTCTACGCTCCCTCTCAATATCACTATGGTCGCTGAGGTCACTGGTAAGAAAATGCCCCAGATATTTAAATTTTGTGACTTTTCGAATTGTCGTACCGTTTATGGCAAGTTTGAAGGCATCCTCCCGGCACTTACCAGCGACCCCAAAGACCATGTACTCACATTTTTTGGCATTATAGACCAGTCCATGTGCAGCAGCGTAGGTCTCACATACTTTGAGCATCTCGGCGATTGACCCCAGCGACGGGCCCAGCAGCACCATGTCATCCGCATAACTGATGTTGTTAAAACTAATACCATTAACCCTGCATCCGACACGCATGCCGCTGAGCTCGCCAATGAGGTCATTAACATATAGATTGAAGAGCCGGGGAGACGACAAACCACCCTGCCTCACCCCGCACTCCAACCCATATGATTCCGAGAGCGCATCTGACCATCTGACACGATTTGTCTGGCTAAGGTACCAAAACTGCAACATTCTGAGTAGCTCCTCCGGAATTAAAAAGTTAAATAAAATTTTATCAGTAAAAATTGCAACAAAGTCCATAAAAACAACTTAAAACCTAGTGTTACCCCCCCTAGCCCTGATGACTGCTTCCATGCGTTCTCTCATGGACCTAATTAATGTGACAACAGTCTCTTGAGGAATGTTGTCCCATTCTACAATGACGGCATCTTGGAGGTCTTGGAGAGTGGTAGGGGCAGGATCACGTGCCCGTACTCGCCGTTTCAGTTCATCCCAAAGGTGCTCAATAGGGTTCAGGTCTGGACTACGCGCCGCCGACCAGCGCATAACAGGGATCCCACTGCCAACAAAACCCGCATAAGGGACAACCTGCTCCTCTAAGATCTCTGTTATGTACCGATGAGCAGTCAGCGACCCTTGCCCGCGAGCACTTTCAGTCGGAGAAACACACACAAGGTTCGTTTTGCCGTCGATTGACATGCCGCCCCAGAACATGCACGAGCCACCCCCGTATTCCACTGTCTCTTGAATACAGGCTTGTGCGAATCGTTCCCCTTGCCTCCTGTACACTCTTCTACGCCTGTCGTTGCAGAAAAGACACCCTCGTCTCATCCGAGAAGAGCACAGCTCTCCATTGGTCTATTGTCCAATCCACATGGTCACGGGCAAATTGCAACCGGTCTCTCCTATGCTGTGCAGTCAATTTTGGCCCTGTAGCAGCCCTGTGAGCTGCAATTTTCTTCTTCCGCATTCTTCTTCTAATCGTGGACACAGACGCTTACAGAAGTTCTGCGAGCTGATCGCAGTTGTTGTTGCAGCTCAACAGCATTGGAGAACCGATTACGTAAAGACGTCGAAACAATGAAGCTCCACATCTTCGGATATAGCCACCAGTCTCTTGGAAGCGTTGGAACACTTGTCGAACGGAAAAACGACTTAAGTTCAGTTGCCGAGCAACATCACATTGCCGCATCCCTGATTGCAGTAGTGCAATGACTTGAGCGGCTTCATCTGCAGTGGTATCCATTTTCTGGAGTATTTTCTTGCTGTAGCTGTTCACGGGTGTTCGCTTCAAAGGTTGAATAGCGAATGACCCACATTTAACCCCGGTCTTTTTATACCCTTGTAGGGAGGTGCAATTAGTGACCGTTATAATGCGTATTTTGACAACATTTTTTTTAACGTTACGTGCTAATGAGATCTGTTGTGTTTAGGAATTCTAACTAATGTTAATTTAAAGGTCGTTAAACATACTTTCAATTGATACTAATATTAATTAGGTTTAATGTATTCGTTGATGGCGGGACATGCTTGAAACTTATTTTCGGAGAGGTGCGATTTTTGTGACGCCGAGTGTAGTTGTAAAGAAACTTTTTCAGTAAAAATCTGTTTCAGAAAAGTGTGGTTTTGGATTTCTTTTATTTTTAGCTGGGTTTTGAATTGAGAATGGGTTCATAAAGGGCAAATTTTTTTGTTGCCTAACTTATTTTCATAAACAATTATGCCTAATTTGTCCCCCTGACCCGTCCCGATAAGACCATCGCCTTCGTGGCCTTCGTGGCTTCGTTGAAAAGCATGAATACCTAGCAGACAGCCTCGAGGCCCAATGCTCTCCCAGTTCCCTACCAGTAGACCAAGCTCACCTCTAAAAGGTCGACGCTGAAGTCAAACGAAGAGCCACTCTCCCTCCCGTTAATGACCCTGATTGTCCGCTGCCTCCCGTCCTTCCAGACAAAGTGCATGACATCATTAAAGGTCTTAAAGCTCGTAAAGCCCTCGGATCAGATGGTCTCACCAATAGGGTAATTCAACTTTTCCCTGCCCACCTAATAATGCTTTTGACTACCATCTACAATGATGCCTTAAGCAACAACATCTTTCCCCAGACGTGAAAAGAAGCCACCGTCATCGGTATCCCTAAGCCCGGCAAGCCCAAAACCGAGCCTGGGAGTTACCGTCCCATTAGTCTGCTCAAGGTTCTCGGAAAAATCTATGAGAGGCTTATTTATAAGCGTCTCAGAGACTTCGCCGAGACCAAGGCCTCATTCCCAACAAACAGTTCGGCTTTCGAACTGAGCACTCTAGCGTGCATCAGGCCTACAGCATCATAGAATTCATAAGTGCTGGTTTCCAACGCGGTTCTATGACGGGTGCAGTATTCTTCGATATAGCGAAAACGTTCGATAAAGTCTGGCACGACGGCTTATTATTTAAGTTGTACCAACTCGGTGTGCCAGATCGTCTCTTGCGCATCTTGCGAGATTTTTTATCGAACCGTGTCTTCCGTTATCGCATCGAAGGAGCGCTATCTTCCCCCCGCCCTATCCGAGCATGTGTCCCTCAGGGCTCTGTGATCTCTCGCCTCATTTTTACGCTATTCATCAGCGATATCCCTAAGGATGGTAGAAGGGCACAGTTGGCTCTGTTCGCAGACGATATGGCCATCTACTTTAGATCCAGATCCCCTGATATTATTGCCCGCACTCTCCAAGGCTCAGTTAATAGACTTGCTGCCTGGTTTAGAAAGTGGCGCATAGAAGTGAATCCCGATAAAAGTCAAGCGGTTCTCTTTTCGAAACCGCGCACTAGGCATAGAGACCCCCTCCCCCGACCTATCACCATTTTTGGCAAACCGATCCCTTGGGAGAAGCGAGCTAAATATCTAGGTGTTGTTCTCGATAGCCACCTTACTTTCGCAGAGCACATAAAGATGGTACGTTCGCGAGCCACTTTCGCTCTCGGTAGACTCCATTTCGTTCTGAATGCACGTAGCAAATTGTCACTTAAGTGCAAATTGCGCATCTATAAAGCGTGCATTCGACCAATCAAAACCTATGCGGGTGCCGTCTTTGCTCATGCAAAACCCCATCATATCCATAGGATGCAAACCCTCCAAAACCGATTCCTCCGTAGGGCCACTGGTTCCCCCTGGTTCGTTAGGAACGAGAGTCTCCATCCCGACCTAAAGATTCTCACTGTCCACCAATTCCTAAAACGCCTTGCAAAGCGTTACTTTGAGTACGCGGCCAAACATCGCAACCCTCTGGTTGTCGAGGCCGCCAGTTATGTCCCAAGTAGGATTAGTCATACCTCAGCGACTCTGATGACCCCATAACCTTCCTCCAGGAGAGCAATAGGGAAACAAGTACAGTATACAAGCACAGACGCCTCCCGTCATTCCGACCTCGCCGCCGAGGTCCTTTGCGATCGCGACCGCGTCCCCGAGTAAATGATACTCCTCCTTGACCCTTGCTCGATAACGAGGTGCTAGCAGTTGTTGCAGCTGTGCACGTAGCTTTAAATTCCCCGATTAATAATCATGATCAAAACTTTGATCCAGCCCGTCCCATCCTTGATGTCTTCCCTCCGGTAAACGCCCTAAGCCGAGGTTCGTACCCCACAGGGGGGTGCCCTTAGCGAGCGTTCACCTAGTTTTAATTAGCTTAGTTGAATAACCCCTGGCTGGAGGTTTTAAGTGTAGCAGCTTAAGGCAACCACAGGATTGACCGGTTAAATAGTCATGACCTCAGAGGTCAGCTATGAAATGCCCTACAGAAAAAAAAGCCTTATTTGTTTCATTTTGACAGTTCAACAACATTCATTGCGTTATTTACGTTGTTGAGCAGATTTTTTTTTCCAACTTATGAAGGAATGGATTAACAATCTGTTTCAAATCGAAACAGATTGTGATTGTGTTGTAGGTATTACGCAATTAGGGTACTGGTTTGAAATTCTGAAATCTGTTCTAAAAAGACAATCGCTGACCAGCTGACCGCTGTTGGCGGGCAAATTCAAATATTCTGGCGGGCCACTTTATGGCCCGCGGGCTTGGAGTTGATCTCTCTTGATTTATCTAAGGCCTTTGATACCGTTTATGCGCCGGCCTTACTGAAGGGCATTGGAATTCGAGGCTTGGTGCTGGATATCTTTAAGGACTACCTGAGGAATCGCACTCAGGTGGTTAAAATTGGGCAAAATGTGAGTGATGAGCTTCTCATTTCATACGGTGTGCCTCCAGGCAGCATACTAGGTCCCACTCTATTCCTTATCTATATAAATGAACTCTGTAAGCTGTTTTTTTTATTACGCATGTCTGCAGACAGGAATACATTGAGGGTAGTTTATTTTGTATGTTTTTTGGTTATTAACACTTTAATAAAAGCTGTTGCCAAGCCTCAAAACATCTGAAAGCTGTTGAAGAGAATTAAAGTAGCTGAATCTTAGGCTGTAATTGCTGTTGAAGAGCTGTTTAAGCCATTGTACAGGCCTTGTACAGCTGTTTCAATTATTATACTGCTCTTAACCAGCCACTGTAATGCTCAAGGTCGTTTAATTTGGGGCCCAATTTAGAGTTACAAGGGCGTGTAGCTTTATGCAGGAAACTAAAACAGCCTTGAGTAGTCAACAATTCTGTAGTCGAGCCACTGTGCAGCTGTTATGTCCTACTTGGGGCGTGTTCACTCAGTGTATGGAGCCGACTTTCTGCATCTGTCGACCTCGTGGTAGAGCGCCCTAAGTTGGAATGTCAGTTGCACGTCATAAAACGTCAAGGTCTAGTTTTGCCGTAAGACCAATGTAATAATTATCCCCTCGACCGTTACTGATCGGTTATTTATAAAAGGGGCACATTTACAATATTTATCAGAGTAGTTTGTCCGTACACTGAGATGTAGTGTATCTGTTGTTGATGGGGACAAATCACTCGAAATGTTTATCCGAATTTGTCCTTTTTGTTGAATTTGTTAATCCGCAGGTGAAACCGCGGTGCGCAGCTAGTAGTAACTAAAATCATTGTTTTGTGTTCGTTATTGATTGACCGGTTTATTAGCAAAAACATTAAATAGACAGGGTGAATTTTTGATCCACAATCACAGATTTTGAAAAAAATTATATTCATGGTTACTTGTGGTGGGCGCGATAGCCTCTTCAGCGAATGTAAACAAGTAATCAGCGATTAAGCAAATGCTTGTATATGTGTAAGGTTAAAACGAAAGCAATACATTTCATGTGGCGATGCTCGTACAAGCATAGCTGCATATTTGCCTGAACTAGGTTGAGCTTGTGAGGCTAGGAAGTGCATAAATATTGTTACGCCTTCTTTATTTGGAACTATTTTTATGGACTGTGTGTCTGAATTGCAGATAAATTATCATAAATATTTATGTAATAAATTAACAATGAGTTTAAAGTATAAAACTAAATTAGAACTTACCAAAATAAAAATAAAATATCATGTTAGCGGTTCGATTTGCAGACAACAAGTTGATTTCAGTTTGTGCATAAGCGATGGTTTGTAAATATATACATATTTAAATCGAATGTCAGAAATTACAAGCAACAAACTATTTAGATTTTACTTTAACCTATCGAATGCCGTAATTACAGACACAATTAAAAAAACATTGTGTCTCGTGTAGATCTACGTCATACCAAGGGTTAAAGCATTTTTTTGAGTAGTCTTCGTTGTAGTGGCCAAACTATCTACCATTTTCACTATCAAAAACTAAGTTTTATTCCCTACAAAATGTATGGGAAAATCTTTTTGTGATTTCTGACTTTTCTAGTACTCAAACCTTAGTTGGTCTCATAGAGTTTTTTTATCCCTATAAGAAACGGGATCGATTGGCATATGCCAAATGTTCTTGCCGACTATATTTTTTTTCAAAATCTGTTAATGTCGATCAAAATATCTCAAAAAGTTAAGGACAGTTTCCTAAGACCATTTTCTTGTAGCAACAACGGTTAAGGTACCTCAAACTCAAACCATTTATTTCAATTAAACCATTTATAGGCACTTTTGAACCTGCCCTTACTGTCCCATCTGAAAAGTCCATCCTGTATATATTGTACTACAACGAAACTAATGTAGTGTCACGTGAAGCAGGCGCTGCATCGAGCAGCAATACGTCTGCGACGGAGACCTGGACTGTCCCAACGGCTCGGACGAGGACTCGTCGCCCACCGGGCCCTGCGGTGAGTAGTCGACGACCAGCGGCCCCGGCCTCTACGTCATGACCTGACACCTGTGCTTCCTCCGCAGCCAACGTCACGTGCGGTGAGGAGCAGTTCATGCGCTGCGACACTAACCGCTGCATCCCCAACTCGTGGATCTGCGACGGACAGAAAGGTGAGCCCCGCCCAGCGCGGCCGGTGAGAACTGTGAGCGAGTAGTGACGCGCGCGTGTTACAGACTGCATCGACGGCGCGGACGAGGGCACGGCGGCGTGCGCGCGCGCTTCGTGTCGCGCGCAGCAGTTCCAGTGCGCGGCGTCGCGGCGCTGCATTCCGCTGTGGTGGCGCTGCGACGGTGCGCCCGACTGCGGCCGTGGCGACCGCAGCGACGAGGCCGACTGTGCTGCGCAGCCCTGCAGCGCTGCCATGTTCCCGTGCGACAACGGCGCCTGCCTGCCCTGGGACTACTACTGCGACGGCCGCGCCGACTGCGCTGACGCCAGCGACGAGCGCGCCTGCGGCGGCTCCACGCCCGCACCCCCGCCACTCGCGCCGCGCCCGCGGGACCCGCACCGACATGGGTGAGTGAAAATTAATGAAAATGAAATGAAATGAAAAAGTGTTTATTCACAGACATCATATTTTTTTTTAATAAGTACCTACATGGATTACCTCTGCCAATCTGCAAAGTAGTTTTTTGGCAGACGTAGCTCCCTCATTTGTACTTATTTTCTAATCACACTATCACCTATGAACATTTACAATATTATAGCCACCACCTACACTTTAGCGGGCCAAATCTTGCCTAGGTGCGATACTATTCGTGATTCACCAAGATAGTAAGTTAGTTTTTGACACACACATTGACGCCATTGGTGCCGATTCTCTTGTACACCGAACTAAACTAACTAAACTATCTCTAAAATTCCTTACTTTTGACTATGAGAATCTTAAAGCTATTCTGCAAAATAAATTCTCTAAATTTAAAAATAATTTTGACACATCTAAATCGAATTTGACAATCGCGACTCCACACGTGATACCTAACCACGTGATCTTTTTAGAGCCGGAGGCGCGCAGGGGGGCAGCCTCGTCGTGTTTTGTATGGAATTTTTCACTTTTTGTATGGAAAATTTGAAAAATTATTACCTACATGTAGAGTGTTAGGGGTTTAAGGGTATTATAAAGGGGGTCGAAATTTTCATTATTTTTGCGATTGGACACACCGTTTTCGAGATAAAAGCAAAAGAAAAAAAAAGATTCAGTACTGTTTTTGCATTTGAAGTCGAGGTGTTGGTGTGAATTTATAGTTCATGACAACCAATTTTATTCCACACGTTTTTAGTCGCGATTAAAAATAGTCAGATTTAGTTAGAAAATCTAAATTTTAGGTGAAAAACGTCAAATTCAGAATAGCAAAAATGTTATTTTCACTAAACTAATATCTCGTTGCCATCTTAGTGCTGTCAAACTAAAATATAGTTAAGTTGTGTCACTTTAGTCTATTTCAGAATGGGAAATCGTCGTTTGACAGAAATAAACTAAATTTTGGTGATTTTTAGTTTAGTTTAGAGGCATTTGTGACAAGAGAATCGGCACCATTGTCAATAAAGCCTCTAAATTGCTTGGGTTTATAATACGTCTCTCTAAGTGCTTTACAGATGCTAAAACACTTAAAATATTGTATTGCACTTTTGTTAGAAGCCAGCTAGAGTATGCATCTCAGTTAAGTAACCCGCGTTATCGCAAATACATTGACCGCATTGGGAACATTTTGTTAGCAACACAACATTTAGTTTTAATCTGTCATCATTTCTGTCAATGTCAATTGTCACTAACGTCATTGTACCATAGAGGAAAGTAATATATATCGGCATTGTACTGTACAAGATTACATTAAATGAAGCACACGTCTTTTGCATCCAATCTGCATTTTTTATTAACTTAGCTATACAAGTTCCCCAACAACATTCAAAGACGTTTCATAAAATATCTTTGTTTCCATCAAAAGATTCCATACCATTCAATCGATTATATCCGACTCTGTAAGAAATATCATTTACTACCACTCGAAGATCGACGTGAGATTGCTGACTGTTTATTCCTATTTAAAATATTTAACAATAATATTGACAGCCCTGAGTTATTATCAAAATTTTATTTCAAGTTCCAAACAAAACGTTTTGATTTTTTCAACCCTTACGTGTACCTCAAAGTTCTACTAATTATACTTAGGCAGAACAGTTATATTGTGCGTGCAACCAAAAATTTTAATAAAATATGTAAACAACACGACTTGGATCTCTTTACAACCAGTGTGACCTCAACTAGAAGGTGCATTAAGCCTCATTTTTTTAAATAGCTGAAGTGCTCCTAAACGTACTTTTTTTTTCTTCTTGCTTTCTCACTTTTGAATTGCAGACACAGGTGGTTATTTTAATAGTTTTAACTATTAAAATATAGTATGTAGTGATATGTTGCTGCTTTTGTAAGTTCACAACACAAATTCTATTATAAGTCTAAACGTGAAGACTTGTAATTGGCTTTCTGTCGACTATTGTTTCCTTTTTTGTTGATTTTTTTAGCTGTAAGTCTTCCATGCTGTAATAAATAAATAAATATACATGTATTCAAGGTGTTCCTTTTGATACCCCATAACTCTAGGGTAATTAATGATACTATGTCAAACAATCAACTGGCATATGAATATTAAAAAAAAAATCCTGTCTTGGTGTGCAATATACGGCTGCTATAGAAAGGTTACAAAATTTGGCTTTAACAGATACTGCCACGGCTTGAATATCTGTTCTTCAAATTTACTCTGCTCGTAATGATTGATGTGATGTTTTCTTTGATTAAAATCGCGCTACCTCCTCTGGCGGAGTTGTCAGGGTGCAGCGAATTATTCTTGTATCTTCTAAATTTGATGAAAGATTGGCTAGTGAAGTGCGTTTCGGATATATTTCAATATTTTCTGTCTGCTGACTGACTGCAACTCATTCTGATGTTTGAGGAGCCCATTGGAGTTCCACGCCATGATTTTAGTGTGTTAGTCATTTTTGGTTATGAAAAACAGCTGTTTTGGTGCTGGATTCTAGCTTCTCTAATCTTTTGTCAAATGTAGTAATACACTTCAAAATCTGGTTCTCTAGATTCGAAGGTTGTGTGCTTTGTTTTGCAGTTTGTGCATAGAAAGCACTTTTGATTGCTTGGACAGGTTTTGCTGTTGACTGAACACTTTCTTTCCGTGCCTGTTGCTTGGACAGGTTTTGTTGTTGACTGAATACTTTCTTTCCGTGCCTGTTTGTCAGAATTTCTTATGGAATGAGGCTGTGTGGCAATTGGCCTAACAAGTTTATTTTTGATATTTTTATTTTAAGTTTTTGCACCTCCTTGGCTACTTCACAGCCTCTGTAGTTGGCTGGCTTACCCCACGTAAGCTGCAGTGGACACATTTTAGTTTCTCTTGTGGAGATTTGGTACAATTGACTGTAAGATGTTTGTTAGTGCATTTTACACACTTGGCTCTTTACTGCAGTATTTATGAGTATGCCCATATGCCTGTCATCTCTTACATTGAGGAATGAGTTTCAGATTTTTGAAAGGGTGGATTCAATTTTACACCCTAAAATGTGCTTTATGCCATAGTTTTTGTTGACATCTTCGTCATTATTTAATGATAAGAGGAACATATTGAGTGGTTCTTTATTTTTCCAGCTCAATTAGTTGTCTACTTTTTAAATTTTCCGACGTTGCGATATTAAATCGTATTTGATTCTATCTGGCTGGCAAGAAGAATGAGGCTGTAGACTTGACAACAACCGAACAAACAGCCTAGACCAATGAGACTTGGTAGTTCCTGACTCCGTCTATTACGAATGGCGGTGGTGGCGGTACTTTTTTGACTAATGTCTGTTCTTTCTCACATTTTGTCCGTTGCTGTTGGGCGCTTGTTCCGGGTTGTTGTGGGGGAGAGATCCCGGAGATGGTTAGCTTCCTTTTCTTCCTACTTTTGGCCCTAATTCACTCAGTCTCTTTAGCGAGTTCTTCCTCGTCTGTGCAGTACTCGACATTTCCTATTTCAGATTGAGCAAATTGTATATTGCTCGGAGCTTCTAACTCCTTAAGGTCACTATTAAAGAAATAATGACCTTAAGGAGTTCCTTCAAGCTGGGATTTTTGTTTTGGCGGCTTTGAAGTCGTCGCTGGAGGCCTTCTATTTGTACCTTCAGATCATTAATAAGAAATCCAGCTTTTCTCTCTGATTTTTCTTGGATGTAATTGTCATACACACGGTTACACATTATGCTATACAATTCCAGTATCGCATTGTACGGAAACCCTATACAATGCGCGATCAGCATAAACTAGAAATGTATAGCTTGATGTGTAGCCGTGTGTACAACGGCTTTTTCAAATCAGTTTTAATTTTTACCTTTGTCGACGACATGGTAAGGTAACTAGAAACTTCACCTTCACAATTATTTAATTGCACTGTTTACACTATAAATTAATAACTGGGCCTTATCAGAAGGCTAAAAGTCACCCAAAGGGCAATGGAGAGGGCTATGCTTGGAGTTTCCCTTTAATATAAATAAAACTCGATGTCTCGCATAAAGCAAGGATCCAGTGTGAGAATCAAATGTTTCACGATTATGTGGGTATGTACTAAGTATGCAGTGAGTCTTAATTTGAGTCATCTGAATATGCACACACTGTGTAGGAAATGCATGTGCGTTTGTAATTTCATCATGACTTTTTCTTCAACAGTATCCTTAGGATAATTCAATAAACTTAAATTGTCATCTCTTTTAAATAAACTTCATTGACAATGCCAGCTCAATATGTACTACTTGAATTTGGAAGATGGTCTGAATTAATCACAACTTAACAAAGACACAAGCAACAGCGTTCCGAATGCAGGCGTCCACGCGGCCGCGGTGTTGATGCTACCAAATACAACCGCGCAGGCTGACGATACTGGACGTGACAGCAATACTTCTGGATTGTTGGTTATTAAGGGTAATTTAGTAGCCCTCTTAATGTAAGTTCTGCACATCTATTTGTATTCATCAGGAAGATCTTAAATGACGCTGTATTTGTGTTGGTGATTAAATTTGTTGAGAAGACCAAGTGACAGACTTTATTTTAATCAAAACCTCATGCGAATACATCCCTAATAGTCTCATGCATATATTACCGCTGGGTAAGTTCCTAAAGTTATGGGGTATCAAAAGGAACACCTTGTGTAAGTTACATTTACGCTTATTTGAGACCTTAGTAACAGAAATTGAAATACAAAGTTTTTGCCATTTTCTACAATGCGACTTAAACAAAAGAAAAACTTAACATGCATTTCATTTTTAAAAGATGTTTTTTGATGCAACTGCTTCCTATATCGAAAGAAACGTTAACAATTTTTTTTTTTTTAAAAGTCCGCGCTCGATACTCGTCGAGACCTACTCGAGCTGTTATACGCTAAAGATAATGAGACTATTGTTGTGCTACAGCAAACCTCATCACGATAACGGCGCGTGTGAGGAACACGAGTTCCAGTGCAACAACACCGAGTGTATCCGGAAGGTAAGGGAGCGCAGGAGCTGGCTCCTTTCGTAATATTATGATGTGTAACCTGACACGGTGTAACCTGTGAGTGTGGCGCAGGAGTTCAGGTGCGATGCGCGCGTGGACTGCCTGGACGGCTCGGACGAGGTGGAGTGCGGCGACAGCACCAGCAGCACGAGCACGAGCACGACGGCGGCGCCGGAGCACCCGGGCGCGACGTGCCCGGCGCCTGCGCTTCGCTGCGACAACGCGACGCGGTGCGTGCCTCTGCAGCAACTGTGCGACAACATCGCTGACTGCGCGGACGGCGCTGACGAGGCGGACCGCTGCGGTACGTGCGCCTCACCTGCTGCCTGATCTAAAACTTAACAAATGATCGCACGACTAGCTGACAGTAAAATAGAGGCACGCGCACAAATAGTGTTGCAAACAGTATCTCCTATTTTCCTCACATTGACACAATCACGATTGGAATCGTTCAGTTGCAGCTAGCTTAATTTGTCTCTGTAGAGATCATCTAGATCTCTGCAGAGTTAAATTAAGCTAGCGAACTCTACAGGCGTTATGGATATTCATATCTAAACCTGATAACATAAAGGAGAATACTCACCAAGTATGAAAAAAAAACCAGAGCGAACAGATACAGAATATCGCTCAGAATGTTAGTGATTTTTGTGAAATCATTCAGTAAATATTTCACTACATAAGATTACAAGGCTAAATGTGTGATATTGCTATTTGTTTTTCATCAGGGGTGTTTTTTTTTTCTCTTTTGCGATGTCTTCGATTTGGGTATACCCGACGATATAATTACATACATATATTCACGCCCATAATCCCATAGGAGTAGGTAGAGAGTGCAGATTGTCAAAATCAAGAATCAACTATCCACAGCCCACTTTTCGCAACTTTTCTGTTGTATCTTTTATGTTTAAAAAAGTCAATAGTCTTCTAAAAAATGAAACAAACAAATAAATCAATGTTGTATATATATTTAAAATACATAGTAGGTGTACTTAGTAACCGATAGGGAGATCGTGGCCCCCGGCAACAGGCAACCGAAGGAACACGGGTTGGGTTTAGTCAGTAAGAGTCTGACACGCCCGCACGGAAAATATATTTGATAAATTCCCACGCAAAAAAAAAGAAAGTGTAATTAGTAAGTTTTTTTAAAATCACAACCGGGAAGCTCTTGGCCTGCATCTTACCTGGTGGTAAGTTATGATCAGGCCGATGGTGGAAGCGAGCTTGATCCGCAATCCTCAACCACAGAGGAGCTAGTTATCTTACCTCTAACTCCCGAAACATAACAATGCTGTTAACATTGTTGTTATGGCGACATACTTAGATGATCAGGCCGAAGGTGGAAGCGAGCTTGATCCGCAATCCTCAACCACAGAGGAGCTAGTTATCTTACCTCTAACTCCCGAAACATAACAATGCTGTTAACATTGTTATTATGGCGACATACTTAGATGATCAGGCCGAAGGTGGAAGCGAGCTTGATCCGCAATCCTCAACCACAGAGGAGCTAGTATCTTACCTCTAACTCCCGAAACATAACAATGCTGTTAACATTGTTGTTATGGCGACATACTTAGATGATCAGGCCGAAGGTGGAAGCGAGCTTGATCCGCAATCCCGAAACATAACAATGCTGTTAACATTGTTGTTATGGCGACATACTTAGATGGTGGTAGCTAGCCAGCCAGGCGAAATTAGAACAAGCCCTACCACCAACCAAACCGATCAGAAAATGTTGCTACCACTGGGAATCGAACCCGGGACCTCTGGGTATGAGACAGGTGGTCTAATCACTAGACCACAGTGGCGGTTAAAGTTAAGTATTTTGTCTGTTTTTTACATGCAATGAGTATATTATTTGTCAGTATTGTTGTTGTTATTGTTGTTTTAAGTAATCCTTACATTATGGCCATGGAAGTGTAATTACACTACTGAACAATGCATTTATATCGCGACGTCGCGCGTCATCTGCGTGGAATGTTGTATTCCTTGGCACCGGCGCCCGCGCTGTGACTTCGTTTTCACTTGCGTTCTTGCAAACTTTTTACTTTTTGCTCGGCTCCTTAGGATCATAGCGTGATGATAAATTTAAAATCAACCTTGATTATGAAACTATTTAGTTGGATAAGGATTAATATCATGATTTGACTAATTTAAACAAAAAAACGGTTATTGTGATATAGTCTTGCGGGACATTTTTGTGGGTAATGATGAGTACTATAAACATGTAGTACATTATTTTATGTATCATCAATAGTTTTCGCAGCGAACACTAAATAATGACTTTTATGTACAAATTTTTGATACTTTGGGTTACATTATTGCAATTCTCATAGGGACCACGTTTTTTTAAAAAAAATAAGATACGCCCATGTTACTCACTGATAATGTAGCTTTCTGTAAGTGAAAGAATTTTTCAAATCGGTTAAGAATTTTTTGAGTTTATCCATTACAAACAAATCCAACACAAAACATCTAATCTTTTCTCTTTATAATATTAGTTTAGATATATATTTATTTATTTAGGATCTCCAACAAAAGATGTACACAATACATGACACATAATTAAAGGGCAACATCGGGTATTAAGTAGGTGTACTCCTTCACTTATAGGAGACCACAGCATGCACAATAAAGTTAAAAACTAAGCTAACAAAGTTAAAACAAAAGGTAAAATTTGTAAAATAAAATGATCTTTTGAAGGACATAAAAATAGAAGAAATTAAAACATTTAGAGAAACTATTAAATTAAGTATAATAAACGCTTATTATATTTGGGCAGAGATTCGCAGATGTCTAAGTTCGTTGTTTTAGCTAACGTGTTGTATTGCCTACAAAGTCTATATGTATATATTTACTAGAGATGCGCCGAATATGGTTTGAACCGAATCCGAACTTCGGCCGAACATTCGGTTAAAATTAAAAGTTCGGCCGAACTTCGGTTCAATTTCGCGCGCTATCTCGAGAGCGACACGTCGCGTCGTTGTGACTTCTTTACGCATTTACTTCAATAATTGCTAGATGTACCCCGCCCGCACACCGCGCTTCCACCGCGTGGCCTAATAAGAAGAAAAGATTTTCAAGACTAATAAGAACTGATTTAATTTGGTTTACATTTACAATGTTCCTAACTAAAATAAATGACCAAAAAAAGACATAATTTTATTTTACAGTAATGCTATTCTAATTGTATTAAATTTCAGTCAAAATAGTGCAAGTAGGTATTTTCTTTGTGCCAAATGTTCGGCTTCTGAACCGAATTTCGACCGAATGCCGAAGTTCAGTTCAAGCTGCCGAAATTCGGTTGAACCGAATGTGTACCGAATTTCGGCCCATCCCTGATATTTATGCCGTATGGTGTCAGTTACGCCAACGCCTTCTTCTCGGCGTGTCGTAAAAATCGACTAAGAGTACGGCGTATTAACCGAACATTAATGTCAATGTAAATGCAAAATGCAAGGATGCAGAAAATATCAATAAAATGCAAAGAATGTTAGTGAATGGCCGCCATGGCCCACGTACAATGGTCCACCTTATGGACTAAGTGCGGAAACCAAAACCCCATAACATAGAACATAGAACATGTTAGTGAATGCTCAACGGGAATGAATCTTAATAAAAATGCAAGCTGTCCGACTCAAATCACGTCTAATTGAACATTAATTAAAATATGTACAAAAATGCATCATCTAGGCTCCGCCGTATGACAATGCACTTCCAAATGTAAGTCGCGATCAAAGTGCAAATACGCGAGCCTACTAACTAACTTATTGCATAAAAAATACATCTTACAAAACCATGTACGTACACCGTACAACTTAGATGAGACTTAACATTTTAACGGCGGCGATTAAGTTCGCCACTCATCACACTGGTGCCGATTCCCTTGTTCACAAACTAAACTAAATTTAAGTTCAGTGCATCTTTTTCTTTCTATTTCATTAAGAAAAGGACAGAAGATAAATTTTAGTTTAGTCCTGTCAAATTAATCAGCGCCTGTCACTACTCCATACAAGTTTAGACGTGATTAAAAACTTGCCAACTAAAATTACTTACGTCAATTTACGTCAAGCGCTGATTAATTTGACAGGACTAAACTAAAATTTATCTTCTGTCCTTTTCTTAATGAAATAGAAAGAACAAGATGCACTGAACGTAAATTTAGTTTAGTTTGTGAACAAGGGAATCGGCACTACTGACTCTCGCAGAAAAGCGGCGAAAAGTGGGCTTAGTAACTACTACTGCAAGCTTACTTAACAGCTACGAGTACTATGTATTAAAAAATAAACATAATTAGGTTGACTGGTAGAAAATGTTACTTGTGCATAAAGTTTTAACAAATAAATAAATAATACTACATTTTTTATTTTTTTCTTGTTGTGTTGTGCATAGGCTGTATGTCGATAATACCTTGACCAAGTAACGCGCCTGTTGCGCCACGGCATATTGAATAAACAGTGTGTCTCTAACCGGCCGTTAGAGAAAGTACCTCTGACGCGTGTGCAAACCTAAAATTTCTTAAGAAGACTATTGACTTTTAAATGTTTCTTATGAAGACTATTGACTTTTAAACATAATAGATACAACAGAAAAACGGTGAAAAGTGGGCTGTGGATAGTTGATTTTGACAATCTGCACTCTCTACCTACTCCTATGGGATTATGGTCGTGAATATATGTATGTATAACGTCGGGTATACCCAAATTGAAGACATCACAAAAGAAAAAAATTACCCCTGATGAAAAACAACTAGCATCACACTTTTAGCCATCGAATCTTATAGTGAAATATTAACAGACTGAATTCACTAAATATCACTTAAATTCTGAGCTACACCTGTATCTGTTCGCTCCGGGTTTTTTTGAGCATTCTCCTTTGACTCTGTATAATGTGTCTGTGTGTTTCCGCAGGCGAGCCCATGTGCACGCTGTCGCCGTGCTCGCACGCGTGCCACGCGTCGCCGGCGGGCCCGGTGTGCGCGTGCCCGGCCGGCCTGCACCTGCAGCGCGACGCGGTCACGTGCGAGGCGCGCCACGCCTGCGCCGCGTGGGGCGTGTGCGCGCACGCCTGCGCGCCCACCAAGGCCGGCTACAAGTGCACGTGCGACCCCGGCTACAGGCTCGCCGACGATGGCTTCAACTGCAAGAGCACCGGTGAGTGGCGGCTCTGGCGAGTCGTCTTCGGTCTGAGCATACAGAATCACTAAATACGTTTAGCGCTAAATATTGTTTAAAACATCGTTCTGTTTCTGTCAGTCGTATGAAGACAGAGACAGAAAGATATTTTAATTATGTTTATCTACACCCATGCTATAAAACTTCTATAAAAGTTTCTGAAACAGTTAGCTTATTGGCAACATTATAACAGCCAGTGTCATAGTAACCATATCATCCAAATGAGTGTTATAATGTTATACTAAATTTTATTATGCAACTCGAATTTCAAAAAAAGAACATTGTCATGCACACGCGTTTCATTACTACAGCGCCGTAATAAAAAAACGTCGTATCCCACCATTTTTGTTTGATATTAGCATTGCAAAAATTTATAACTTTGTTTTTTACAAAAATAAGTGATACAAGCTTTGATAACACACCACCAGATATTTCTAATGCTGCAAAGGACATTTCTAACCACTTATTACCAGAAAAGTCGAGAAAAAAATATAAAAGGCATAAGTACAGACGCCAGCTGGCACATCAGGCTACTACAATCTGTGAAATTTATTTAATAGATTTTCAACTTTATCGCTGAATGGTAAGGTTCAAAGTTAATTGGGAAAATTGGACAGTTTCGGGTAGCTTGATGTGCTGGCGTCTGTACCAAGATTTCATGAATTGGAAAATAGCAAAGAGTAGTACATCATTTTCTGAAGATGTGCTATTAGTATATTTCCAAGAAAAATCAGAACCACCATTTATTCCATGCTCAAAAGTACGCTGAGTATTAATCACAACGTGGATATCTCAAGATTTGCTTTGCTATACAGGGAAGAAATCGAAAACGCTTTTACCTAATGAAATAAATAAGTTTTTAAGCGAAGCGCCTGATCAACTATATCTATCAGAAATTTATGTTAGTTACTTACTTCATTCATTATGTTATAATTTTATTTTCTTTGTAATACGATGAATAAATTACAATATCTTATATTGTTCTTGTGTTTACATATCTCGGGACCATGGGGTCCCGGTCCTTTGGAAGGCGTACGAGGGTTCGAAGCCAACTCGCAGAGGCCCCTTGGACAATTTTAAATGGAATGAGGCACCAACCGACGATTATCCCTGTTTGCACTATGCAAGTGCACACAAAGAACCCCCAGTTGGTGCAAGGCTATTGCAGAATATGGAAACAAAACATATTGGGCTATGGGTTTGGGTGGCTATAGTGGATTGGTTACCTAGAACTATGGAAGGCCTATGTCCCCTGCTCCCCTGATCATTGTTATGGAATACACGGATAAAATGGCAGGGGGTGACTTGCACACTCAATAATGGGCCCCCGAAAACGGTCGATAACACAAAGTGTCGAAGCGACAAGGGGGCAACATGTCCTGAGGTGCTTATGAGGAGTGGAGAGGTATTCAAACTCAAACTCAAAGCATTTGTTTCAAATAAACCAATTACAGGTACTTTTGAATTGTCAAGGGGTCGGTCAGTCAGAAAGATGAAGCTAGTTGCCCATTCCAAAGCGTAGTAGGTACCTATGGAGAAGAACGGGCAAGAAACTCCACGGACACTCTTTTAAATAAAAAAATTGTTACAAAATATTGGTTACATTATTCATGTTGAAATTATACATGTGAGAACAATGTAGAAAGACGTGCACGTTAAAAGCGTCCGTAACAAAAAACAAAAATAAAAACAATTCATAAATTAAAATAAACCGTGGCAGTTAAGAGATGACCAGTCCCTACTGACGGCGCCCGTTCACGAACATGACGCATGGATCAGCACCATTTAGCTCAACCATTTTGAAGGGAACTTAATGATCCAACACACACGCCACCATCAGCGAGACATTTGAGTGAGCATGACACTCTCAGCCGCCAGGGCACATTCAAGTCAATGAAAGACGTACCCAGGTAATGGTAGCTTTATGGAATGTACGTGGTCACAATGCCCACACATGTGATATGCAATTATACAATACAAAGAGATTGAATTTATACAAAGAAAGATAGTTTTTACAATCTTCATCAGCCGCAACAACACTTTCGAATGCTCATCAATTAATTTATGTGCCCTTGTGGAGCTGGACCAGCGCTAAGCCAAGCATTTTTATCAGCGATGTAATCCCCCAACTTATAATATGCTTGGCAGCATAGTGTGCGTTTTATACAAGATTTAAATTTCGTTTCGTTCAGTCGGAGTATGTGGGGAGGTATTTTATTATAACATTTTAAACAGTACCCCATGAAGGATGAGTCTACTTTAGCCAGTCTGAAACCCGGTTGAACTAATTGGTCCCTATTTCTAGTCCTATAATTGTGTCTATCACCTCTTTTACTGAAAAGACTTAGATGTTTCCTTACATACATGATGTTTTCATAGATATATTGACAAGGTACCGTCATGATGTTAATATCTTTAAACAGTTCCCTTAGAGAATCGCGTCTGCGGAGGCCATATATTGCTCTGATGGCTCTCTTCTGCAGAATAAAAATAGATTCGATATCTGCCGCCCGTCCCCATAGTAAAATACCGTAAGATATAATACTATGGAAGTAACTGAAATAGACTAGTCTCGCGGTATCTACATCAGTAAATTGACGGATTTTTCTCACAGCATATGCTGCTGAACTTAGCCGTCCCGTAAGAGATGTTAAATGAGGACCAAATTGCAGCCTTGAGTCGAGCGTGATCCCCAGGAAAACAGTTTTATCGACGAATTCTAGTTTCTCTTTATTCAATACTATGTCACAATCACTACTTTTAACATTTGGTAAAGCAAATCTTATGCATTTAGTTTTTTTCCCATTTAATACTAAATTATTAGCAGTGAACCAATTTTGAACTTGCAGTAGGGCGTTATTTACGTCGTCAAGATTTGATGCACGTCTATTTATCTTAAAAATTAGGGAAGTATCGTCAGCAAATAACACCATTTGAGGTTGGTTTTTTAATAGATGGGGTAGATCATTAATATATACTAAAAAGAGGAAAGGACCCAATATCGAGCCTTGTGGAACAACCATTTTTACTTTTAGACCGAGTGAATTGACACCATTAATTTGAACTTGCTGTTGTCTATCATTTAAATAAGATTTTACTAAACTGAGTGCAAGTTTACCTAGTCCGTAATGCTCAAGTTTCAAGAGTAAGGTTTCATGATTTACGCAGTCAAATGCCTTGGAGAGGTCACAAAAGATTCCTATGGCATCTTGGGCCTCCTCCCACGCTGTAAATATGTGTTTTAATAAAGTGACACCGGCGTCAGTCGTACAACATCCTTTTGTGAAACCATATTGCTGATCGTGTAAGATTTGGTTGGTGTTAAAATGATTAAGCATCTGATTGAGCATTACCTTTTCGAACACCTTGCTGAATACCGGCAGCACAGATACTGGCCTATAATTGTTGGTGTCTTTACTGTCCCCAGATTTAAAAAGTGGTATAACCTTACTGTATTTCATTAAATCCGGGAAGACTCCTTGATCCACACACAAATTAAATATTAAAGCTAAGTATGGTGCTATAGTCTCGATTGTGGATGTACAAACTTTGATAGATAATCCCCATAGATCTTCGGTCAATTTGATTTTGATTTGCCGAAAAGCTTTTATAACTATCAAAGGGTTAATATGTTTAAATTGAAATTCAACCGGGCAGCCTGGAACGTTTGCTCTTAATAAATCAATTGAGACATCGGGTGAAGAATTTAAAGCTTCAGTGGTTTTAGATGGTATATTAGTAAAGAAATTTACAAATTCTTGAGCTATTTCTAAGTTAGAGCTTATGGCACCACGTGAAGTCTCCAATGTGTAATCAGTGTTTCGTATTTTTTTCCTATTAGTTTCATTATTTATAACTTTCCAAACTGTTTTTATTTTATTTTCTGCCGATTTGATCTTGTTGCTAATGTATAGGGCTTTAGCTATCTTGCAGGTATTTCTAAAAATTTTGGAATATGTAGCAACATACTTGTTGAAAGTTTCAGTGTTAATGTAGGGCTTAAGGCCATAAAGCTCGAAAAGCCTTTCCCTACTTATTCTAATACCTCTAGTTGCCCAGTCACTAAATACAAAATTAGTGCAAATATTTTTTGTTTTCTTTTCAAAAGTTTTATTGAATTCAGTGTGCACTACTGAAAAGAAATCCTCATACAATTTATTTGCATCGTCCATATTATTATGGCCCAGAACATTTAACTCATTATTTAAGTTAGTATTGAATCTATTTAATTTGCCAGTTGTTATTGGTCTAAATTGTATTTGCACTTTTTGCAAAGGTGTTCTAAACTTAAAAGTTACCGTTTGTCCACTATGATCAGACGGCAAATAATTTACGATGGCTTTAGCTAAATAATCACAATCGCAGAAGACATTATCGATACAAGTAGCAGAAGTTGGAGTTACTCTAGTCGGTTCTGTAAAAATATTAGATAAATTGAATGATTTAAAAAGGCTTAACAATCGACTGCTATTTAAAGTATTTTCCAGAATATTAATATTAAAATCACCACAAATTATTGCGGCTTTGTTACTGGATGCAAGTTTCGCTAGAACATCTTCCATTATTGACTCAAATAAAGAAAAGTTCTGATAATTAGGGGGTCTGTACACGCACACGACAACATGCTTATCCAGCTCAACACAGGACAGTTCGATGCAATGTTCAACTGATAAACCAACTATGCCATTACGTTCCTTAGATTTTAAACCGTTGTTTATCAAGATTAGAGAACCTCCATGCAGCATAGATTTACGGTTAAAACAACTTCCCATACTATAGTTCTCATAATTGATTAACATTTGGTAATCTTTTAACCAATGTTCAGTAAAACAAACAATGTCGAACTTTGTTTTTTCTAAAAACATTTCAATTTCTAATAATTTGGAAGAAATACCTTGAATATTTTGATGAAATAATTTCAAGGCATTCTGCTGATATCCTTTTTGGTAATTACTTATTTTAGAGCCAGAAGACACCTTGTTGTTGTTAGTTATAAGAATATTCTTACTGGTACCTTCTGTTGTCTTACAAACTAGTTTAAATGACTATCCGGAGTTGACCCCATGACCTCAATGTCATCACCAGGCAGTGAGCTCATAGTGAGTGAGGGACATGGAACCTCCTTCGTACAATCTGTATAAATATTTATAGCATTTGAGCTACATTTATTCATGCTCACCACCATATTATTAGTACTATTACTAACCATTGTGGTGTTAATAACACAAGACTTCGACATACTACATATGTCTGAGTTTATATAAAAAGCTAATAGCCTTGCTATTATGTGTCTAAAACTAACAGGCAAATACACAGTATTCCTAGTCGATTTTAACGTTTCCACAAAAATGTTGGTGTCAAGAAATACAAGCTTGTCACTATAGTGACTAACTAAGAAATGCATATGCTTATTAAGCATATGAATATAATTGTTTTGTCTATTTGTCAATCTTTCAATATATGGGAAAGCACACAATATTATTTTACTGCAATTTAACTTTAACAACTCCGTTACACAGTCAGTGATTTCTTCTTTTTTTACCTTAGAACTATTACCTACAAATACAGTAATGTTGGTTTTAGGATGATATACATTTCCTATTACAGATGCCATTATTCGTTTGTAGGTTGACCCTGGCATACAATAATTTTGAGTAGAATAACACAGGTTGTTACTAATTAATTTACCTAAACCTCTTCCTATACTATCTGAGAACATAACTGAATGATAACTATCATGACTACTAAAAGATGGACAACTACCAAACTCAGGCTGTACCACTTCAGATAGATTTTGTACTAAAACAGATACGTCGTGGTTGAGGATACAGTCTTGAGACAAACTCTCAGTCTGGGACGGGTCCTCCGTTACCTCAGGCTGGACAGCATCAGGGTTTGAAACCATCTGACAAGTACACTGACACATAATTAACTCATTAGCAGCAAGAATATGTTCTTTAATTTGGTTCTGAGAACCCACATATTTAATGTAAAGGGAACTAAGTCTGCCCTCGAGTACCTGTATGTCAGACTGTAAGCGCTGTGTATCAATTTCATAGATTTTTTTGCTGTCTTCTAATTTGATTTGATAATTATTTAATTTATTGATTAGATCAACACGTTCTTTTCTCCGTGGAATATTTTTGGAAAAGTGTTTTTGTTGTTTCCTTGTGATTACATTTTTTAATTATTCTGTTCAGTTTTGCATATTTTTTCATTTTCTTATGACTAACTGTATAATTATATTTCATCAAGGAATCTTCAGTAAGGTCAATAGTTATTATGGAATGAGGGTTACAATTAGTATTTAATAATTCATTATACAAGTGGTTAGTTTGTTTAACCTGAGTGCATTCTTTTTCATTCTCTAACTGAATAATACGACTATTAGCATGAATTAACTCATCTTCAAAGTCCCTAACTTTGCTTAAAGCCTCCTCATACAAGTTACTACAGTTGCTGAAACCATCCGTGACCACCTTCAGTTGATCGCGCTCATTGACAACATTCAGATATTTCTGATGTAGGTCTACTAGCTCCCGTTTAAGGCTTGAGTTTTTATTGACTATCTTCTTAACTTCCTCCTCACTTTCATCGTTCTCTTGTAACAATTGATTACATTGGACATTCCACGGCTATCAGGACAATCCCGGAAGTACGGTCAAGATCCCTAACAGCATCTTACTGGAATACTTCCTTCCTCCGAGCACGTTTCCTCTTGCGAATCTCCACTCAAGCCGGCCAATAAAGGCAAGAATGAGGTGGGAGCTCTGTTCCTCGTCAGTGTTCACTGCAGCCGGCCAATAAAGGCAAGCCAGAGGTGAGGAACAAGACTTCTCCCGGGAGATAGGGTCCGTGGGGTCGCTACTGCCCAACAGCTCGCCACATGCTGCCCTGCGGGTTTTTGTATATCTCTTGGTCTGGCTCCTCATCCTAGACCTGTTCCGGCACAGTAATGTCTACCGGCACAGACCTACAGAGCGGAGTGCGCATTGTTCTTGTTATTGTTACAGACTGCTCTAGTATTCGGAACCATGGGCGCATGCCGCCGTCAAGAATTATACGCTTTGTTATATACCGACGTACAGATAAATTAAGCTTTAATTGTGGTCAGTATAAATAATACAAAAACCAAAATAAACCGCACATTTATTACAGGCAAATATTTAGAAATTTGCAAAAAATACATAGTACTGCGTCCGAATCCCTGCAGCAATCCGTGTTTTTTTTTACAATACAGATCTGGAAAAAGTACGTTACAGAGGATCGGGATAAACACATTTAGCAATTTAGCCAAAACAATGGCTAACTATTTACAACTTCCTAATCCTGAGTTGTATACAGGGCATTGCTTTCGCAGAACATCTGCCACATTATTAGTTGATCCCGGAGGAGACATAACAAGTTTAAAACGGCACGGCAGATGGAAGTCCACATCTGTTGCTGAAGGCTACATTAATTACTCTATAGGCAACAAAACCCATGTGTCGAATCAAATTTCAAATTCGATAGAAAACAAGAATAATGAACTGGTGAATATAAATATTCCGAGTACATCAGGATGGGTTCCCTCTATCTGGCAGAATCTTAATGCTCCGAAATTCATTTGGCATAACACACTTGGCATAATCTTCTTTAAACGAATATTTTAAAGGCATAAAAATTATTTAATATAATAATTATTGTTTGACCGAATTTTTATATGTCCGAATTTACAATGGCATACTTTTAAGATCGCAGAATTTTATTTGGCAATTACCTTTGGCAAAGTTAAAATTCCGCATAATTTCGTTTAGCATAACGTTTATTTAGAGCGACAATTATTTGGTACAATTTCACTTGGCATACTATGAAGATGGCAGAATTTCATTTGGAATAATTTTATTAGGCATATTGCCATTTCTATAAAATAGCATTTTTAACTTTAAATAAAAAATTAAAATATTGTCTTAAAAAGTCAATATGTTGTGCTACAAAATTTTGTGACAGAAACGAATCCCTACAAAACTGACTCCACGTAGTCTGGTCTGCCATACCCCTAGAGTGTAATTTAAACCCGCGTAGGCGCGGAGGAGCATGGCGGCGATGAGCGCTAAAACCATCTGCGACGATAAGCTCGCGTGGGACCGCCGGAGCTTCGCAGCGCCGAAGCCGTGACAGAAACCATGCCTGCTGCATGCTTGCTTCCCGCATGGTGTATGCTTGTTTGCATGCTGCATGCTTGCTGCATGCATGGTGTATGCTTGTTTGCATGCTTCTTACTTACAAAATAAAATAAAAAATGGATATGGAATGTATGCCAAAAGATGATTCTATCTGTAAACTTTCGGAGATATGATAGTTTTGCCTTTAAATGATTATCGATATGAAATGTATGCCAAACGACGATTCTGACTGTGAACTTTCTGCGATACGATGGTTCTACTTTTTAATGATTATGGATATGAAATTTATGCCTAAAGATGATTCTGACTTACAAAATTATGAGTTTTGAATGTATGATAAATGAGTGTCTGCCAAAAGATTTTCTGCGAAATGAAGTTTATGCTATCCGCTGTTATGCAAAATAATATTATGACATAAAAAGTTCTGCTATAAAGGGTGGACCCCATCAGGATCTGCCAAGATTCAACAAGGTGCAAATATTCAAATGCATTTCAATAATTGTACGATCCAAAATGTAAATAATTATTACAATAAATAATTCTAATAATACCTATACATAGTTTGTTTGTATTAGATACTCAGCAATTAAACTTTTCATGAATTTACATAGAGTTCTTACAACACTGTACCCTATGGTTTCAGAACCTTTTAGAGAGGATTCATATCATGGGTGTAGATAAAGTCTTGTATGCAACTGTACACAATTAGGTATGTGAACATATCACTCATGTGAAACTATTATCAACCCACATTCGTGTTTTAATACCCCTTATTATGCAACAGTTGCATAAATAACTATTAACGTTAACCGCATTGAGTGATAACTTTTAGAAAAAAACAGATTTTGCAAAGAAGAAGAATGAGATGAAACTTAGCATGGGTAGGTATTTTTTACAAGGAATACAACATTATTAACTTTTCGTAAACTCTGCAAACTGAACAAAAATATTTGGGGTACTTCTTTCCTCTCGCTTTCCTGCAATCTGTGGGAGTGATTTCGTGAAAAGGGACGGAAGTGTGTAACAGGAAGCCGATGAAGCGCGCGCTATTTGATTTGACTAATGAGCGCGCGCGGTGCTAGAGTTGGCCTTCAGATAGTACTAACCCATTTTTCAAGAGGTTGTAAACAGGATGATGGTGACGATGATGGTGATGATGTTGATGATGATGATGATGATGAATATTGATTATATAATTTAAACGTCAGCCAAGATGTCAGATGTTATACATATGCGACTACTGTAAGGTTCGCTCGTTTTTTTTTTTTAGGGTTCTGGACCTCGAAAGGAAAAACGGAACCCTTATAGGATCACTCGTGTGTGTCTGCCTGTCTGTCCGTCTGTCACAGCCAATTTAAGGCTTGTGCAGACCAGCGCGACACGCGACGCGACACAAAGGCACCGCTCGTCGCGCGACGAGCGGTGCCTTTGTGTCGCGTCGCGTGTCGCGCTAGTCTGCACAAGCCTTTACTCCGAATCTAATGGACGGATTAAGTTGAAATTTGGTACACATAATGTATTTTTGTGACCCAAACACGGACATGTAAAGTAAATAAATAAATTTTGCATATGGGGGTAATTTTTGGGGGCAAATAGAAAACAAGAAATAAGTTTTTCAAACTGTATCGTGTGACATATCAAACAAAAGGGGTCGTTGCGATTTCATAATTTTAAAGTAAATATATTTAAAGATATTTAAGAAAATCGATGAAAATTTACCACATCCCCCCAAAAAAAATTTTTTTCAGTAGTTTCGGTGATAAAGGAGGCCCTTATATCCGAAACTACTGAACCTTTTTTTTTTTAAAATTAAAGTCCACTGTCTTAAAATAACATGGTAAATCTCTCAATATTGTGCATACAAACTTTCATTTGTAGTTGGAATGTATGGGAGAACATGTATTTCAACTACAATGTTAAGTTTTTGACTGCCTCGTTGGTCTAGTGGTCGCAAGCGCTACTGCTGAGCATGAGGTCCTGGGTTCGATTCCCGGGTCGGGCAAAGTGTTATTGGGTTTTTCTATCTGAAATTTCTCAGTAGCAGCTCGGAGTCTGGAATTGTGCCCGGTTGATGGCAATAGGCTCGCCCCCTATTACATGGGACTTAAACATAACTGGCGAAATGTGGGTGTACCTGCTACAGGGACACCTCTGCCCAACCCTTCGGGGAAACAAGGCGTGATGTTATGTTATGTATGTTAAGTTTTTATTTGGGATAAATTCATCTCAACTACAGAACCCTTCATCGTGCGTGGTCCGACACGGACTTGGCCGGTTTTTTTAAAAGCTTTTATTTAACTTGTTTAATTTCACGCGGGCGAAGTCGTGGGTAAAAATATAGGTACACATTTCACAGGACGAAAGAAATATCAAAACTGTCAAATTACTTATTATTTATTAGTTTACTTGTCCAGGTAGCAACTTACTCGAAACATTTTTAGGAAATAGTCAATCGAACCGGAAGACAAGAAGAAGAAGTTGACGTAAGAGTCCATATTCAGAATCACCGTCATTTTCAGCATCAGCGCGCCTAAATATTACAAACATAATACCCACGCCTAACAGTTAGTATAACTTATTTCCAAAACACTGCCACTCCAGCGCAACACAAAAATAAAAACTGCGCATACACGTTGTGCAATGCCCCCCTACTTAAAGTGGACTACATTCGTGATCTCGGTGTTATCCTTGATTCTAAGCTTTGCTTGAACCTTCTTATAGAAAAGATAGTTAATGAAGCGTATCAACTATACGGATTTGTAATGCGATCAACTGTCGATTTTAAAAAGCCTTTTTCCTATATTTGCTTGTACAAGTCTCTAGTAGGTACGCTCTCAACTGGAATATGCCGTGTCCGTCTGGAGTCCATACTACAAAAAGTACGTTGAAATGATTGAGCGTGTTCAATACAAATTCCCACGTAGCATGCAGTATAGATGCCATGGATATTATTTGCCATACCAGGATTTGTTTGCAAAGTTTAAGCTCGTCGCAGCACTGGAAAATAGACGTAAGTTCTTAGAAGCCATGAATCTATATAATATTGTAAGAATAAAAATTGACTGCATTGAATTGTCCAACATGGTATGCTATGCGGCATATATATGACAGTCCACAAGCGAAAGGTGCGCGCTGGCAGATTATTTTCAGTGGATACTTGCAAGTCCAACTCTGGCCTGCGTTCGCCTGTTCGCAGAATGGTCGATTCTTACAGTGGGACTTTTGAACATATAGACATTTTTTTTTGGCCTGCAATACGTGGAGCTTTCTTGAACATATTTCCTTCTTTTTTGTGTACCATTTCTTAAAATTTATATGGATATACTATAAACACGTTAGTTAAGAAAAAATATGTATTTGTAACCCTAGCGATTATTTTCACTGTCACTGTCCTGAAGCTAATCCGTGAACAGCGTTGTGAACTGCATTATTGTCTGTAATTTTTTATGTATTTCTTGTTCCTATGTTTTATATTGTAGCATTTTTTTATTCCTTTTGAATAAAAAATAAAATAAAAATCTTAGATTTTGAGGTAAAAACATAAGCTCCGTCCACTTCGTACGATCGCGGCCGACGACCGACCGAAGGTAGTCAGGTAATCGGTACACGCTGGGTCCGCAGACGGCACGACGCCGCTGCTGGTGTTCAGCAACCGGCACGAGGTGCGCGGCGTGTCGCTGCCGGCGCTCACGGCGCGCGCGCTCATCTCGTCGCTCAAGAACACCATCGCGCTGGACTGGCGCCGCGACCCGCGCTCGGCCGAGGTGCAGCTGTACTGGACCGACGTCGTGGACGACAACATCTACCGCGGCACCATCGTCGGCAACGGTGAGCGACACTATACTATACTCACTGCGATTAATATTTAGTGATTCATTGGTATAGATACATATAGGACAAAATCTTGGATTTAGAAATGAAATTGATTTTCGGTATCAGAGTATGAGTTACATTGTTTTTTTGTAAATATGATTATTCGTAGGTAGAGTCAATGAGTACTTAAGATTATGTTTGTAACTGCAGCTCTGAGCGGCATCGAGGCGGTGGTGCGGCAGGGGCTGTCCACGGCCGAGGGGCTGGCGGTGGACTGGGTGGCCGGCAACCTGTACTGGGTCGAGAGCAGTTTACATCAGATCGAGGTACACACATACATACGCCATGATGATTAGTTATTCATTTGAAATTATTCGTCAAGCAAAAAGATTCCATCTATTTATGTAAATGGCATGTAACTGAGGGTCCAGTATCCGATCGCAAGTGTATGAGACGCGGTATACCGAGTAGCACCGAGTCAAACTGCGCCTTATGTCGTTGTGGTAGAGTCTGTATTAGCTTGTTAACTGTGCAGGTAGCGCGGCTGGACGGGCAGTTCCGGCGCACGCTGATCGCGGGCGACATGGACAGCCCACGCGCCATCGCCGCCGACCCGCGCCTCGGTGAGTACTCTATGAATACTCTTTGTAAATGTTATGTAATAAAATAAAAGGTTCAATATAATACAATACCACTTACAATCAATTTTTATTTCAGGAATACACCCGTATAAAATGTACTCCAGATTACAAATTATTCTTGAATTATAGGGTCGTTTTCAAAATTTATGTACAGGGCTGCATCAATTGGATCGCTTTACGAGTCGCGAGACTAAGCGGACGTGTGTTTTGTATTTATTAACTATAATGAAATAAACAATTACGACAAATAAATATAATTATTTGCGCCGTCAGTATATAAGTAAAGTGTGTCGCGTGTGACTTGTAGGTTTTTCCGACTTTCAAGAGTGTTTTTACCGAAGTTGCAAGATGACCTAAATCATTTTTATAAACGACTAGCTGACCCAGCAAACTTCGTTCCGCCTAACAGTCAATGAACACATTCATTGTTAGGATTTTAAAATTTCTACCCTACCTACCCTACCTACCTACCCTACCTACCTACCCTACCTACCCTACCTACCTATCCTACCTACCTACCCTACCTACCTACCCTACCTACCTACCCTACCTACCTACCCTACCTACCCTACCTACCTACCCTACCTACCTACCCTACCTACCTACCCTACCTACCCTACCTACCTACCCTACCTACCTACCCTACCTACCTACCCTACCTACCTACCCTACCTACCTACCCTACCTACCTACCCTACCTACCTACCCTACCTACCTACCCTACCTACCTACCCTACCTACCTACCCTACCTACCTACCCTACCTACCTACCCTACCTACCTACCCTACCTACCTACCCTACCTACCTACCCTACCTACCTACCCTACCTACCTACCCTACCTACCTACCCTACCTACCTACCCTACCTAATTACCCTACCTACCTACCCTACCTACCTACCCTACCTACCTACCCTACCTACCTACCCTACCTACCTACCCTACCTACCTACCCTACCTACCTACCCTACCTACCTACCCTACCTACCTACCCTACCTACCTACCCTACCTACCTACCCTACCTACCTACCCTACCTACCTACCCTACCTACCTACCCTACCTACCTACCCTACCTACCTACCCTACCTACCTACCCTACCTACCTACCCTACCTACCTACCCTACCTACCTACCCTACCTACCTACCCTACCTACCTACCCTACCTACCTACCCTACCTACCTACCCTACCTACCTACCCTACCTACCTACCCTACCTACCTACCCTACCTACCTACCCTACCTACCTACCCTACCTACCTACCCTACCTACCTACCCTACCTACCTACCCTACCTACCTACCCTACCTACCTACCCTACCTACCTACCCTACCTACCTACCCTACCTACCTACCGAGATATCAAAAAAGCCGATCCACACAAAACGTATGAGAACGTGAATTTTCTTCATATTTTTTTTTTTCGTTAGTTTTTCCATATTTTCTCACCGTTTAAACCTTCCCTGGACTACGACAAACATTTCAAAACCAAAATCAGCTAAATCGGCCCAGCCGTTCTCGAGTTTTAGTGAGACTAACGAACAGCAATTGATTTTTATATATATAGATAAATAAAGTGTTTCGTCATTGTTATTGAAATTGTTTTTTTTTTTTCTTCTACAGAGTTACATTTTAGTCAATGTGCAAAGGACATAATCCATTTTGGTACAAATATAAAAAGAGCCGGCCAGAAAAATAATATATAATTAAAAACTCCACTCAAAAATGTCAAGTTCATACAACTGCAGATCAAGCTAGACTGTCAAATTGCTAGTTTAAGATAAAATAATATATACATTTATGTTCTACTTTATATCTAACTTACTGTTTGTTTCCCTACAAGAAATAAAATAAATAACTTTAGTCAAAACATTAAAAAGTAATAAATGTTGACTTACCGTATTATTTGATGTAGACAGACATGAACAATGTTATTGCAGCAAATCGTAATCCATAAATTCAAGCCAAGGTAGTCGTATTAGGAAGATCCAATGAACCAAAAAACGTGCGAGGGTCAAAAGCAATATTCACAGAAACAATACAGGAAGATGCGCACTTAACAGACCGAAGTACAGGAGTGAAGTGAGGGTAACCTGAGCGCGCCGGCACGCGGGGCGGTAGGGGAAGGTATCTATATACCTGTGCGGCGCGGGGAGGGTCTACATTCTTTCCGACCCAGATGACCCCATTACACTCCTACAGGAGCAGAATAGGGCCACCAGGACAGTATACAAGAACAGACGCCTCCCGTCATTCCGACCTCGCCGCCGAGGTCCTTTGCGATCGCGACCGCGTCCCCGAGTCAATGAAACTCCTCCCCGACCCTTGCTCGAAAACGAGGTGCCAGCAGTTGTTGCAGCTGAGCACGTAGCTTTAAATACCCCGCATAATAATCATGATGAAAATATAAATTTGATCCAGCCTGTCCCTTCTTGCTGTCCTCCCCTCAGCGATGCCCTAAGCCGAGGTTCGTACCCCACAGGGGGTGCCCTTAGCGAGCACTCGCTTAGTTTTAATTTAGAATAGTTAAAAGCTCCTGGCTGGAGGCTCTAAGTGTAGAAGCTTAAGGCCACCACAGGAAAAGTTCGGTTAAGCAGCCAAGACCTTAGTGGTCAAAACTGCGAGAGGCCATTTTCAAAAAAAAAAAAAAAAAGAGGGTCTACACCCTCCCCGCGCCGCACAGGTATGCGACCATGGCGGTTTCTATTTGTAATTTCTAAGAATAGATAACGAAATGCGCTGCCGTAAAAGTCGTATTGTACTTTCGGTGCAATAAAGATTAAATGATGTTTTTAAAGTTTAAGTGTGTTACTAAACAATGTGATAAGGCCATTATTTTAATATCATGCACATTTTTAAATATACTTTAGAAATATATTTCATTAAGATTAAATACAAATACCGTTTGTTTTTTAAATGATAAATTCGTCCTACTATAGAGAATGCTAAAATTATGAAAATTACCGTTTTATTATTTTAAAGACAAAATGTCTTTTTTTTTCATTTGAACTTTAGAAATCTCATTAAACGTAGCCGAGAGTGAGCTAGAAAGAAGATATTTACTTCGAAACGTGTACGGCTCCTTATACAAACATTGTGATAAGATCAACAAGTCATTTACAAAATAATCTCCAAAAAAAAATTCTGAAAATTTTATGGTTGTAACGACTGTGAATGTTATTTATTATGTTATGTCTAGTCGCAAACTTTAGGTAAATATAGACGAATTACTTATTCCAAATAACATAATTTTTTAATGTATTTAAAAGTGTTGATGTCCCGGAAAAAATTTAGTCCTAAGGAAGTCTCCGTTTCTTGTCTCTGTTCTTCGAAGTTTAGGCAAATAGGCACTACCTATTCCTATCACTGGTTATCGTGACACAAAAGTAACACAATTGAAGAATAAGGGCAGAGTCACAACGAAATCGACGAATCTAATTAAATTTTGTTCTTGTACTTCCTTCCAAGTTTGTGGATGTTTTGATTTTAAAGGCAACGGTAACGTTTTTGTCGTTTAGCGGGCGTTAACGGCATCTTTCCTAAAACAGAAATGAAATTACTATTCACATTTAAGTGAATATACTGTGACAAGCCCTAAGTGCCACGTGACACAAAAATAGTAACACAATCACACAATTGAACAAAATTAACGTTACCCTAGCCTTAAAAAAAATCTATTTATTTATTTCACCCTCGAGTTACACGTGAAACATGCATATGACTTTATTATAGCACAAACTACACTGACATGCTGCACTGTAAAGTATAGTACTTACCGAATTTACGTAATTTGGCACATTTAACACAATTTTTTAAAGTCCTTTTTACGACGCGCATGAATTGAAACCCACAGTTACTAAACAAAATGATGTAGCCGAAAGAAACTAGGACCCTCTCGTTGTAACTATTTTGACGCATAGATTTCCCATACTAGAATAGAATAGAATAGAATAAAATAATATTTATTTGCTTAAAAACATGGTATAAAAATAACAAGAGCATACATGTTTTTGTTTTACAGTCATAAGCGTACAAATTTTCACAAGCATAATTTACCTAACATTTATTCTCAAAAAAACTCAAACTCAAAGCATTTATTTCAATTAAACCATTTACAGGCACTTTTGAACTGTCAAAGAATCGGTCAGTCAGAAATAGGTATGAAGCTAGTTGCCCATTCCAAAGCGTAGTAGGTACCTATGGAGAAGAACGGGCAAGAAACTCCACGGACACTCTTTTAAATAAAAAATTGTTACAAAATATTGGTTACATCATTCATGTTGAAATTATACATGTGAGAACAATGTAGAAAGACGTGCACGTTAGAAGCGTCCGTAATAAAAAGATAAAACAAAGAACAATTCAAAAAATTTAAATAAAATAAAAATTAAAATAAAATAAGCCCTGGCAGCTAAGAGATGACCAGTCCCAACTGACGGCGCCCGTTCACGAACATGACGCATGGATTAGCACCATTCAGCTCACCCATTTTGAAGGGAGCTAAATGATCCAACACACGCGCCACCATCAGCGAAACATTTGAGTGAGCATGACATACTCACAGCCGCCAGGGCACATTCAAGTCAATGCAAGACATATTACCCGGTAAATGGTAACTCTTTAGTACATAGTGCTCACACCTGTGCTATGCAATTATATAATACAATGGAGATTGAGTTTATACAATGCAAAGATAGTCTTACAATCTTCAGCAGCTCCAACAGTATTTGCAAACATTAATCAATTAGTTGTGGAGCAGGACCAGCATTGAGCCAAGCATTTTTATCAGCGATGTAATCCTCCAACGTATAATATGCCTGCCTGCATAGTGTGTGTTTTATACAAGATTTGAATTTCGTCTCATTCAGTTGAAGTATGTGGGGAGGAATTTTATTGTAACATTTTAAACAGTATCCCATGAAAGATGAATCTACTTTAGCCAGTCTGAAACCTGGTTGAACTAATAGGTCCCTATTTCTTGTACTATAATTATGTCTATCACCTCTTTTGCTAAAAAGATGTAAATTCTTTCTTACGTACATGATGTTTTCATAGATATATTGACAAGGTACCGTCATGATGTTAATATCCTTAAACAGTTTCCTTAGAGAATCGCGCCTGCGGAGATAATATATGGCTCTGATCGCTCTTTTCTGCAGAATAAAAATAGACTCGATGTTTGCAGCCCGTCTCCACAGTAAAATACCGTAAGACATGATACTATGAAAGTAGCTAAAATAGACTAGCCTCGCGGTATCTACATCAGTAAATTGACGGATTTTTCTGACAGCATATGCTGCTGAACTTAGCCGTCCTGCAAGAGATGTTAAATGAGGACCCCATTGCAGCCTTGAGTCGAGCGTGATCCCTAGGAAAACAGTTTTATTGACGAATTCTAGTTTCTCTTGATTCAATACTACTCACAATCACTACTTTTGACATAATTGGTAAAGAAAATTTTATGCACTTAGTTTTTTTTTCATTTAATACTAAATTATTAGCAGTGAACCAATTTTGGACCTGCAGTAGGGCGTTATTTACGTCGTTAAAATTTGTAGCACGTCTATCTACCTTCAAAGAAGTCTTTGACACTATAAAAACTATGACTACACAACCATTCTTGCAATTTATTTTTGAATAATCTCATATTTAATGTCTTGAGATTACTTGGTATCTTATTAAATATACGTACACACATATATACAACTTATATTCGAATTGAATTCGGAATTTATTTCATTATTATAAAATATCAAAGTTACAAAAAGGAATCACACAATGGAATGGAATATGAGACACGTGTTGATGAGCAAATAAATAAAAGGTTTCTTAAAATTACAATGTTTTATAGTACATTTCTAATAACTTACCCCTTCACCTTTTTTTATGGATGGGAAATTATCAAATAAGGTTTCCCGCTCTGGGCGTGTCAGACTCTTACTGACTAAGACCCACCCATGTTCCTTCAGTTGCCTATATTGCCAGGGGCCACGGAAACCCACATGGATGGCGAGCAACCTATTGCTCACCGTCCGCAAGCCCGCGCCTACAGTGGCCGGGAATCGGCCTACGATTCCCGACGCCCAGGGCGTCTCCTGCGGCGGTTAGGGGTGTGAGGGCGCGAAATTTGCCTCTCCGTCACGCGTTCCGCCTCCTCCTTCGCGAGCATTACTGCTTCGCAGAAGGAGGTGACGGCCTCCCATGCCCTCTCGCTCCGTACCATGGCCTGAAAGTTAATGAAGGCACTCTACCAGAGGAGAGCAGCCAGGTGGCCCTACCAGAGACTCTTGGTAGAGTAGTTCTAAATGAAAAATTTGCAGCGATCAACCACAGTATTCTCTCGCAAATTGAAGGGAGCGAAGTGATATACACTTCTATTAATACTGATGTTGAGGAAGATGATGCTACACATTACCCCGTAGAATTTTTGAATTCGCTAACGGCAAGTGGACTTCCGGCGCACATCATAAAGCTGAGGGTCGGTGTCCCGATTATGCTCCTCCGAAACTTAACTCCGCCGAAGCTGTGTAACGGAACCCGGCTCAAAGTCGTGTCTTTGCAGAGAAACTTCATCGAAGCGGAAATTCTAACAGGTTGTGGCGTTGGCGGGACAGTGTTTATACCTCGTGTACCACTAATTCCCCACAATTACCAGTTTAAGCGCGTGCAGTTCCCTGTGAGCTTTGCGATGATTATTAACAAATCACAGGGGCCGACACTGAAGGCTGCGGGTGTCGACCTCAGGACAAGCTGCTTCTCACACGGACAACTGTATGTCGCTTGCTCCCGAGTCACCAGTCCTGACTCCAAGGGTGGATCCAGCCTTCGAGTCAGGGGTCACATAGTTGGGGTCAGTCAGGACAGGTTCCAATCAGTGGCTGACTAAGCCTGTCGGGGGCCCAGGGGAGCAAAACAAAATAAGGCCGGCGGCGGTCTTCTTAGTTTATGTAGGTATTTCTAGTAACACTTCGCAAAAAAAATATAATGACAGCAAAAAAAAAACAAGTATAACGTGTCTAATTGTAATCTAACTACACCATGTACCTTGCAACAGGCAGGAGAATTTTTTTCAGGGAGGTGCATTTTCGTCTTTGCATCAATAGGATACGAAAAGCAAAAATGTAGGGGAGCGCGAGCAAGGCGAGTTCGAATTTTTTTGCATCTCGTCTCGGAATTCTCGGTTAGGTTTCTATTAAACATCCTTACGGAAATAGGAATTGCTTTGTCGACTTATGCAGAAAAGTTTGAGAGTTAGAAAAATATAGAATTCAAGAGCGAGCGAAGCGAACTCAAAAATTTTAGCACACCGCCTTGTGTAGGAGATAAGATTTTTTTTTTAAGTCATACATAAATAAGAGTGCCTTTGTCGACTTATGAAGAAAGTTTGAGAATGTAGATTGTAGCGAGCGGAGCGAGCTCGAAAATTTTCATCCTCAGCCTCCAACTCTAAACTGCTTCTCACTGAATATTTATGTTGACCGTGTTTGGGATATCATTAAAAAGTACTTCTTAAGATTTAGGGGGCCGCCAGGACCGGGGCCGGGGCGGTTTGTCTTGACACTATTCTGAGGTATTGGACAATTATGAAACGTCAGAAGCTAGGAATCGTTTCACTTGGTCGTTTTTTTATAGAAAAGAGCCGGCAGAAAACTCCACGGTCAAACATCATAATTATAGTAACATCACATAGTCTTATTTTGCATGTCGTTCGCATGAAGCACATCCCAAAATCAAAACAAAACACAAAAACCTCAAGTTGGTGTTCGCTAATCGTTACGCTACATAAGATTGATTCTGAGCTGAATACACGTGTTTGACCAATAACAGTCAACGCAACAACGTTATTAACACTTTCTTAATTTGACTACACTACTCTCCTTTATTAACGAGCATTCAACACCAGAATCGTTAATAAAACAATACAGCTCACCTTTTTTATTAACGTGCCTGAGAGTAGTTGTGCAACGACTTCCACTCGCTGTTCACTGCTTGCAACACGTACTCCAGCATCCGACTGGCTGCCACTGTTCGTGCACCGGTACCCGATGTGTCCTGGTTTCCCACATGTGAAGCACACGAAGGGCTTCACTGACGGCTGCGGGGCTGCTTGGCTCGATACAGAAGACGTCATAGATCTTCTTCTGCTGTCAATCGGCTTGGCTTGGACCATGATCACGCATAAGCGCTTGCATTTTTATTTTAATGTTCAAAAACGGCACGCCAACGATTATTTTCAACGTTTTTATTTTGCGCCTGAACCAACACGAATCCCACTTATGATGTCGGAGACGGGTGTGTGACTTTCGTTATTATCAGCGATATTTTAACAACTGTGGGCGTAGTGTGAGTAGTGTTGGTTAATGCGCAATAGAAAAATAGTTTGCAGTTCAGATCACATTATAATTTACTATCAAATGAATCACACTAGCTAAATTATACACACACTGGGTGCGACGGCATTTATTAAAATCACCAATTAACACAATGATCAGAAATTACAACTAACACAATAACTGAGCACCACGAATCGAGAACAGTTCCGTGACGTCTTCTCTCCGATGCGACCAAAGGCTGAATGCCTCCTCGCCGTGGCCTTAAAACATCACGACTCTGTAGAAGCGCGCCTTCTGGTGTGGGTAGATCACTTGATGTCGCCAGTGGCGCACTTGCGATTCGTTCATATACAGGGCGTCCCAAAGTTATGGAACATGAAGGGAAAGTACCTTAAATATCGTAGATAGGGTATTTTGCTGAAAGAAGACTTTATGTTATTTTTAAAAGTTAGTAATTCAGCATTCAAAGATTTTCTAAAAATTACTTGCCTCGTCTGGGAATCGAACCGACTTAAATGTAAAAAAAAAACACCCCTACTTTTATAATGCCAATCGAAAGAATGACCAAAAACTAATAACTCTTCTTAAGTAACATAGTATTTTAAAAGAAACGAACAACGTAAAATGTTTGAGTCAAATTTCAAGAAAGTTATTGATTGCCGACGACGACGTTCGAAAAGTAGTGAATGTTTTCCTACTTGGATTGGCACGAATGGACCGATTAGATGGCCGGCCAGATCCCCGGACCTTACACCATTAGATTTCTTCTTTTGGGGATACGTGAAAGATATGCTATACAAAAAGCGATACGAGAACGTGGGCGAGTTTCAAACAGAATTGTGCCATATCATATCGAGTATTCACCATAAAATGATAAGAAAATCAACAGGCAGCGGACTCAATAAAAGATTGGCGATTTGCGTAAGACAAGAGGGATCACATTTTGAGCATTTAATTAATTAATTTACAAAAAAATACCCACTTAATTGACTTCGGCAGTTTCATGTATGTTTTTAATTTGATTAAAATGATTAATTTTACGTTGTTCGTTTCTTTTAAAATACTATGTTACTTAAGAAGAGTTATTAGTTTTTGGCCATTCTTTCGATTGGCATCATAAAAGTAGGGGTGTTTTTTTTTACATTTAAGTCGGTTCGATTCCCAGACGAGGCAAGTAATTTTTTGAAAATCTTTGAATGCAGAATTACTAACTTTTAAAAATAACATAAAGTCTTCTATCAGCAAAATACCCTATCTACGATATTTAAGGTACTTTCCCTTCATGTCCCATAACTTTGGGACGCCCTGTATATACGGTCGAATTGAGAAATCTCCTTTTTTTGAAGTCTGTTAATAAACTAATAATGTAGAAATAAAGAAGAAAAAACGTTTATTTGCGGTAAACATGACGCAAAAAATAGTTTAGAATACAAAAATGAGAAAAGGTTTGATTAGAAACGTTGCGCATTAGACCGGTGAGTATCACTGAATGTTAGTGGTAGTGTATACGATGCAATCTGTGCTTGCAGGCTACCTGTTCTGGAGCGACTGGGAGCAGGCGGCGCCGCGCATCGAGCGCGCGTCGCTGGCGGGCCGCGAGCGCGTCGTGCTGGTGCGCGTGGACGCCGTGTCCGACGGCGCCTGGCCCAACGGCATCGCGCTGGACTACCGCGCGCGCCGGCTCTACTGGGTGGACGCGCGCTCCGACTCCGTGCACACCACGGACTACGCCGGCCAGGACCACCGCGAGGTGCTGCGCGGCCACGCTGCGCTCTCGCACCCCTTCGCCATCACCGTGTTCGAACAGCACGTGTACTGGACCGACTGGCGCTCCAACAGCGTAGTGCGCGCCGGCAAGTGGAACGGCAGCGACGTCACCGTGGTGCAGCGCACGCTCACGCAGCCCTTTGACCTCAAGGTGGTGCACCCCAGTCGCCAGCCGCCCGCCGAGTACAACCCGTGCGAGCACAACGGCGGCTGTTCGCACCTGTGCCTCATCCACGCGCCGCGCGAGCGCGTGTGCGCCTGCCCGCACGTCATGCGCCTCGCCGCCGACGCCGTCACCTGCGAGCGTACGTATCCCTGCGCGCGACTCAGTGCGGCAGTGCCTCGCCGTGTCGCGCGCACTCACGGCGTGTCCTCCGCAGCGCACGAGAAAGTTCTGCTGATCGGGCGCGCGGGCGAGATCCGCGGTGTGGACCTGGAGGCGCCGCTGGTGCACATGATTCCGACCGTATCGGGCCCGCACGTCACCGCGCCCGCCAGCCTGCAGTTCGTGGCGGCCGAGCAGAGCATCTACTGGGCCGACAGCGAGACGGGCGAGCTGAAGCGCGCCGCGCTCACGGGCGGCGGCACGCGCGTGCTGGGCGACGCCGGCGTGGATGCGGCGCGCGGCTTCGCGGTGGACTGGGCGGCCGGCGTGCTGTACTACGCGGCGGGCGGCGCGCTGCTGGCGGCGCGGCTGGGCGGCACGCACACGCGCGCGCTGCGGCCCGCGCGCAACGTGTCGGCGCTGGCCGTGGACCCGCGCCGCGGCCGCCTGTACTGGGCGGCGCGTGAGCCCGACGCCGAGCGCATCACGTGTGCCACGGGCGCCGCCGAGCACGCGCGCGCGCTTCTGGACTCGCTCACTGAGCCGCGCCTGTCCGGCGTCACCAGTACGTACGGCTGCGCCCCCGCCCCGCCCCGCCCCGCCCCGCCCCGCCCCGCCGCTCGCTCTCACGCCGACGTATGTTGCAGGCATGTGCGTGGACCTGGACGCCGACCGACTGTACTGGGTGAACGCCGGCTCCGCCACCATGATGTACCTCGACGTCGCCACCGGGAAAGTTACCACGGCAAGTCGTTGAAATAGAATAGGAGACTCTTTATTATGTACAGTCACATCCAAAATATGTTCGCCACCTTAAGGGATGTTTTCATTGTAAATTATATGATAGAATCTGCAAAGTGCAATACCGATTCAGAATAATTATATTGCGTCGTAATTTAAATACCATAATCGTATTCTTTACATGTCAGATCGAATTAAAAATGTGACATAGACAATTTTTTTTTTTAATGAATTCGTTTCGTAAATTTTAGGGGTTGATGTCAACTCGACATTGGTCAGAGGTGTATACTATTTTGATCTTTGTCACCAAGTAATTAAACATGCAATAGTCTGCTCGGTGCCGTAGCTTCCATAGGTATTAGGTATATGTCCTGACTTTTAAACGAAAACTGATGAAGATATAAAAGACTTGACTGTACACCATATGAATTACATACAGATAAAAATGTACATAGTCGTTATGTGCCCAACAGAGTTTATGTTTTTTATACTAAAGATGTTTGACGCCAAATGTAATCGAGAATTCTAGGCCGAATGACGAAAATTTTCCGCAAATTGGTTTTACAAAATGTTGTGTCAGTAGCTGTGATCTCGGTGTGTCGCAGCTGGAGACGGAGGCGGGCGCGCGGCCGGCGGCGCTGGAGGTGTACGGCGGCGAGGTGCTGTGGGCCGACGCGCGCGCCGGGAGCGTGCGCGCCTGCCACAAGCAGACCTGCGCGCCCGCCACCGCGCGCCTGCTGCGCAACAACACCGGTGAGTCACACACATATGAGACGGAGGCGGGCGCGCGGCCGGCGGCGCTGGAGGTGTACGGCGGCGAGGTGCTGTGGGCCGACGCGCGCGCCGGGAGCGTGCGCGCCTGCCACAAGCAGACCTGCGCGCCCGCCACCGCGCGCCTGCTGCGCAACAACACCGGTGAGTCACACACATATGAGACGGAGGCGGGCGCGCGGCCGGCGGCGCTGGAGGTGTACGGCGGCGAGGTGCTGTGGGCCGACGCGCGCGCCGGGAGCGTGCGCGCCTGCCACAAGCAGACCTGCGCGCCCGCCACCGCGCGCCTGCTGCGCAACAACACCGGTGAGTCACACACATATGAGACGGAGGCGGGCGCGCGGCCGGCGGCGCTGGAGGTGTACGGCGGCGAGGTGCTGTGGGCCGACGCGCGCGCCGGGAGCGTGCGCGCCTGCCACAAGCAGACCTGCGCGCCCGCCACCGCGCGCCTGCTGCGCAACAACACCGGTGAGTCACACACATATGAGACGGAGGCGGGCGCGCGGCCGGCGGCGCTGGAGGTGTACGGCGGCGAGGTGCTGTGGGCCGACGCGCGCGCCGGGAGCGTGCGCGCCTGCCACAAGCAGACCTGCGCGCCCGCCACCGCGCGCCTGCTGCGCAACAACACCGGTGAGTCACACACATATGAGACGGAGGCGGGCGCGCGGCCGGCGGCGCTGGAGGTGTACGGCGGCGAGGTGCTGTGGGCCGACGCGCGCGCCGGGAGCGTGCGCGCCTGCCACAAGCAGACCTGCGCGCCCGCCACCGCGCGCCTGCTGCGCAACAACACCGGTGAGTCACACACATATGAGACGGAGGCGGGCGCGCGGCCGGCGGCGCTGGAGGTGTACGGCGGCGAGGTGCTGTGGGCCGACGCGCGCGCCGGGAGCGTGCGCGCCTGCCACAAGCAGACCTGCGCGCCCGCCACCGCGCGCCTGCTGCGCAACAACACCGGTGAGTCACACACATATGAGACGGAGGCGGGCGCGCGGCCGGCGGCGCTGGAGGTGTACGGCGGCGAGGTGCTGTGGGCCGACGCGCGCGCCGGGAGCGTGCGCGCCTGCCACAAGCAGACCTGCGCGCCCGCCACCGCGCGCCTGCTGCGCAACAAGACCGGTGAGTCACACACATATGAGACGGAGGCGGGCGCGCGGCCGGCGGCGCTGGAGGTGTACGGCGGCGAGGTGCTGTGGGCCGACGCGCGCGCCGGGAGCGTGCGCGCCTGCCACAAGCAGACCTGCGCGCCCGCCACCGCGCGCCTGCTGCGCAACAAGACCGGTGAGTCACACACATATGAGACGGAGGCGGGCGCGCGGCCGGCGGCGCTGGAGGTGTACGGCGGCGAGGTGCTGTGGGCCGACGCGCGCGCCGGGAGCGTGCGCGCCTGCCACAAGCAGACCTGCGCGCCCGCCACCGCGCGCCTGCTGCGCAACAACACCGGTGAGTCACACACATATGAGACGGAGGCGGGCGCGCGGCCGGCGGCGCTGGAGGTGTACGGCGGCGAGGTGCTGTGGGCCGACGCGCGCGCCGGGAGCGTGCGCGCCTGCCACAAGCAGACCTGCGCGCCCGCCACCGCGCGCCTGCTGCGCAACAACACCGGTGAGTCACACACATATGAGACGGAGGCGGGCGCGCGGCCGGCGGCGCTGGAGGTGTACGGCGGCGAGGTGCTGTGGGCCGACGCGCGCGCCGGGAGCGTGCGCGCCTGCCACAAGCAGACCTGCGCGCCCGCCACCGCGCGCCTGCTGCGCAACAACACCGGTGAGTCACACACATATGAGACGGAGGCGGGCGCGCGGCCGGCGGCGCTGGAGGTGTACGGCGGCGAGGTGCTGTGGGCCGACGCGCGCGCCGGGAGCGTGCGCGCCTGCCACAAGCAGACCTGCGCGCCCGCCACCGCGCGCCTGCTGCGCAACAACACCGGTGAGTCACACACATATGAGACGGAGGCGGGCGCGCGGCCGGCGGCGCTGGAGGTGTACGGCGGCGAGGTGCTGTGGGCCGACGCGCGCGCCGGGAGCGTGCGCGCCTGCCACAAGCAGACCTGCGCGCCCGCCACCGCGCGCCTGCTGCGCAACAACACCGGTGAGTCACACACATATGAGACGGAGGCGGGCGCGCGGCCGGCGGCGCTGGAGGTGTACGGCGGCGAGGTGCTGTGGGCCGACGCGCGCGCCGGGAGCGTGCGCGCCTGCCACAAGCAGACCTGCGCGCCCGCCACCGCGCGCCTGCTGCGCAACAACACCGGTGAGTCACACACATATGAGACGGAGGCGGGCGCGCGGCCGGCGGCGCTGGAGGTGTACGGCGGCGAGGTGCTGTGGGCCGACGCGCGCGCCGGGAGCGTGCGCGCCTGCCACAAGCAGACCTGCGCGCCCGCCACCGCGCGCCTGCTGCGCAACAACACCGGTGAGTCACACACATATGAGACGGAGGCGGGCGCGCGGCCGGCGGCGCTGGAGGTGTACGGCGGCGAGGTGCTGTGGGCCGACGCGCGCGCCGGGAGCGTGCGCGCCTGCCACAAGCAGACCTGCGCGCCCGCCACCGCGCGCCTGCTGCGCAACAACACCGGTGAGTCACACACATATGAGACGGAGGCGGGCGCGCGGCCGGCGGCGCTGGAGGTGTACGGCGGCGAGGTGCTGTGGGCCGACGCGCGCGCCGGGAGCGTGCGCGCCTGCCACAAGCAGACCTGCGCGCCCGCCACCGCGCGCCTGCTGCGCAACAACACCGGTGAGTCACACACATATGAGACGGAGGCGGGCGCGCGGCCGGCGGCGCTGGAGGTGTACGGCGGCGAGGTGCTGTGGGCCGACGCGCGCGCCGGGAGCGTGCGCGCCTGCCACAAGCAGACCTGCGCGCCCGCCACCGCGCGCCTGCTGCGCAACAACACCGGTGAGTCACACACATATGAGACGGAGGCGGGCGCGCGGCCGGCGGCGCTGGAGGTGTACGGCGGCGAGGTGCTGTGGGCCGACGCGCGCGCCGGGAGCGTGCGCGCCTGCCACAAGCAGACCTGCGCGCCCGCCACCGCGCGCCTGCTGCGCAACAACACCGGTGAGTCACACACATATGAGACGGAGGCGGGCGCGCGGCCGGCGGCGCTGGAGGTGTACGGCGGCGAGGTGCTGTGGGCCGACGCGCGCGCCGGGAGCGTGCGCGCCTGCCACAAGCAGACCTGCGCGCCCGCCACCGCGCGCCTGCTGCGCAACAACACCGGTGAGTCACACACATATGAATTTCTGAGACCAAGATTTTTCAAATGAAAACTTCTTTAGACGCGTTGGGCATTTTAGAGATGGGACTAAACCATTGACATCGCGACACTGTAAGGACACCAGCTTTTGACCATTAAAAAGACATCAACGCGATAATTACCGCGGTGCGTGGAGTAAAAGACATCAACACGTTAATTACCGCGGTGCGCGGAGTAAAAGACATCAACGCGTTGATTACCGCGGTGCACGGAGTAAAAGACATCAACGCGTTGATTACTGCGGTGCTGATTTTTTTTCAAGTTTTCACTTCTGTCGGCACTCCCGGAGTGCCACTGGTTTATGGTTTTAATATAACGTGGCAAATCTCTTTATATTGTTCATTCAAACTTCTATTTGCAGTGGGAATGTGTGGGAGAAAATGTTTCTCAACATTCGTTCTTGGGATAAATTATTCCCAACTACGGAAGCCCTCATTGTGCGTGGTCCGACACGCACTTGGCCGGTTTTTAGCGTTTCATCCGCACCTAAATAAATGAATAATAAACGGTAAAAAAGAACCTGATTTGCACGGTGTAATGTAATTGCCTGTGGCATTGTTTATTTTCAATGTTAGTTCTTTTTTGTAAAAAAACTTTATCTGAAAAAAACTACCATTTATAAAAACCCACGCTATTCAAAACACGTTCAAAGCATGCGGTACAAAACTAATAAAACATAAGTTGATAATTATTTGTGTCAAATCAAATCAAATCAAACTTTATTTGTGTACATAAAAGGTCTTAAAATATACATTTTACCATGATCTCTACGTTCTACCGATGCAATTGGTCTTACAAATAATTTGTTACATAATTTTAATAAGTACTGACTAATGATTCGGAAACATGCAATAATAATAATCAAAAGAATTTAATAAGACCTTTTAAGTACTGCAAAAAATGCGCGCGACAATCCTTCAAGGACAAACACGCGCGGCTTATCGCGATGTAATCTGACACGGGTTGACCTCGCACACAAAAACTGCTGTAGCTTCGTTTCTATTGCGTCATTTTACAATCTGTATCGAGTGTTTGAACAACGGGGGGCACTTATGATAATATCCATAACACTCATACGTTTAGTTATTATTATAAACATCCTATTGAAAATAGAGAACTGGCCGTAAGCTGACTTGTTAATGTAGGTATTATGTTGGTTTCTGGCAAAAGTAATGAATCAATTTACGCAAAATTTTGGTAATAATATCATGAATACACAAGTAATCCAATTAGATTTTTTCTTATTAGTCCTACATACAATGTTTCCATAATATTCTAACTCAAACTTCATAGTGCGCGGTGCTGTAATTTTGAATCGCGTAGTTCAATTCGTGATATTGGAAACGATCATACGAGTTATAATGAGCATTATATCATGTATTAACTCTTTCTAGGATATTATCTATACCTTCTTCGACTAATTGCTATCCATGAATCGTAAACATATCCTATGATAATTGGTAAAATACCAAGATGACCTTGACGGGTCATTTTATCCGGAAATTTATCTATTCTAGTTAGAATCTTATTTGAAAGTAAACAAGAATGAAGTGGTTTATCAATTTCTGTACACACATTCCTTATTTATAACCCCTGTAATTAATTCACTTATGGTTACAAAACTAATCTAATATTATTTCATAATAATTAGACCCATTTTACCTACACATCAAAATGCTTCGAAAAATCTTTGATAAATGGATAAAAATGAATGAAATAATTAATTAGAATTAGTTTTTGCATAGATAATTACCATTTATAGACACAAATTCATTGAAAAACAGTCAACAATAATATATGGCAAATGTGTAAGGCAAAATAACCTGAAAATTTATAGGCTCAAAAATCATTTTTTGTATATTGTTTTTTTACGCAAATGATTAGCCAAAAACTTGCACAACCCACTATTGTTTCATTATTTATGTACTTAAAGTACCTAAGTTTTACTCGAAAAATCTATCACAACTCACAATAAAGGCTCGTGCAGACCAGCGCGACTTGTCGCGCGACACAAAGGCACCGCTCGTCGCGCGACGAGCGGTTTCTCTGTGTCGCGCGACAAGTCGCGCTGGTCTGCACAAGCCTTAAATAAAACTCCGGCACTAAATCACGACTATATACCACAGGATAACAATGTAAAAAAGGACGCATTCATTTTTTTTTACAGTGTTTGGCACGAACTTTTTAGTAACTTTTATTGTCTATGGCTTGTCAGTGTAGGAAAAATATTAGCAATGGACTAAGTTCCATACTTTACGCAAAAATAATATTTTAATGGTGTCGCCTTTAGGCAACGCACGCTGTCGCCCGGAGGCGTCATCGGTGCTTGACGGAATGGCGTGGAAACCGAGCCCTCCGGGCGACGGCGGTCCTTAAAAATAAATTATTTCAAAGTCTAAGTCAGTTACTAACATATTTTAATGTCAAAAAATGTCAAAAGCCGTTATTATTATCATTTAAAAAAATCTTCTATGGAGTAATAGGTCTTCTATACTAGAAATAAGAATAATTTACTTTTAAATTGGGCAACATTTTCTACTCTTCTTATGCATTTTGGTAATTTATTATAAATTTTTGGAGCCCTTACTAAAATGCTTTTCTTAAATAATGCGGTTCTAGATCTTTCATAAGGTCAGGAAACTCCCCACAGTCGATACAATTATTAAAGATAAGAGCTAAAGTAGGTGCTACAATATATATAATAGACTTGGCAACTTCTACAGAATTACCCCACAGATCTGCAGTCTTTTTTACATTTAAAGTGTGAAAGGTTTTAATTATGTCTCTACAGGTAATATGTTCAAAAATAAAGTCCGAATCGCAAACATTAACATTTTCCTTTAGCAAAGACTCAGCAACAAAAGGTTAGGGATTTAGTAGTTGAAACGGGAATATCTGAAAGGAAATTTTCAAAGGCCGCGGCGACTTGTGAGTCTGATTTTATTATGTTGTCATTAATAGACAGGCTGAGTCAGTATTTCGGTTATCAGACTCTCCCGTTTCACTATTAATAATATTCCAAGTCGTTTTAATTACATTACTACTATTTTTAATCTTCGAACTCAAATAACGCGACTTGGCCATACAACAAACTTTTTTAAATAATTTAGAATTATTTCTAACATATAAATTAAATTCAGCTATGTTTACATAAGTCCTTTCATTGTACAGCTCATAAAGCCGTGTTCTACTTTTATGTATACCAGGCATACTACTTTTATGGTTCAGGCTTTGATAAGTATAGGTAGGAAAGTACAGACGCCAGCACATCAAGCTACCCGAAACTGTCAAATTTTCCCGATCAACTTTGAACCTTATTGTTTAGCGATAAAGTTGAAAATCTATTAAATAAATTTGACAGATTGTAGTAGCCTGATGTGCTGGCGTCTGTACCTATTTAAATAGTATTATTGTTTTTAGTGGGTACCTACCACGGACTATTATAACCATAACTAAATATTATGTAGTAAGATTTTGATTATGTAGGTAACAGGGTATTCGTACATACTTTTATCTACACCCACGCTATAAAACCTCTATAAAAGTTTCTGAAACAGTTAGCTTATTGGCAACATTATAACAGCCAGTGTCATAGTAACCATTACATCATCCAAACGAGTGTTATAACGTTGTACTAAATTTCATTATGCAACTCGTTTCAACGTTCAAACGGGGGACAGCACACCCGCTGCACGCATGTATGTGTGATGTGCTGCTGCAGGCGACACTCGCACGTGTAATTAGTAGTACTGGGGGACAGCACACCCGCTGCACGCATGTGTGTGTGATGTGCTGCTGCAGGCGACACTCGCACGTGTAGGTAGTAGTACTGAGGGACAGCACACCCGCTGCACGCATGTGTGTGTGATGTGCTGCTGCAGGCGCACTCGCACGTGTAGGTAGCAGTACTGGGGGACAGCACACCCACTGCACGCATGTGTGTGTGATGTGCTGCTGCAGGCGACATTCATACGTGTAGTTGTACTGAATTTCGTGGGATTTTTTTTATTTTTGATCTTGAATTACAAACACCCAATGGTTGCAGAAACTTTTATAGAGGATTTATATCATGGGTGTAAATAAAGTCATGTATGCAACTGTTATAATTAGGTATTATACAACAGTTGCATAAATAACTATTTTATTTGCCCAATTAAGTACGTACCATCGAAGAAACCTATACCTAAGCAATTTGAAAACAAAATCCCGTGCACGCGACCCTTTTTTTTCCGTAGGTAACCGTTACTATAGTGGCCGAGCGCTGCAAGCAGAAATAGTCCTTACGGTGTATAGGTATGGGTTTCTTCGATGGTACCTATGTACATATTAATAAATAATGGAGACTAAACAAATTAAAGTACCGACCGCAGGCGACTTTGAATTTGAATTTTGAATTGAAAAAAAAATTGAATTTGCTCCTTACCATGGCCTGGACTAGGGCCGGTCGCGAGAAATCACCGCCACCGATCGCCTCCACGAGGACACGGCGGTGCTCCGCCCAAGCCGGGCAGATCTCCACCGTGTCCTCCGGGCGATACCCACAATGGTGACATCCGGGCGTCTCCTCCCGCCTTATCCGGAACAGGAACCTCCCGAAACAACCGTGTCCGATGAGGACCTGCGTCAGGCGTAGCGCAGTGCGACCTGAAATGCACTTTATTGTGTCGCAGCAAGAGTCACTTTTTATTTAAATGATTTTGCGGAGTGTCCCACCTGTATTAATCTGTGGTTAAAGGTCCGTGCACGAAAAAAACCCTTTTTCGTCAATAACTTATCTAATTGTAAGAAAGCTTGAAATAATTGAAACATTAAGTCTGTGTAAGTATAAAAGTATAGTTTTCGTGGTGCTAAACTATTCGTATCAGTCACATCACCTGTTAATAGTTGCATCACTTTTGCGCTCTCGAAAATATGATTTCTTTCGTCTTTAATTTACTTAATGAAGATATAGCATAATCACAAAATAAAATTTTGATTTTATTTCAAGGATAAGTGAAGATTAAGTGTGATTTTAAAATTTCTTGATATGGTTTGCTAAAAATAATACGAAAAATTATATTACTGAAAAGATTAAAAAAAAATGGTTATTTAAAAAAGAAAAACTGCTATATTTTATATGGAAGTTGAAAAAAGTGGTTCCCCTATGTAAAAGTAGACCATATAATGATGTTGATGATATTTTTTAATAAAAAAATCAAAAGTAGTTTTTCTAACGAAACGATCAAACGTCAGTCTCGCGTCAATTTTTGGAAAACTTGTTGCGAATTTTAATGATTTTCCACGAATCCTTAATTTCGTGCTCGGACCCTTATAGCGAGCAAAATATGCTTAGAGTTTAAGTATCTTACTGCTAATAATATCCCATCCAACTGCACAGTCATCTTTAGTCCAGAAATGAATACCTAGTCATGTTTATAAAATGCATATTACAGTGTATCATGCTACAATAGTAGATTGTTATACAAGGGTCGAAAGGAATCAATTCCCATACGAAGTATTTAGACTCCCGAGCGTAGCGAGGGCGGCTATAGTCCGAGTAGGAATTGATGACTTTCACCCGTGTTAAACACTCTACTTTTAATTTCGAATTTAAGGAAAGTAAAAAGTTGTAGTTTTTCTAAAATAATTGATAATAACATGAGTATTCTAGTACGTATTAGTCTTTTTTTAAATTTTAAATATGGAACACACCGCGTCACCGCCGCGGGTCGTCCCTCTTAGGGTCAGTTCACACCAAGACGCGAAGCGACGCGACGCTGCGCGCACTTTTAAACAAGTATCTAACTTATTTTCCTCACAAAAAGGTATATTTCAGTGCGAGCGTGAACGCGTGTCAAAGTATGCTGAGATGCGCGGTGCTGCGCAGCGCGTGTACCTTATTGCGTAAATAAATTCGATATTGTATCAGATCTTAAAAAAGTGCGCGTCGCGTCGCGTCTCCGTGTCAGCTGACCCTTAGGTATTTTTTTTATTCACACTGGCTGTTTATACAAAGACAAGACTGCAGCATTTTTTTTTTTCAGTATTTTTCTATATGGGGCATTACACCATCATATCTACGATCACAGATCCATGATCAAAGACATACCTAACTAAATTGTAAAATAGACATAATATGGGTAATTTGTGAGCTTCGTATATGACATAATATGATAGTGTAATATTCCTCAAGGGGGATATACCCATTACAAATGTCTATTTTACAATTCCATTATATCTTCGATCACAGATCCATGGCCACAGACTCGACAGTGTAATACCCCTTAGTAAAAATTTTCGTAGCCGAGTACCTAACCAAATTTAGTTATATTTTTTAAATTCATTCCCGCCCTAAAGAGGGAACTAATTACTATGAGTCATTTCCACCCAAGGGTGGGGATCAGCGTCTTCCATCCACTACTTGGATCAAACAAACACTACTTTCCGAATATGAGAAATGAAAAACAATTTCCTATTCAAAAGTAAACTTTAAAATAATAACTAATGTAATTTAATAAAAACAGAGGGCGTGCTGTCGCTGCGCGTGTATGACGCGAGCACACAGCGCGCGGTGCGCGGCGCGTGCGCGCGCCGGGCCCGTGCGTGCGCGCACCTTTGCCTGCCCGTGTCCGACGCGCACAGCGAGTGCCGCTGCGCCACCGGCTACGAGCAGCACGGCGATAACTGCACCGGTACGACACCAACGAGAGCACTCGTGTTTTTCAGAATTTTAAATATTACGTATTTGGAATCATTTTTGTTATAAAATGGGTTGATTCTGAATTTAATTTTTTACTTGCCTAGATCACCCATTATTTATTTATTTATTTATATATACTTTATTGTACACCACAAAAATACATAACAAAAAATAAATCAAACACTACAAAATATACAATGGGCAACAAACAAACAACAAACAACAAATGCTAGCAACATATTCTAATAAATGTTGTTAGTTAAGGATGTTTTATTAATAAAGAGGTAGGTAATTGGCCGTGTGGTATTATTGTTTGCAGCCGTGGACGAGGTGGTGGTGTACTCAGTGAGCTGGGAGCTGCGCGGCGCGCCGCTCAACGCCAGCAACGAGACGCAGGTCAACACTTCTGTTTTATTCTGTGATTCTTTTTATGTTCCGTGTGCATGCAGAACGTTGTATTGTGACTAGACAACTTGTCAATATACGAAGCATTTAACGAGTGTAAAAAGACGCTTCCAAGAGCAACTTTTTTTTCCCGTCACTCAGATTTTTTTCTGTAATGGACCATACCTGTGAACCTTCTGGTTAAGGAGATATTAAAAATAGCAGTTCCAACTTTTTCTGACGATATTAAGAGCGTTTATTCTAATAGTTGGCAACGTTGCAAATAGCTGTCAAATATTTACCTGTTTTGATTAATTTGGCAATATTACTGTATGGAATATGAAATATCGCCAACAAGTGATCTAAAATATTAATAACTAGCTTTTGCCCGCGGCTTCGCACGCGTAAAGGTCGGAAAATATCCCACAGGAACGTACTACTGATATTCAGAGTACTTATCATATGTCCTAACCCAGGTCATGACCGTATGCCATTCATCTAAATCTGTTCAGCCGTTACGGCATGAAAAGGTAACAAACAGATAGATAATAAATCTGTTTTAGGGTTCCGTACCTCAAAATGAAAAATGGAAACCCTTAAAGGATGACATGGTTGCCTGTCAAGACACTTTTTCTCAGAAAGGCGTGGAGGTATCAAGTCGAAATAGATATTAAATTAAAAACTTATGCTAAGCGCGCACTACGGATTTTGATCGTTGCGGATAATATTTCGTGTTGTTCTATCTCCGCTCAGGCTCATTTCCTACGAAATGTATGGAAAGCTTTTGCAATTTCTGAATTTTCTCGTACTCAAACCTCAGTTGGCCCGATATAGTTTTTTGACCCTAGTAATAAGAAATAAACAAAAAGTTTTTGTGAAAATTGCCCATGTTCTTGCTGATTGTACAATTTTTTCAAAATCTGTGAATGCAGATCAAAATGTTTCAAAAAGTTAAGGACAGTCTCCTAAGACCGTTTTCTTGTAGCGACAACGGTTATGGTACCTGCCCTTATTGCCCCATATCAACATCCACCTTGTATTTATGTTATGATTGACTACTTAGCTCCATAAAGTTATAGCGTGATGATAATCTTTTAAAAAGTTAAATTCGTAATTATCTGCAATATTCTAACCTTTTGGATAGTCTTTTTACAGTTTGCGGTAAACTACAGAATAATACGAACATTATGCAATATTGCTCATCCCCCATAGCAAATAGCGTGATAATAATTTTTGAAAAAGTCTATTGTGACGTTTCCATTATTTGACACAGATTATTTATACTAATTTTAAAGTTAATCAAGCCAAACAGTAAAATCCTCCCGTGTAAAAATTAATACCCCTTTTCACCCTGTTAGGGGTAGATTTTCAAAAAACCTTGAAATACGTTTTTATTTGTTTTCAGTCTTAAGTATCCTGAATGTTTATTAGAAAAAACTAAAAATGGAAAACTTTATAATTTACATAGATAAGTATTCGTGCCAAGTTTCAAGTTTATAAACTGAAGGAATAAGATTTTTCATGCAAACAAAATCCCCCCTTTTCACCCCCTTAAAGGTCGATTTTCCAAAAACCCTTTCTTACTTAATGCCTATGTCATATTATCTACCTGTGTGCCAAATTTCAGCCCAATCCGTTCAGTGGTTTGAGCTGTGCGTTGATAGATCAGTCAGTCAGTCAATCATTCAGTCAGTCACCCTTTCCTTTTATATCTATCTATATATAGGTAGGGTAGAAATTTTAAAATCCTAAACATGCACATTCATTGACTGTTAGGCGGAACGAAGTTTGCGGGGTCAGCTAGTATTAAATAATTATAATAAATTGGCAATTATAACACTGAATTTGATGCTGTAACCGTTTTAGTTGTAAAAAGGGCATTTGGAAAGTTTCCAAATACTTTTTAGGGTTCCGAATGTCCGAATGAAAAATGGAACCCTTAAAGGATCACTCGTGTGTCTGTCTGTCCGTCTGTCACAACCGATTTGCTTCGAATCTACTGGACCGATTAAGTTGAAATTTGGTACATATGTGAATTTCTGTGACCCAAACACGAACGTGTAACATAAATAAATTAATTTTGAATATGGGGTTCACTTCACTTGGGGTCCCATATAAGAAAATTATAAAAAAAAAAAATTTGCAATTGTACCGTCTGACATGACATATTAAATGAAAGGGCTTGTTATGAGGATTCCAATTTTTTTTTTCGGTAGAATCTTCTTTAGGCGCGTTGGACATTTTTGAGATGGGACTTAACCATTGATTTCGCGACACCATGACGACACCTCATTTTTGTAAACGTGATTGTGCTCATTATTTATAATACGTTACGGATCTATGCTCTATGCAAGTATTTTTACTTTAAAGGTTACGGAAGTTTTTTTTTAAATGCGATTGTGCTCTTTATTTAGATAAGGTTACGGAGCAATTCTATACAAGTATTTTTCTTCCACCAAGGCGATCTTGTTCAAGTTTTCACTTCTGTCGGCACTCCCGGAGTGCCACCACTTAAAAAAAAAAAATTACTTAAATTGTTTTAAAGTTATTAAAGAAAATTGATTAAAATTTACCATTTCCCGCTTAACTCCGAAACTGTTGAGCCTAAATTTTGAAAAAAATACAGGAAATAGTTCAATTACAGGAAAACATGTAAGAAGTCTATGGTCTTAAAATAACACTCTAAATCACTCAATTTGAAGTGTACAAACTTACATTTGCAGTTAGATTGGATGGGGTAACATAACATGTTTTTCAACTACAATGTTTTACGTTTGTCCTTGGAATAAATTCATCCCAACCACGGAACCCTTCATTGTGTTCATTGTGCGTGGTCCGACACGCACTTGGCCGATTTTTTTATATTTAAAACTAAATGTTCGGTGTTACGATAAAAACGGCCGAACGGATTTGGATTAAAGGCACACTCATATAGTTTATAACCTGGATGTACTACCGGGAGAAGAAATATCCTAGTGTTAATAGGATACTTACTTTCATCCCGGTAGTACGTACCCGTGGGATAATTACCGAATTAATCAAAACAGCGAAATATTTGACAGATATTTGCGACGTTGCCCACTTTCAGAACGCACGCTCTTAAAGGTCGACGTTCCAACTTTTTCTGACGATTTTTTACGAAAACAAGTTTTAATGTAAAATGCAAAATGGGGTACCTAGTGACTTTAAAAACCCCCACTACTCCATTTTGCGTGCGTTACATTGCGCACAATAGTGATTTTTCACACCAAACAAACAACCGACTGCCAAAAAAAAACACTACAAGTGTAAGTCGGTGGCAAAAAACGAAAATTCGAAACCAAAGACACCGACTTCCGAAATTAAAGTTATTTTTCACTTTGTAGTCTTTTTTTTGGAAGTCGGTTGTTTTTTTTTTTTGAAAAATGTTTAAGCTTCGGCCAAACCTGAGCGACTACAACGCGGGACGCGGGAACGTTAACAACGCGAAACTAACGCGGGAATGATCGTGCACACCTGCGCGACTACAGCGCGAACTTTATTTTGTTTAGTGTATAGTCACAGCCGCACGTCTATAGCTTAGTGTAGCATCTAAATTGTTGTGTTATTTCAGTCTCATATTTAACATCAGAGTCTGACTCTGGCCGATTGAGTCCCATATTTTATTATTTTTACACGACTGCCCAAAAAGGAGTGTAATGTTTTCGGGGTTCGTGTACGTATGTGAGTTTCTTTGTGGCACCGTAACTTTTAAATGCCTGGGCAGATTTGGATGCATGGGGTATCGTTAGAATCCTTACATCATTTTTAAATAAAAATGGCGGGAGTATGGCTCCATATTTAAATGTGTAAATTAAATAATTTCTAACTAAATATCTAGTAACAATAATAATAACCCCACCACCGTATCTCTACGTTGACGTCGTGGTGGGGCTTGCGCGCTCCGAACTCTAGGCCTGTGCCGATAGAGGTTGCTTTGCCGGAACAGGTCTGGGATGAGGAGCCAGACCAAGAGAGATACAAAAACCCGCAGGGCAGCATGTGGCGAGCTGTTGGGCAGTAGCGACTCCACGGACCCTATCTCCCGGGAGAAGTCTTATTCCTCACCTCTGGCTTGCCTTTATTGGCCGGCTGGAGTGAACACTGACGAAGAACAGAGCTCCCACCTCATTCTTGCCTTTATTGGCCGGCTTGAGTGGAGATTCGCAAGAGCAAACGTGCTCGGAGGAAGGAAGTATTCCAGTAAGATACTGGTAGGGATCTTGACCGTACTTCCGGGATTGTCCTGATAGCCGTGGAATACCTCTCCACTCCTCATAAGCACCTCAGGACATGTTGCCCCCTAGTCGCTACGACACTTTGTGCTAGCGACCGTATTCGGGGGTCCATTATTGAGTGTGCAAGTCACCCCCTGCCATTTTATCCGTGTACATATGAAACATTGATCAGTCAGGTGCCATAGCCCTTCCATAGTTCCAGGTTACCAGTCAATTTAAGCCACCCAAACCCATAGTCCAATAGATTTGTTTCCATATCCTGCAATAGTCCTACACCAACCGGGGGTTGTCCTTGGGTGCACTTGCATAGTGGTGCATACAGCCACAGGGATAATCGTCGCTTGGTGCCTCATTCCATATAAAATTGTCTAAGGGGCCTCTGCGAGTTGTCTTCGGCCCCTCGTACGCCTTCCAAAAGACCGGGACCCTAAGGTCCCGAGAAGTGTAAAAAAAAAAAAATATAACTACAAAAAAATACTAACAATCACTTAAAAAATAAAATTAAAAAAGTAACTAAATAAAATTACTACTACTCTATTATTGAAAATGACTTGTCCAGACAGACTAAATATCTAATAAAACTACCTTTTGTAGGGTACATTGGAATTTGAAATTAAATATTAAAGCTTCAAGTTTACATCTAAGCTAGGTGCTAGATGGGGGAGCTAGATGGCGTTGTACACTTTCTGAATCGCGCTACGGTTTCGTTACGCGGCTTAGTATAAATATAAGTTATTTATTTATTTTTATTTATTTAACAATTTATGTACACACATATAAACAGATAAGAAGAAAGGAACAGAAAAATACGTACAAAGATGATGCTTATTTCTATAGAAATCTCTTCCAGCATACCTGCGATAGGAAAATAGTTAAAGAGATGTAGACAACGTGTGTAAGAGTAGAAGAGAAAACAGAATACATAAAATAAAAACTTAACTATACACTAATTTAAATATAAACATACAACATGAGAATATACATACTTCTAAAATACATATCACCAACATAGATAAAACTACATTATAATATAATAAATACATATTATGCAACTATGACGAAATGGAAAGATAGTGTTCTTTCACTCTTCTTTTAAAAACCGCAACAGTTTGGCAATCCCTAATGTCAGGCGGAAGTGAATTCCACAACCGAACCGCGTGCACACTGAAGGAGTAGGAGTAGAAGTCGGTTGAGTGGGGAGGGGATTTAAGGAGATTTCTAAGATGCGACCTGCAAGGTGCATCAGAGGGACGGGCGTAGGAAAAGCGTTCCCGCAGATAGAATGGCGTTTTAGGGTTGTGAAGGATGTTAAATAGCAGACACAATATCCGAGAGTTCCTGCGAAGACGAATAGGGAGCCACTTGAGTATCTTGCGAAAGTTAGAAACGTGATCATACTTTTTAAGGTTAAAAACGAAACGAATACAGATGTTTTGCAAACGTTCAAGTTTATTTAAAAGCTCCTCGGTGGCATCCAAATAACAGGCAGTTAATATTTGTTGTAGAGATAAATTTAATCCGATCCAGCCAGTCACTTGCTGTCCTCCACCAGCGATGCCCTAAGCCGAGGTCCGTATCCCACAGGGGGTGCCCTTAGCGTGTAGTCGCCTAGTTTCTAAGTTTTAGGCCTTGGCTTGAGGCCTTAATTTATTGAGGCAGCCACAGGAAAGTCCGGTTAAGCAGCCGACAACCTCCTAGGTTAAAATGAGAGATGCCATTAAAAAAAAAAAAACTGTTGTACAGATAAGATAGATTCGTCGCTCGGCACTGGTCGCGGACGGTTGTATGCTTGCGCTCTCCCGCTCACGGCTCAGTGTTCTTGAGTCATTATTTCGTTGCGTTTACGTAACGATTCTCGTAGTCACCCGACTACACCCGATCTCCGATCGATAAACGATCGGATTAAGATCACCAATTGCCTTTCTCAAGACTATCCAGTTTCTTTAACAGCGCGATTGTGTGTGTCACTAGACCCCTTCTGTTCAAAAAGCACAGTTTCGTGATCCTCGGTGGAAACCATACGGTGCCAACGAAGCCGAGTGGGTGTTGTCCCAATCACACCCGCCAAACCCCTTCAGTTGGAGGCAATCAATTGGACGGGTCCCAGAGTTAACCAGCCTTGGGGTATCTCCTAGTCGGCTCTGGTGTACAGTTTTCCTTCCACGGCTACACACCTAGTGTCTTTAGGGTGTGTTTACACCCTTTGCGCTAAACTGGTCAGGGCCCCGTTCGCACAATAAGACTGGCGACGGGTTTACAAGGTTAGGGCTCACCAATAGGTCCTCCCAAACCTCTACTATTCCAGCTGCATGGATACCACCATCCCAGCGCCAACAGTAGTTACCGCGGCCCCCGGGGCCCCCGCGGCCCCCGGGGCCCCCGCGGCCCCCGGGGCCACACCGGCACCGGTACTCCATCTCGCTACCACTTCCAGGGTTACTCCCGCCACCGCTCCAATCATGTCCCCTCCCACTCAGCCTCTGGACAGATGGGCAAAAACCTGAATGTGTTAATCACTACCTTCGCAGTGTTTAATACTCCCACCGCTACCGCGATGGTTAATGAGATCATTGCCGCCAATGCGTACCCCGACGTAACGCAAACCCTAGAAACCCTCAATTATTAACCATTCCAATGGTTAATAAAAGAGTTATTAGGTGCACTAAACCCCGTTCCCTAAAATTAGGATTCTTCAATGCTAATAGCATTTCTGATCAACGTGATGAGATCGCCACTTTCCTCCGCGACCATCAGCTTGACATCCTCCTTATACAGGAGACCTTTCTTAAGCCCCACCACAAATAAATAAAATTGTTATTGCAGTCGGGGGACCGCTCTGTGGAACACTTTTTAATCTAAAAGGTCCTTCGACTGCAATAACAATCTTATTTATCTGTTTAGTCATCGAATAAATGAATGACCTTTCGCTTTGTATACAGATTAACTAATACAGCTTGTTTTTTACTTTTTAGTTCGTTTTTTGGCAGGGCAGCCGTGTATTTTTTTTTTTTTTTTTACGTATATTTTTAAATCCAGAATTTTTCAGATCGCATAGAAGGGTATGTTCTCTTACTTTTTCGATAAACATCTCTATATTATTATCGTCTGTGATCGTGGAGTTTAAATAATGAGACGTCCGTAATAATGTAACGATCTGTACGGACACGTCTGACCACAAGACGCGTGCTTCCCGCTCATTCCCGCTTTGCCGACGCGGTGTTTCCTGCGTTACGGTCGCGTAGGTGTGCAAGGCGCCATATAATAACACGAGCAGCGTCCGCCGCGCGGTAGGCGCTGCCGCTTCGCTTCTCGCCTCCCGCGTTGTGGTCGCTCAGGTTTGGCCGAAGCTTTACATTTTTCACTTTTTTGTTGTGATACTTGCTTTGTAAATAACAGTGACAGGAACTTATCATATCATCCACATACTAAGTGGGAAAAAATACGTATTATTGAAGCTAACTCAAAAACTACCCAAGCAAAGTTAATAAAATTTATATGGGACCACCTCTGAAGTATGACCTACCAAACAATAAAAATAATCATCAAAGTCAATTCATAGTTGGCGGAGTAATCGCGTAACAAACTTACAAAAAAAAACTGTCGAATTGAGAACCTCCTCCTTTTGGAAGTCGGTTAAAAATAAAAGTCTTTTCGTTTCCCAGCAATAAATTTTACTCAATGTTAGTTAGTTTGCTGTAAGTAGACATTACGACGATTATTTGATGGGTCTGCTTACACCCTGTACGTAGCACAAACATATTAGCTCCGTCTGAAGTAGTGAGTGTTTCAGGAGTTGGACCCGCGCGGCCTGCTGCCGCCGGTGCCGCAGCTCAGCATGGCGTCCGCCATCGACTACGACGCGGGTGAGCGCTGATGCGTGTGTGAGAGCGAGTGAGAGGCTCGTGGCGAGTTGTGATGTCTGTCTGATATAAATCTTAAGGCGAAAGCGGCAAGGTATCTCGCGAAATTCAAATGTTCTTACATTTTTTGCAATTTGCAGTTCAGTATCAAGTTGTATGTTAATCAAAATTTGATTTACAGAATTATGATCAACGAAAAGACGCCTTTGATACGGTCGCGAATCATTTTGATCAACATACAACCTAACACTGACCTACAAATTAAGAACATTTGAATTTCGCGGGCTACCTTAGCGAATCCCCTAAATGTATGCAGTTGCTAATACTGTAGATGGACATAATGCATGCGTGTGTCGCAGAGGACTCGTGGATGTTCTGGGTGGACTCGGAGGCGGCGGGCGTGTGGCGCGCGCGGCGCGACGGCTCGGGGCGCGAGCGCGTGGCCGCGGGCGCGGGCGGCGCGGGCGGCCCGGGCGGCGCTGGCGCGGCCGACTGGCCGGCAGCGCTGGCGCTGGACTGGCGCGCGCGCAACCTGTACTGGTCCGACCCGCGCCGCGCGCTGGTGCTGGTGGCGCGCCTGGACGGCCGACACCGCTACGTGCTCCTCGACACCGACCCGCTCGCCGTCACCTGTGAGTCGCCCCCGTCCTTTATTCCACAATTTTGAAAGCGAAAATGACTTGTAACGCTCGAGTTCGGTTACTTTCTCTATAAAATACATCGGGGGGCACGGCAGTGCCCCTGCCAAGTCGAGCGCGAAGCAAACACTGCCGTACCATCCTTTACTAGAACCATTTTGCCGCATTTTCAGGCCCCTATTTGAGAACCTCTGGATAAGACCAGAACGCAGAAATTTTCGTCATCCAGTAAGCTATAATCACATACTTAAAATCCAAAATTTCAAGTCTGTAGGTCATTCCGAAGTTAAGCGAAAGCAAAGTTTCGCATTATGACACTCACTCACTCATGATCATCAGAATAGAACTAGTACTTCCCATAAACTCAGAGAGCTAAAATTTGGTACAGAGTTAGGGTTTAACGACCACATAAAGGGAAAACTATAAAAAGTAGGATAATTGAAGATCTGGAGTACCTGGCGACCCTGATTAGAAAACACAAGAGCCCAACCAAACTATTAGAGATCGACATACCGCCTTTACAAAAAATATTCAACTTGGTGGGCCGCTTCATTTGATGTTAAAAATCGAAGGTCTGAAGTATCTGATGAAGAACCCTCAGCTGGTCTCAGCTGTATTAGAGATATGGTAATGCCCCCTTCTACTATTGGTACATAAAAAATCGACTGTCATTGCAAAAATCCAGCGTAGTGGGACACATCTTCTAATCTAATTTAATCTAGCCTATAGCGTCTCACTGCTGGGCAAATGCCTCCCCTTCTGCTTTTAATACGCATATAAATAAAATTAAAGGAAAAATCTGGATAAGACTAGACTGGCTTTTATACTTATACTTACAAGTTTACAAGTAGAAATAGTCAAACGATTAACTTTATTCTACTCGAACATTACACAAATTAAATAAACAAATTACACTAAAATATTAATTTCGCTCAATTTCGCTCAGAATTTGGTCAAAATATAATGCATTGGACTAAGAGTGGCGGTGATACCCGCACACGTCGCTAGATAGCGCTGACTGAATTTTAAAACGCGCTTGCGTTTGTTTTTCCGATAACCTTATATGGCGAAGTAGCGACCGGCCGCGTTACAGTCGTTTACGACATTCTTCTACTGCGCTTGAAAACGTTTGCTAGGGATTCATTTGATTCACGAATTATTGCCTATTAAGTCAAAATTTGAGATCATACCCCGAGCATACGTGTACAGAGAACAATTCCGAATCTGTGTGGCGTATGCCCTAACAATTCACAAGAGCCAAGGTCTAAGTCAAAAAAATGCCCTCATGGACATTGGCACCTCCATATTCTGTTGTGGCCAAGCCTACGTAGCGCTTTCACGAGTAACGCTTAGCGTAGCGTAACGCGTAGCGCTTTGACGATGGAAAATTGCCACTCCAAAAAGAAGAGAGCAGAAGTCAGCATTGTCAATGCTGACTGCATGTGTTGCACAATCAACAACAGCCTAAAATGAGACACTAGCGTCCAATTACCAATACCAGTATGGGCTATTATCTCGCTTAACAAACATAGGTAGATACAACAGATATAACATTACGTGTAAACAAAATTGACTTGTACCCACTAACGTATAAAGAATGTTCAACGGCCAAGTCACACAACATTAACTATAATAATAAAGAAATCGCAGTAAAGGAACCTTAGACTTGGCACGACTTTGTCTAGATTTCATTACTTTTTAGAGATAAACAAGCAGCTCCATCGAGACTTGGCTAGTTTTTTACAGAATGTTTTTGGTGGGATGTACTCGTATGTTTATTTATTTGGTACAACAATAACAGTTGTAGACAACTGTTCCAGCGCCCCACGCTTTTACAATCAAATATTATAATTAAAAGCACATAGTTTACACTTCAGCCCAGAAATAGAGACAACTTGAACGATCCATAATTTATTTTTAATTTTACGTGCATTTATAAAAGCGTGTGTTTCTAGTGTTTTTTAAACTATTAATTTATTTTATACTTTTTGGTCTTTGATAACGAAATATTTTTAACATTTAACATTAACATTTTAAGTAGGCGAATGAGCCCGCATCCTCTCCATCTCCGCCAGTGCGTCTGTATTGCATGGTGTTTTATCTGTCAGCTTAGAACAATCTAGCTCTTCAATCTGGAGACCACTTAGTGATTTTACTTTACTTAGGGCCACATACGCCTGTCCAGCCACAAAAGTACGGGACCCTAAGTACACCACTGCGTGGTCTACCGTACAGCCTTGCATCTTGTGCACGGTAGATGCCCAACTTAAAATCACTGGGAGCATGCGTCTTTCCACCGTACCGTAGCTATACTTGGCCGGGAACTGGATGCCTATAGTCTGAATTAGGTGCTCACCATCGTTTCAAAAATGGGTATAGTACATGGACGACGCAATCAAATGCCTTAGAGAGGTCACAAAAAATTCCTATGGCGTCTTGGGCCTCTTCCCACGCCGTAAATATGTGCTTTAATAATGTAACACCGGCGTCAGTCGTACAACGTCCCTTGGTGAAACCATACTGTTGATCATGATTCAGATTTATTGGTATTTTTTTGTAATTTTATTGGTGTTAAAATGATTGAGCATTTGATTGAACCTTGAGGAACGCCCATTGCCATTTCAGACCCTAATGAGTTTACGCCATTTACCTGAACTTTAACATTTCTATCTTTCAGGTATGATCTAAGTAAATCAAGAGCTGTATTCCTAATCCCATAGTGCTCTAGTTTCAGCAGAAGTGTCTCATGGTCTACACAATCGAACGCCTTCGAGAGGTCGCAAAAGATTCCAATGGCATCTTGTGCTTCTTCCCAGGCATTAAAAATGTTCTTTATTAGGGTGACACCGGCGTCAGTGGTACAACGCCCTTTGGTGAAACCGTACTGTTGTTCATGAAAGATGGAATTTTTATTAAAGTGACGTAACATTTGATTGAGCATCAACTTTTCAAACACTTTACTGAGAACTGGCAGAATTTATTGGTGTCTTTACTGTCCCCGGATTTAAAAAGTGGTATTACCTTACCATATTTCATTAGATCAGAGAAGACTCCTTGAGCCACACACAAATTAAATATAAAAGCTAAGTACGGCGCTATTGTCTCAATAATGGATTTACAAACTTTGATAGACATTCCCCATAGATCTTTGGTTAATTTGCGATAATAAAGCTTTTATTACTGGTAAGGAGTTTATACGTTTGAATTTAAATTTAATCGGGCAGAATGAAACGTTTGCTCTTAATAAATCAATAGAGTCCCAGGGTTATTCAGTTCCGACTATGTTTAGTTAGTTAGAAGTTTAAGTTTAGTTAGCAAGTTCTCGTGGATCGCGCGTGGCGTGCGGACGTGTAACCGAGTAGCTAAGTCTAAGTTAATTAAAAAATAATAACAGAAGAAGACAAAGTTATACGATAAAGTGAGAGCACTACATTTGCGAAGCGATAGTCGGGGCGCAACAGTGGTGGGGCTGATCGAGCCGCGCACGCGGCCACGTGCCGTCTTCATAAATCACTGCGCAGGCCTGTCCGCGTTGCTAACGTTTGATGCCAACAGATTAAACTATCATGGCGCACCACCCATCGCCTAAAAGTGGGCAACATTATGCGTCTGATCCTAATGTCGCGACTATGACCGATAAGCAAAAACCGTCAGGTACTTGGGTCAATCCAAGACATACTAAGAAACGCATTGCAATGGATTCGGATAGTGATTCGTCAGGAGCACAGGAAGTAAGAAGAACTAAAACTGCCTGCTGCTCAACCAAAACCTTGAACGAAACCATAAATGCTTTTCGAGAGGAAATGAAAGCTATGCATTGTCTCCTTACCACCATGAAAGAAGAGCAAAATTCACGGTTCGTGCGTATATTTCTGAAATTAAAACCGAAATGGCAGAAATTAAGAAAAATGATAAAGACACCGAAAAAACCGTTAACGACTTGAAATTGAATTATGAAGATTTAGATAAATCACAGAAAGAATTCTCAGAAAATATCAAAAAACAGGATAACAAAATAAAAGATATATTTCAAAATAAAGTGTATTTAGAAAAATGCAACAAGGTGTTAGAGGAGCGTATCATGATACTGCAGCAAAAAGAACTAAGCAGGAACATTGAACTAGTACATGTACAGAAACAGGATGGAGAAAATGTAACGGAAATTGTAGCAAGAATTGCAAAAAAATTACACCTAAATACGGAAGATATTGATAAAGCATGGAGGAAAAAACCCACGACCAATAATCGTTACACTACGCACAGAGGCAGCCCGGGCAGACTGGTTGAAAACTCGCAAAGAGACAAAAATAACAAATCACACGATTTACAAAAACAATGATTTTTCACAAATATATGTTAATGAACATCTAACACGTCAAATGCGCAACTTGTTCTGGGCTGTTAAGACGAACTTAAAGGAATCCTACAAGTACATATGGATTCAAAAGTCTAAAATCATGATTAAAAAAGATGACAATGATAAAAAAGTACACCACATACGCTTCGAAAGCGAGATTGAAAATTACCTGACAGAAAACAAAGAGTAGTCCTAAATAATCTAAAAACTGACCCTATACAAAAACAGATTAATAAATAAATAATTTAATAACAGTAAGTACCTACATAGATTTTAACGATAGTTTCTAAAATGGACTCAGAATCGGAAATACAAGATATAGATTATACAAAATACACACAGCTAGATGAATGGTACGAACACGTAAACAAACGACTAACATCACTTCAAGTTATACATATAAATGTATGCTCACTGAGAAAACATTTCAATGAGCTAATTGTTTTAACAAAGAAATGCATGCACAGACTGGATTTAATCTGCTTATCGGAAATAAATATTAAAGAAGAAGATACAAAATTATACGAGATTAGTGGATTCAGTATGCATGTTTTAACAAGAGAAGACAGAAGAGGTGGAGGAATACTAGTTTACGTAAAGGACAGAGTGCAATTTAATCCAGTAAAATCCGGAATTACAGCGACGTACGAGTTTATGCATGGACGGCTAACCATGAATGAATACACTACTGACATTATAGTTATCTATAGACCGCCAAGCACAAATAAAATAAACTTTATAGCCGAAATTAAAAGGTATATCCAAAGTATACCAAAACGAAACAACATAATTATGGTCGGCGACTGTAACATCAACATACTGCAAAGTAATATGGACTCAACTGCTGACAGGTATCTAAACGCACTATCGGAGAGGGGATTGCAATGCGGCATACGAGACGTAACTCGGGACGTAGTCACGGGTGATCGCAATGTGACGTCCTGCCTCGATCATGTATTTGTACGGACTGAGAAGGCATGCGTTCTAGAAGCGTACACAGTAACTACTAACATCGCGGACCACTACCTAACGGGATTATCAGCTGGTTTGAACATAAACGAGTGTACTCAAACGATCAGAATGACCATGCAAAACAAACTAGTAAGTAATAAGCTTCACAATGTTGATTGGCAACAATTATTAAACACGCATGATCCTATTGAATTGTATGATAATATGTACACGATTTTTAGCGACATTTATGAGTCTTCCAAAAAACCATCAACAGTTAAAAAACGTGATAGTCAAGCTTGGGTTAACAATACGTTACAAAACATGATGATACGCAAAGATGACCTATTTAAGCGCTGGAAAATGCATCCAAACAATAACAATCTTAGATTACAATACACAAAATACAGAAATAAAACACATAAACTTATAAATGTGGCTAAAGATCGGCATAGGCGTGATGAAATAAAAAAATTTAAGGGAGACATGCGTAAGATATGGGGGAATATTAATAACTGGCTGGGTAGAAGTAAAGTAACAGTAGATAGCGTAATAGAGAGATATTTACTTAAAAAAGAATGTTTGGTAACCATTTGTAATCATTTCTGTAACACATTCACAACGGAAATTGACAATATAAAGCATAAATGTAACAAGACGTTCTTAAATAGGCTAGACTATGTTAACCCGTGTAATGTTAGTTTTAGGCTCTATACAGCAACGCCCACGCACATCGCCAGAATAATAGACTCACTGGACTGTAACAAGTCGCCGGGATCAGATGGTATTAGGGTGAAAGATTTGAAGGACATAAAGAACTTAATTAGTCCGGTTATAGCATATTTTATTAATCTATGTGTAAAACAAAGTAGATACCCGAATAGGTTGAAAGAGTCTATTATTAGGCCAATTTACAAACAAGGATCTCATCTAGAATATACAAATTACCGACCAATAGCTATTTTAAATACAGTGAATAAGATTATGGAAAAGTTTATAGTTAGTCAAATCACAAGTTACTTAGACAAAAATGATATTATTACCGATATTCAACATGGTTTTAGACCAAACAGAAGTACAGCAACGGCGCTAGCCAGATTTACGGATGATGTAAATAATTACCTAAATGATAAAAAAATAGTGGTAGCAGTATTTATAGACTTCAAAAAAGCCTTCGATACCCTGGGTCATGACGGCTTGTTGCAGGCCATGGATGAGTGTGGGATAAGTGGACCAATCAATAGATGGTTTGGTCAGTACTTGGAGCGAAGAACTATTAAAGTTCGGGTTGCTAATGCGGAAAGTATTGAGGGCGTTGTCAAATATGGTGTTCCTACCGGATCTGTTTATGGGCCTGTTGGTTATATTGTTCATGTTAATAGTATGTGTAATGTTATAAAAAAATGCAAAGCGTACATGTACACCGACGATACATGTCTCCTATGCAGTGGTAATGACCAAACCTCCATACAAGAAGCAGTACAAGACGATTTAGATAATATAATACAAGAGCGCCACGTCATTGTCAGGGTTCTTCCGCAGCCCCCAGTTAGGGTGCTTCATGACCTCCTGTATACCTGCTTGCTGACCTCCACGGTTCGAGTTGCGAGAACCAGCCCTCACCTCCATTCGAGAGATGTGGTTTGCTCTAGAAGATGGCACTTAGGCATTAACTAGTCAACATTATGTACAAATAAAAAGTAAGTTCAAAAACTAAAACCCGACTAAAAGGTATGAAACAAGAAAATATTTAGACAGAAGTCAAGACATATGTACAAAAATGATCAAAGTAAAGCTGTGGTCGCATGCCATTATAATTTTGTAGGTGTACAAGCATATGCGACCACGGCTTTACTTTGATCATTTTTGAGTGCACTATAGTCTTTTAGTTTTAACTTAGATTTAGTTTTTATAGTTTTTATGTCTAGTCAAGCAAAGATTCGTGCTAAATCCACGAGAATTTACTGCCGACAAATTGCTTTGCAGTTCGAAAACTGTAATATTATGAACTAAATAAATATAAAAAAAAAAAAAAAAGTTAGAGACAAGTTGATGGGTGCCGCGGGTGCGTTATCGACGCTGTTTCCCAATCTGGGGGCTCGAGCACCGCCTGTAGGCGGTTGTACGTGGGGATCGTCCGATCCATGGCCCTGTTCGGGGCCCCGGTGTGGGCTTCTGACCTGACGGCCGGTAGCATTGCAATACTGCGAAAACCGTAGAGGGCGATGGCCGTCAGAGCTATAAGGGGATATCGCACGATGTCCTACGAGGCGGCTTGTGCACTGGCCGGATCCCCGCCCTGGGACCTAGAGGCAAGAGCCCTCGCTTCACTGCACCGATGGCGTGAAGAGGCGCGAAAGTGAGGCGATGGACTGATGCAGCGAGAAATTGAGCTTCGTCGGTCACAACTCCGCGAGGTCTTGGTGACGGAATGGAAGGACAGGCTTCTGCGCCCTATCACCGGCCTCGCTACCGTCGATGCGATCCGACCAGTGCTCGATGAATGGCTCGGGAGGAGGCACGGATCCCTGTCGTTTTGGGCGACGCAGGTGCTCTCGGGGCATGGCTGCTTTGGGAAGTACCTTGTCGCATAAACAGGGAACCGGACGCTCGGTGCCATGACTGCACCCACTGTTGGGAGGACACGGCGAGGCATACACTGGCAGAGTGTACCGCATGGAAGATGGAAGGAGTCGCGCCGTGCCCTCGTATCAGAAATTGGAGCCGACCTGTCGCTGCCGGCTGTCGTTCGTTCAATGGTCGGGAGCGCCGAGTCGTGGGATGCGATGATCTCCTATTTTAGGTAAATTTCTACGAAGCAATTAACTCAGCGGTTGGACGATTGCTTTGCAAACATGGTGTTGTAAGTTCGATTCCCAACTACCTACGGTTTTTTTTTTGTTTTTCTTTTTCACATTTTGTAATACGATTTTTTAATATTATTTTATATTATATTATACATATAATAAAATCGTAGCGAAGTTAAAAAACTGTACATTGAACATTTTTGAAAGAAAGTTATTGCTACGAAGTCTGGGGGCCTACCACCAGCTCATAAAGCAGTATTATTTTAATATTACTTCAGTGTGGGAAAGGGATGAAGCTCTACAGGACGTATAGCCCCCTGGGATCGATTCTTATGCCGAAAATATAGTTTTTAGAATGTTTTTCTGTTCCAACTGAAGGGTATAAGACTATCACACTATTTGCTATGAGGGGTGAGCAATATTACATTATGTTCATATTTTTCTCCGCAAATTGTAAATGGACGCGCCAAAAGGTTGGGATATTGTAGATAGTTACCGATTTAACTTTTTAAATGATTATCATCACGCTATACCTTTATGGAACTATGCAGTCAATCATGACATAAATAAATAGGAACGGCTATTCTAGCTAACTTTCAACAAAGCGAATAACTAAGCGGTTGCACGAATGATTTGGAATCCTGGGGTAGTAAGTTCGATTCCTATCTGTTTTTTTTTAACTCTTTTTTACATTTTGTAAAACGTTTTTTTTTTATTATGTTTGTATGTGTTATTGTGTTCATAGAATGTATTAATTCACTAAAAAAGGAAAACTTCGTAAGCTATGGTAAACTACTACGTTACAAGTACTTTACAGCTACAAAACATTCAAGGTTGTGTTCTGATCATTTTAGACCTAAAGAGCTAAAACATTTTATATACATAAAATGTTTTTTTTACAGATTTTGACAGCACATTTGTCCTAGCAATTTTAAAATCGGTGTGTGTGTGGATCTTCTGGAATCGCTGCCAGACTGGTACCTGGTGATGTTTAAGATTCCCATCGATTTAGAGAGCAACGAAACTCCTGTTTGTGGGGTGTCACGCAACAGTAACAAGGGATTTGTGCATAGGGATTGCGCTTCATCGTATGGTATGAATGCATTATGCAGCAGTGGAAGCTGTAAACAGAACCCTGCAGGATAGCCGCAAGAACCAAGATATAATGGGTGGTGTCACAGTTCTGACAAACAAAGTGAATACTTCGTTGAAAAGGTCGACTCTATGGTCGAGAGTTCATAGACTGCGCTTGACCATCACTATGCGAGCTCGACTTGGCGGGAATTCGAATGCTCAAGAATTCTCCGATGTTCTTCTAAAAGTTGGTGAAGGCACTCTACCAGAGGCTCTTGGTAGAGTAGATCCCACTGTACAAGATCTAATTCGTCTGGTATACGGAGACATCAGTCAAATACTGTACCAAGAGAATTCTTGGGTGTGTTTCCATTTTAACTTCATCATCTTCCTTATCGGCATCATCTTCCTCCACATCAGTATTATTGGAGGTGTATAACCTCCAATAATACTGATGTGGAGGAAGATGATGCCACACATTACCCCGTAGAATTTGTCAATTCGTAAATGGCAAGTAGGCTTCCGGTTGTATTTCTGTGTAACGGAACCCGGCTCAAAGTCATGTCTTTGCAGGCAAACGTCATCGAGACGGAAATTCTAACAGGTTTTGGCGATGGCGAAACAGTGTTTATAGCGCGTAATACCACTAATTCCCCACCACTACCAGTTTAAGCGCGTTCAGTTCTCTGGGAGCGTATGCTTTGCGATCAACAAGTCACAGGGGCCGACACCGAAGGCTGAAGACTGCGGGTGTCGACCTCAGGACAAGCTGCTTCTCACAACTGTTACGTTGCTTGCTCCCGAGTCACCATTCCTGACTCTTTGTATATTTTGGCTGCTGAGAATAAAACTACAAACATAGTATACAGGGAAGTTTTATAAAAATGTGGCTGTTATTGTAGTATATTCTGGTATCTTACGACTTTCACGCGAACGAAGTCGCGGGCAGAAGCTAGTATTATAATAAAATTAGTCAATTAGTGGTCGCAAGTGCTACTGCTGAGCATGAGGTCCTGGGTTCGATTTCCGGGCCGGGCAAAGTGTTATTGGGTTTTTCTATAGGAAATTTCTCAGTAGCAGCTCGGAGTCTGGATTTGTGCCCAGTTGATGGCAATAGGCTCGCCCCCTATTACATGGGACTTAAACATAACTGGCGAAATGTGGGTGTACCTGCTACAGGGACACCTCTGCCCAACCCTTCGGGGAAACAAGGCGTGATGTTATGTTATGAAATGTGTAGTCAATTTAATGTCAAAGTAATTAGAAGTACACAATTACAAGAATTAGATTAATTTATCATTCAGAAATTCGTCAGTGCTGTAATTGGCTTTATGTAATGGAAGGCTTCTTAACCTACTTCTTAATTTTTCCGAATTTTGGCAACGTATTATAAAGGATTGGTGCCATACATATTATACTTTTACGCAATAGAGCTGTCCTGGATCTAGGAATGCAAAGTTTGCTATTGTCGCGTCTATTCCGAATTACTTTATCTGATAATAGGGGGAATAGGTGTGGGTTCGATTTGACAAATATAATAGTCTCTAAAATGTACATAGATGGAAGGGTTAAAATTTTATATTTTTTGAAAAAAGGTTTGCAGCTCTCAGTAACATGAAGTCCAAACATAGTTCTGAGGCTCCTCTTTTGGGTTTTAAAAATGACATCCTTGTTTGTTGATTTACCCCAAAAAATTACTCCGTATCTTAAGTTCGAGGACACTAAGCCGTGATAAGCAGTTAGCAGCGCATCAACATTTAAAATTGGGGCTAATTTGTACAGTGCATTTGTGGACTTGCTAATTTTTTTGCTTAGGGCTTCCGTATGTGCTTTCCAATCTAATTTTGTGTCTATAGTAACTCCAAGAAATTTGATTGTGTCAACTTTATCTATTCTATGATCACAATAGTGCACATTAACATTTGGAATGGTTGATCTTTGGGCAAAATGCATAATATTAGTTTTTTCAAAATTTTGCTTGAGATTGTTATTTTCTAACCATTTCACCATGAATTCTATGGAATTGTTAATGTCAGCTTCGTATGTGTCTCTATTTTTACAAGCGATTGTAATAGTACTATCGTCAGCAAAAAGTGTCATTGGGTGGTCGATACTTTTGAGTAGGTCATTCATGTACAGTATAAAAAATAGTGGGCCTGTCGCCATATACCTTTTAGTGACGAATATCTGAATCTAAAATACCTACTTACATCTCAAATATAAGCCTAGGTACGATTTGATTGAGATTTCACGACCGCTGTAATTATACAAACTGATTTCAACTGAATTACCGTTAGGTACTGAATCTGAATTATCATCGCAATGATATTTTTTTATTTTATTTTATTTTATTTTATTATATTCGGGAAACTTACAGCTAACTTACACAGTGTTCTTAAATTATATAAAATTGAAGGCCATTTACAAGTTTCCACTGATAAACACGTGACATAAAAAAGTGAAAAAAAAAGGTCGGTACAAAATACCCATTAAACATAAATTAGGAAAAAAAAATAGCACACGATAAATTACAAACTAAAAATCAGTTTTGCTAACAATTACTTTTCCGTAAAGAAGCTTTTTACCAACAAATGCTTAAGCCGAGAAACACTGGTGTTGAATATATCCAAATCATGTTCACCAGACAGTTTATTGAAACGTCTGCACGCACGGATTAGAAATGAATTCTGCCTGTACGCGGACTTGGAATGAGGGACATGCAACAAACTAGGTTTGCGAAACATTTTGCAGTGTGTTACTAACCCTAAACTACCTAACAGCTCAGGGCAATCTATGGTACCATTTGCGATTTTAAGTAAATACGTCATATCTGCAATGCGTCATGACGTATTTACTTAAACTCCCCTTATAGCCACCCCGAGCCTCGCATCTGAATGCTGGTCTGATTTGGTATCATTTCTGAATCTGATCGCTGTTAAAACAATACACACACACGATAACATTATGAACTCAATGTAGAATAAATATCTGGTAAATCTGCAGACACATGCACTGAGAAATAACAAGTTCGCTTACCAATATCCTCCTAGCTCCGACCATCAGGCTCAAGTGAGTCGGGTGCGCGCGCACTGTCAATCCCCGCGCGCTACCCCCTCCTTCTCCTACCTCACGTCACGTCTTAACTAGTTATTATCTGTGCCTATAGACTATATTACTTCGCATTCGCGACAGGGCCTACGACAGTACCTTGCGGTACACCAAATTTAACTACCCGCTCTTTTGATTTATAGATTACTTCATGTTTATTTATTTTATTTACTGCCGTAATTTCGTGTGCGTTACCTCAGCGGAATGTTGTCGCTTTTCAGGATTTCGGCTTGACAGATAATTAGTACCCCATCTCGTGTAAATGTGCCCGAAATTTAGAATTTGTGCGTCCAGCCGATCCAAAGATATTCACGAAAAACAGATTCCGCTGGAGTAACGTTACCCCAGCGGCATGTTTTTTAACCGGTAGTCGTAGCTGAGTACAAACTAGGTACTTAGATAGATCACATCTGTGCCTAATTGTGCCCAAAAAATGAAATTTGTGCGTCTTGAGGTTTCAGAGTTATTCAAGATGCCGCTGGGGTAACGTTTAGCAAAATGCTGTACCTCTGAAACGGCATGACATACAACTACGACTTTTTTTACTACGGTGCGTCTTAATTTGTGCTAATGCTGTGCAATGTTATTTTTTCCATAATCGAAACCGTTGGAAAATAAGAAATTGATTTTCAAAAACCCTAAAATCGATCCTTGCGCTTCAATGAGAACCCTAGAAACTTACCAGTTATGGTGGTTTGTACCTTTTATGAACTCAAAGCATCATGCGAATTTAGATGTTTCTATTCCAACTCCTCAGAGAGCTATTCCATTTTAATTAAAACCTGGCTACGCTAAAATGTAACACTCCAATACGTGAGTTATTATTAAGTGACGGTAATTATGATTCGACAAATAATTAGTACCTTTATTCAATTGCTTATCCTTAAAGTTTCAGCTGAAAAATCCTTGTAACTACACAAATAAAAGAAGAAAACCATAAGAAAAGAAAATTCACGACTAACCGAACAAAATCGAATGACTGTATAAAAGCGGCCGCGCAGTACATTGTGCCAACCTTCTTAAATTTGTAGTACAAGATTTCGTTTTTTGAAACAGTCTCGCACAAAAGTGTTACATAGAATTGTTTATTGGTTTGTAAAACACGTACGTACACACGCACATTAGGCACAAATGTGATCTATCTAAGTAGCTAGTTTGTACTCAGCTACGACTACCGGTTAAAAAACATGCCGCTGGGGTAACGTTACTCCAGCGGAATCAGTTTTTCGTGAATATCTTTGGATAGGCTGGACGCACAAATTCTAAATTTCGGGCACATTTACACGAGATGGGGTACTAATTATCTGTCAAGCCGAAATCCTGAAAAGCGACAACATCCCGCTGAGGTAACGCACACGAAATTTCTGTAATGGTCTTCTGTTGCTTAAATAAGATTGGATAAGGCTAGAAACATTACCTCTAATGCCATAAGCTTCTAATTTGTCAATCAGTATGTCGTGACGGACGTGGTCGAAGGCCTGTGTCATGTCACAGAAGATGGTACAGTACCGACCAAAAGTCCATAAGCAATCTCACAAAGCAATAGACTGACGCTTCGGTTTGACTTACTACCTTCTTCTATAAGTTGTTATAATACTGTAGACACGCACATTACACACACACACTCACTTTGTCTGCAACCAATGACTAGTTCGATAATCATCATTCGTTTATTGTTTCATTCGTCTTGTTCATATAAATATTAAAGTTTAGCAGGTAGACCACAGAAAACTAAGTAAATTATTTCGATTTCTGTGGGGTAGATGCAGTTCGTTACGAGTATTCAATTAATAGAACTTTGTTGGTTCGTGGATAATATTGGTGACGAGTATTTAGCGCAGTGTTGTGGTTATTATTTTCAAAAAGCAGGCATAAAATATATTGAAGAGATCAGATCAGATCAGAGAATATTATTGCGCTGCGTAAAAGTGAAGTGAATATCTAATGAAACCGGACTAAGTGTGAGTGTTATCATTTATATATTTCATATTTTACTAAACATAAATCTTAATCAAGGGTATTGTTGATAGAACAGAGGTATTGTTGAGACAGAAGATGCCTCTAAAGTTTAAAATTCATTATGAGGTTTAATTCGATTAGTGAATAATAAATAATTAGGTATTATGTGTAATAAAAACAATGTTTTTCTTTGTTCTAGAGAAATACTGTGAGGGTTAAGAGATATGAGGAAGGGGCTTATTATCGAGTAGCAGCGACGTCAAATGGTGAATGAATATGAAACAAATGGTTTCATACCAACGAGATATTTTGCTGAATTATTAAAAACACGTCATTATGAACCGTTCGCCATGCACTCTGAAGGCTTGCATCACTGAAGACCAGCTAAAAAACCGTTTTTGACTTTAAAATATTGATCATACCAACTTAATAAACAACAGATTCGTTATTGCATGAATTTATGGTGACGATTTTTTTAAGCACGTTTCAAAATGGTGTTTGTCGTATTTCAATGTTTAATATTATTTTAGTAATATTATTATTTTAGGATTAAAATTTGAGGTTTAGTTTCAATCTTCTTTTCGTAAAGAAAATGAATACTTAAGCTATAACCTCAATACCAACCAATATTTACTAAAGCCAAATAAAATTTAAAATAATTAATGTAAACGAAACTGCTTATACTTAACCTTAAAATCAAATATTTTGTCAGTAGTTTTTTTTTTACATTTTAAGTAGTCTAATATTCTTATTTATTGCTTAATTACTTCGACCATGATCAAAGCTTTATATTTATGGTGAAAAAAATCCATTTAAAATTTAAAACTTTTTAAAATTTAAATATGTCAAAATAATACAAATTGCTTCTAAGTTTCTAGACATCAATTTCACATCTTATTCAGCTGAAGTAATGATAAATAATTGTAGCAGTTTGTTAACTATACTTAAGTAAAATAAATATAACGAATAAATATTTTTTTTATTTTATTATCACATATCATATCACGCATTTTTTATTCTAAACCCTTTATTGCAATAACAACATTAATAAAAAGGCAGCAATACTAAAAAAATATTATTATTTTAAACAAAAATAATAATATTTGCAAAAACAGCATTGTGATTTACAAGATTAGAACCTTAGTCATCTAGAATCTAAGACCAACGCTTAACTCCTTCTGCTATCTGCACATATGATTTACTCTCGAATTTTAGCAATGCAATACACTGGCCAAGGTCACGCGTATGACGTGAAAGTGATGGAAATATAAGTGCGGCGCCCGCGAACCGTGACGATACGACAGTGGGTAGTGCAAAACTGCGTTCTCTGTGGTGTGTGTAAGGCACTCACACCACAGACGTCCGACTGTTTACACATGCAAATGTACGGACTACACTGCGTGTTCACAGCAATACGACTCTTAGCGTGCTTATGCACTTTTGAGCGCTTACTGTACATACAGGTATAGTCACATCTACTTTTGGCATGACATTATGTAAAAAACCATATCTGGCCAAATTTATTGTTTTACCATTTCTGAATCCTTTTTGTTCATTAGCTAGTATATTTTCCTTTTCAAGATAAGTATACAACTGTTTATATAAATACTTCAGCTCAGCTCGACGTGGCCACGCGGGTTAAATATGTACCCGGCACAGAACTTTAAGATTACTGGAAATACCGGAAGGCGGTGGCTAGGAACCCAGCGTTCGGATGCCACCGATAAACAGGGATTGAACTCCGGTTTGGGAAGCCGGAACTTTGGACCCCAATGGAGGGTTTTCACTGAGTTTAAGTGACTCATGACTACATACTTAGTCGATTAGAAACTAGAACCGTTACAACGGCGGCTGAAGAACGAGACACACGTAAGAAGTTCGCGCCGCCCGCTGAGGAAGGACGCCGTGAATACGTGTGCCCGACATGCCGTGTGTCTTGCCACCGGCGTGTGCGACGAGCCGACGACGCTCAGGGCTTCAGTCTGGCTGGTTTGCCGCGGGGGGTGACAGGGGAGAGGGAAGAAGGGATCGCTACCGAACGGATTCTCGTGTCCCAAGGTCCCGCGCATTGCGTTTAATATTGATAGTTGACGTTTTGGTTTTATATACGTTAACAAATATAATGCTTAAAGAAGTTTAATAGGCTCGTCCCCTATTATATGGGACTTTAATATAACTGGCGAAATGTGGGTGTACCTGTTACAGGCACATCTCTGCTCAACCTTTCGGGGAAACAAGGCGTGATGTTATGTTATGTTAAGTTTAATCTAATGTTAAAATCGTTATTGAATGCAATTTATTATAGGTAAACTAGCTTCTACCTGCGACTTGGTCCGTGAGCCTATAACCTTCCTCAAGAATTGGGCTATCCAATGCAAAAAGATTTTTTTCAAATACAGCTGGTAGTTCACGAGATTAATTATCTCCTCATACAAACTTACAAACAAACAAATTTTACCACTTTATAATATTAGTATAGTATAGATCAAAAGAAATGGAACGTTACAATAAGTGTAACCTTCGCCCTTGAGCCCACACGACTGCTCTGTAAACATGCTCGCGTGGATGGAGGGGAAGGTACAACGCTAAAAGTTTATTTTGGCGCGTGGCCAAAATTGAAATTAACGCTGCCATCTTATTTTGTCAATACAATTTCTGTGACAATTTCACAAATGTTTATCAATGTCATTCAGACACCAAAAGATTCTTGTAGCACTGTAGCTAGGCTGTGGTGACGTGATGTATGTGTGGCAGCGATGGCGGTGGACCCGGTCGGCGGCTGGCTGTTCATGGCCGGCGGCGGCTGGATCCAGCGCGCGCGGCTGGACGGCTCGCAGCGCGACCTGCTGTACAACGGCACGCAGGTGGCCGACATCGCGCTCGACGTGCAGGTGAGTGCGTGTGTGATCACCTGTGCCTCAGGACGTCTGCAATACTAAAGGCACCGAATTCTTCAAAACCGCTTAATTCCGAAGAATTGCAAATTCAAATCATTTATTTCAAATAGGCCCATGTATGGCACTTTTGAACGTCAAACTTTACAAAATATTAAAATTGATTCTAGTCGCCCCTTCCAAAAGGTAGTTTTCGTATGGAGAAGAATGGGCAAGAAACTCCACCGTTACTCTTTTAAAATGTTTTACAATTGTTTGTATATGCACGTACATTAGTTAAATAATATTACCTATATGTGAAGACGATGCACCTAGAATAAAATGACTATACCACAATAGGTAAAAAGAATTAAAAATGAAGCAACGACAGATAATTTAATATGTGATAGATACATGGTGCTCACATATTTACAAACATTGTAAAAGTAGACGATTTTCCTAAAATTTTGTAATTAATAAGTCAGTGTGTGAGAAAGTAATCACAGAACTACCTTACATCGCAATTTTAAACGTCTTGCTGTGCCTGGTGTGCAGACGCAGCACGTGTACTGGGCGGAGTCGCTGGCGGCGGTGCTGTGGGTGGCGCGCTACGACGGCTCGGCGCGCGCGCAGCTGGCGAGCTTCGCGCCGCAGCGACACCACCCCGTGGCGCTCGCGCTCTACAACCACACGCTCTACTGGCTCGACACGTGAGGACAAACTTAACATACTATACTTCATACGTCTTATAAAATAATCTTGTAAAATATTTTCAACAATACGGCGATATGACGCATATTTTCCCCCAATTAGGTTCTTTTTTGTTTCTGTTTTTCTTTGCGTAATATTTATAAATATTTTGTTTGTTTGTAGCACGGCAAGCCGCGGCGCCGTGCTGGCGGCGCCGCTAAGCAAGGTGTCCGACTACCGCGTGCTGCGCGACAACGTGGGCGACAGTCTCAAGGACATCACGGTAACGTACCCGCCGCGCTCACATGTGGCAGGCCAACAGGCGCGGCGAGTAGTGCAGTCGTGTGAAGTGCGCTATGTTCGCAGATCTGGTCGCGGGCCGCACAGCGCGCGCCGCCAGCCGGCGCGGCAGGCGTGGCCGGCGCGTGCGGCGCGGGCGCGCGCTGCGAGGCGCTGTGCCTGTTCGACGGCGAGCGCGCGCGCTGCGCCTGCCCGCACGGCCGCCTCGCGCCCAACGGCCGGAACTGCACGCGTCAGTACAACGTACACACACCCCCACACACACATGCGCGCGCGGCACACTCATGCTCTGTCTCTGTCCGCAGCGTACGACTCGTTCCTGATGTACTCGCGCGTCACCGAGATCGACAGCATCCACCTGTTGGACGAGAAGGACCTCAACTCACCATATAAACCTATTGAGAACAAGTACGGAAGCTATCATCCTTGCAATAACCCGCGATCTGCCGATACTGAGTGTGTGTATGTGTGTGCAGGGAGCTGATGCGCAACGCGATCAGCCTGGCGTACTCGTACGAGGACGCGCGCCTGTTCTACTCGGACATCCAGCGCGGCTCCATCAATACTGTGCACTTCAACGGCTCCGGCCACGAGGTGCTCCTGGAGCGTGAGTCTACAGTCATTTATTTACTCAAAAATGCATGTAATGTGGTCATTATTTTGACAACCTTGTTTGAGCAAAGTCGACCTTGCCGTTCTGTTTCAAGGAGCGGCCGGCAAAGTTTTGCTGGCCGCTCTAACAGGCCGGCAAAACATTGCCGGCCGCTATTTTGACGTTTCAACGTTTTAAAAAATCAAATGCAAAAAGATTTTATTTAAAACACAGCTGTTTGTATTTATAGTGATAGGTACAAAAAGATTTTATTCCATATTCGGCTGTATAGTTCCAACTACGATTGTTAAAAAAAAAAAACAAAGAAGTAACAAAAGCGCGGTTCAGCGAAAATTTTATTTTTATTTAGTGACTTTTTTGCGTAATAAATGAAGAAATAATACAGCAGTCAAACACCGCATTAAAATTATCGCAAACTATTAGTAATATCAAACCGGGAAAGTCGGTGTTGAATTTTAGTAACTGTACTTTTCATAATTGTCATTTTAATTAAATTTCTAGTTAATTAATATAAATTTTATTGAAATTACTTGCTGTTTTTATTTAGATTAGGTACTTGCATTTTTGAGTAGAGCACTATACAAGCCTTGGCCCACTATGACTGCTTCGCTGGTCACGCTATGATTGCCTCGAGCTAGCCTAGCTACGCTCTAGGCCTTCCAGCTTGGCCATCATTGCAGCCCTTGCTGTCCTCGCTGTAAATTATCTCAGCTCGTCCATCAAGTGCTGCACGCTGACCGCGCTGTGTCGGCCTGGAGCTGCGCTACGCTGCGCTACGCTGCGCTGTCGGCCATCATCAGCGCGACCAGCACAGTAGTCATTATAGACCGCGGCAGTAATGTACTATTATTTAAACAAAAGTACAGCCACAAATTTAATTAATTTACTAAACTATAACAGACCAGCGTAATCACTCACCATAGAACTGTGCTACCTGCTCACACACATGTGGTCTGTACGCAGAGGTGGGCGCGGTGGAGGGCATGGTGTTCGCGGCGACGGACGGCATGCTGTACTGGACCTGCAACAGCGGCGCCGCCATCCGCGCCGCTAGCGTGCGCCCGCTCCGGGCCGGGCCCGCGGGCGGCGCCGGGCCCGCGGGCGGCGCCGGGCCCGCGGCGCGCACCGTGCTGCGCCTGGCGCGCGGCACGCGGCCCCGCGGCATCGACTACGAGCCGTGCGAGCGGCGCCTGTACTGGACCAACTGGAACGAGTCGCAGCCGTCCATCCAGCGCGCCTACGCCAGCGGCCGCGCGCTGCAGACCGTGGTCAACACGCACATCCTCATGCCCAACGGGCTCGCGCTGGACCACGCCGCCAAAAAGATCTACTGGGCCGACGCGCGCCTCGACAAGATCGAGCGCATGCACTACGACGGCTCGCACCGACACGTGAGTAACGCACTAAACCATTAACAGCTCATTTTGAATTGCCAAATAGTCTTTTTAGGGTTCCGTACGTCAGAATGAAAAACGGAACCCTTATAAGTGCACTCGTGTCTATGTCTGTCCGTTTGCCACAACCAATTTGTTCCGAATCTAATGGACCGATTGAGTTGAAATTTGATACACATAAAAACATGGATTTATGTGACCCAAACACGAACCTGTAACGTAAATAAATGTATTTTGATATGTGGCTCGCTTTTGGGAGGCAAAAAAAAAATTTGCAAACTGTACCGTGTGACATATCAAATAAAAGGGCTTCTTACTATGAGGGTCTAAAGTATATTTTTTATATAATTTTAAAGTAAATGTTTTTGAAGTTTTAGAAAATATATGAAAATTGACCAGTCCCCCTTTATCTCCGAAACAACTGAGCCTACAATTTTGAAAAATAAAAAGAAAATAGTTATATACTTTATTACTGCAACCACAATAGAAACGAGTTTTGTCGACGGAAGAATAGACGAAATAACAGATAAACAATCACAATCTGTCATTTTGTCTATTCTTCCGTCGACAAAAACCCGTTGAAAATCCTTTTCTATGGTTGTCATGCTACGCGTACTGGAAAGTCTATAAAAAGTCTAGGGTATAATAATAACAATAAAATAACATGGTAAATCACTCAATATTGTGCGTACAAACACTTACATTTGCAGTTGGAAAGTATGGGAAAACACGTTTTCCAACTACATACCTACAATGTTAAATGCCTCATTGGGATAAGTTTATCCCAACTAACCCGTTAAACCTTCGTTGAGCGTGGTCCGATACGCACTTGGACGGTTTTTTTTGTTCACGAAGATGACGCGTGTATCATCTAGCTCGAGTATTTTGAAAGGAACTAAGCGATCCAACACACGCACCACCATCAGCGAGACATTCTTGTCAGCATGACACACGCACACACATTTGATTTGATGTGATTTGAGTTACAAACGCCAGGGAACTATTGAGCCGATGAAAAAAAAACATAGTAGGTACAGTACCTAACGACCAAAAGTCCATAGGCAATCTCACAAAGCAATAGACTGACGCTTCGGTTTGACTTACAACCTTACGACTTACTTACGAAAAGGCTGAGGTATTCGCAATGCATCTGAATTCTGTCTTCAAACCAAACGAGAGCGTTGCCGATGAGCATGTAGTTGACACAATATTGGAACAGGATCTGCAGATGTGTATGCCCATTATCCCAACAACGCCTAAAGAAATAGCGAAGGAAATCAGACTGCTGAGCTCGAGAAAAGCCCCTGGTTTCGACCTGATCACGCCATACTTAAAAACCTTCCCAGAAAATGCATTTCTTTTCTGGCTAGTCTGTTCAACGCAATCTTTCGAACATCTCACTTTCCTGACCTGTGGAAAATATCTGAAGTCGTCATGATCCACAAATTAGGCAAACCTGAACATGAAGATTCGTCTTATCGGCCGATAAGCTTAGCACCTGTACTCTCCAAACTGTGGGAGAGGATATTTCTTAACCGACTAAAACCATGCATGGACGCCAATGGTGTTGTTCCATCTCACCAGTTTGGGTTTCGAAAATCTCATTTAACAATAGAGCAGGTTCACCGAGTTTACCAAACAGGAAGACATGCTTTTGAGTGTAAAAAGTATTATTATTATTATTTTCTTTTATTTCATTTAAATACTTATAAATTATATTTTTAAATATTAGAATAAGGAAAATATAAAAACATTTAAAAATATAAAAAATAGTAGCCCACCGGTATCGGGAACAGGGTCCAAGCTACCGGCGGTCAGGGCTCCAGAGAGAGGAACCTCCTGACAATGCGAGCCGTGTCCAGGAGTACCGCCTTCTGAATCAAGCCCTTGATCCAGCTGCCCAACGAGAGCCTCCTTAGGTGTTGGTCGAGGCTCTTGGCAATTAAGCCATTGGCTGATACGACTATCGGCACAATGATCGCTGAGTCCACATCCCACATGTCGACAATCTCGCGAGCCAAGTCAAGATACTTGATTTGTTTGTCTTTCTCGGCTTTCACGAGGTTCCCGTCATGCGGGACTGTTATGTCGATAACCATTGTGCGCCGTTCTACTCGATCCACCACCACTATATCAGGTTTATTGGCAACAATAGTCCTATCAGTGATGATGGATCGATCCCAGTACAATGTGATATTTCCATTTTGGAGAACTGGATCGGGCACATACCTGTAGTACGGCACTTCCGATTCCACAAGGCCATATTTCAGAGCAAGTTGCTGATGGATAATCCTGGCTACAAGGTTATGTCTATGCAAGTACTCTTCGTTAGCTAGACGAGAACACCCGGAGATAATGTGTCGGATTGATTCTCCCGGACGGTGGCATGCCCGACAGATGTCAACCGTGCCATCCTTCACAATAAATCTCCGGTAATTGTTCGTCATGATAACTTCATCCATAATTGCACAGATAAAACCTTCGGTCTCCCCGAAGAGGTCACCAAAACGTAGCCAGGTCACGGACGCTAGTAAATCTACATCGGGTCCATGTAGGGCCCGGAAAAAGCGTCCGTGAAGCTCCTTACTCTGCCATACCTCCTTGCGATCGTTAGTGTCAAGCACTACAGGCTTGCACCAGTTCTCTTTAGCCAAGGAGAGCGGGGTGAGACTCTTGTCCACCGCGACCACATCTCGATGCATCCTCACGTCGGTATCTAGGAAATATTCCCTAAGACTGCATATCTCGCGATTGTGGAGGGTCTTAGCGTTTAAAAAGCCTCGACCTCCACACTTTCGCGGGATATACAGTCTCATTACCGATGACCGTGGGTGATGCATTCGATATGCAGTCAGCAGCGTACGGACCCTCCTATCCAGGGCGTCGAGTTCGGTCTGAGTCCATTTGAGTATGCCGAAAGAGTACATCAAAACCGGCATGACCCAACCGTTGAAGGCGCGCACCTTGTTTCCGCCTGATAGGAGACTATTAAATACTTTCTTCAGGCGGCCAAAGAAGCGCTCCTTCAACGATTGCTTCATGTCAGTAACATTGATGCCCAACGCTTCCGACATACCCAAATACTTATAGGTTTCGGATGCGGAGAGGGCTCTAAGGTTTATGGAATCCGAGAGTTGGGCTCCCACGGATTCCACAATCTCCCCTCGCTTTACATGCATGACCGCACATTTGTCCACACCAAATTCCATCCTGATGGCGCTACTGAAAGTTTCAGTTACTTTCAGTAGCTCCATCAGTTGCAAATTGTTGGGGGCAAAGAGTTTTAGGTCATCCATGTATAGGAGGTGAGATATAACCTGACCTCCTCTCCTCAACCGATAGCCAAGACCTGAATCCTCTAGCAGTGTGCTTAGAGGATTCAGGGCTAAGCAGAACCAAAGCGGACTCAAACTGTCACCCTGAAATATGCCTCGCTCTATCCTTATCGGTTCGCTATTCCTCTGGATATTTCGACATCCTGGATAGCGAAGGACCGTCCTCCATTGCCTCATACACGACATCAGAAAGGTGCGCAGAGTTGTATCTACTTTATACAACTCCAGCACCCTCATGAGCCATGTATGTGGCACCGAGTCATAGGCCTTCTTATAGTCTATCCAGCATGTCGACAGATCCTTTCGGGAACGGCGAACCTGTTGGCTAATGGCCATATCAATGAGGAGTAGCTCCTTAGTACCGCGGGACCCGTTCCTACATCCATTTTGAGAGGCAGACATGATGGAGTTGGTGTCTATATGTTTGTTAATTTTAGCTCTCAAAATGGATGTAAGAACTTTATAGACCGTCGGTAAACACGTGATCGGTCTATAATTTTTGGGTTCCGCGGTGCTACCAGATTTATGGAGCAGGTGGGTAACTCCTGTTGTTAGGAAATGGGGTAGCGACCCAGACTCCAAAGCAGTCTGGTACTGAGCCGCCAAGCGAGCGTGCGATCTCACAAACCATTTGATCCAGAAGTTGTGCAGCCCGTCCGGTCCTGGGGACTTCCAGTTAGGTAGCGGACGAACTGCACGTGTTACATCTTGGGGGCAGATGGTAATAGCCCCCATTTCTGGTATTGGATCGCAGGCTCGCTCGACTTCCCGAGTCCAGTCACCTTCGGTGTGACTAACAGGCACCGACCAGATACTCCGCCAGAAAGAGTCCATGGCATCATCATCCGGTAGGCGCGTGTCAGTCACACCTTGGTCCGGTCGCTCCCAAACCCTATAAACCCACCTTTCATCACTCTGGAAGGTGCGATTTTGAGTATATCGCTCTACTCGCCGCTTATACCTACGGATACGGTTTGCCCATGCATACACTTTCTGCTTCAGGAAGTCGATGCGCTCTGTGACACGGGACATATAGTCCTCAGGACTGATATCAGTCCCTGAGAACGCCCGCCTCACAAAGCGCATCACTCTAGGGCGAGTATTGCCCTCCCTGAAGCAGAATAGTTTGCCGATGAGCGCTCTGGCCTCACCAATACGGCGCTCAATTCTGCACTGCCAAGCTGGTACGGCTGGTTTCGGTCGTGTAGCTCTAGAACTATTAGGAAATTTGACGTGAGCTACACGACATGCCGCTACAGCCGCGCAGTACAAAATTGAGTGAGTATCAGTGAGGTCTTCGCAGTCATCAAAATAGTTTGATAACTGCGAATCCAGAACCGCCACCAGCGCCCTATTTTTTTTATGCATGGGCAAACGAGGTAAGCGTGGCCTAAGTTCAGGTGACATATATCGATATTCCTGAATCGCACCTTCCAAAGCACTCCTCAATTCCTCATTGCATTGGGTACTTACGGTTGTAGCCCTGTCGTCACTCCCCTCGTCAGCTTGGTTTGTGTTGGACCGTGGTGTCACTACAATAGTCTGCGACGGGGGAGCAACGACATGGCTACTCTGCATTTCAACTCGTAGGCGATCAAGTGCAGTGTCGTCCAGCATATGATTACGCTGGATGACCCGCACCTGATCCGATAGTCGTTGTGCCGAAACGTTGACAGCTGGCTCAAGCACCTGAAAAAGGGAGAGCATCCGAACACGGTACGCGGTCAGATTATTTCCTCCATCTGTAGCCCCATAGTATGAGCGCATGACGTTTTCATTGATGGAGCGTGTCCATCTCATGCGCTGCACACTTCCGCCGGGAGCTGGGACCCTATCAGAGGCCGGTGGGCCTCGAGGTCCTAAGCCGTCCGGCGGCCGTTGTCCTCCCCGTCGACGAGCAGGTGGTGGCGTCGTGGGCGGAGAGAAATACTCGTCGCTCGAGCTCGACGCAACTACCGCGGCCGGTGTTGTCACAGCACTTCTAGTGGGGCTGGGTACCGGTGGCGGCGAGGCGGAGCTGAGCGACGAGTCCGGAGGTGGTGGGCGTGCTTTACGTGCGGCTGATCGTGTCAACATTCTTTATTTCATTCGTTAGGTATTGATTTTATCGGAGGTGACATGACAGCTAATGTCACCTCCTGTTCGGCAGTTTATGGTTCATTTCTGGTGTGTGTTTTGTTCTTTTTGTAATAAATTCAGGTTTCAGGTTCTTTTCTACTCTTATAAATTGTTATACTGTGCTACAACTGCGTCGAAAGGTATTGATAATATTATTTATTGTGAAAAATCTGGAAATAAAATTTTAAGACGTTTGTTGACTTGGTGTTGCCAGCGTTATTATTATTATTAATCATTTATTTCAGGAAATTATTCCCATATTAATCATCAGTACATAGAAATTATACATAAAAATTATTCATTAAAATATTACACATTAAAACCCACACATTAAAAATTAAACAATTACACATTAAAAATAAAATAAAATTAAATAAATGTACAATTAATATAGTTACAAGATTAAAATTCATTTGATTACATTAAATTACAATTATAAAACAATGTTCACTTAATAAATGGTGACGAACTGGCATGCAGGTGCATCCACCTCTCCAACATCACCGAGTCCCACCGTTCGGACAATACGCTCAGGATACTGTTAGTGCTGCATCGTAAGCGACTTAGTAGCGAGGCGCTCCGCTTCCTAATGATAGCATAAAAGTCATCAGTTTGCGCCTGCGCGAACATCGTAGAAGCGCTGCAAAACCGTGGCAGCCCCAGCAGCACCCTAAACGCATTGTTGTACTGTACACGCATGGCACTGTATGCTCGCTGCACATAGTTGGCCCATAGGCTGCACGTATAAAAAGACTGACAATAGGCTTTAAATAAGGTCACCTTTACTTGTCGAGTACAGCGTGCAAACCTACGTGCCAACATGTTACTGCGAACCGACAGCGCCCTACGTTCCCGCTCGATATCCTCATTGTCAGACAAGTTATCTGTGACCCAGTGGCCCAGGTACTTAAAATGGCTAACCCTATTCAAACTAGCACCGCAATGAGTGATAGGAGGTATAAAAGAGTAACATTTGGTACCAGCCTTGAAAATCATGTACTCACTTTTCTTAGGATTGTACCTGAGCCCATGAGTCCCAGCATATGTCTCACAAATGCGCAGGAGTTTTCGCAACCCCCCAACCGACGGGCTCAGCAGCACCATGTCATCCGCGTAGCTGATGTTATTAATAGGCACTCCGCCTATTGAGCAACCCGCATTAGCACTGCTGAGCTCGCCGATCAGCTGGTTCATGTACAGGTTAAAGTGGCTAAGTAAAGTGGTAAAGTGGTGGTTTAAGTGGCTGGCTAAAGTGAAGGAAAAACTTTCGCACTCAATGTTCCTACTTATCCAGTCGTATTTATCCGAGCGCTGCTTCCAAGTGAAACAGGTCGAAGCAAGATCAGGATTTTTTGAAGTGAAAGCTGGTGTACCACAGGGATCTGTTCTTGGCCCAGTGTTGTACAATATATTTACATCGGATCTACCCACATTGGATGGCATAACAATAGCAACATATGCCGACGACATAGCCTATTTATCAGTTGATGAAAACCCAGAAATGGCCAGCAATAGACTCCAGAAACAGGTAGACAAAACTCATAAATGGCTTTGTAAGTGGCGGATTCGTGCCAGTGCATCCAAGTCTCACCATATCACCTTCACGCTCAGACACGGAAACACCCCACCTGTTAAACTTGGTCCTGATACCCTACCACACACAGATTGTGTAAAGTACCTTGGCTTCCATTTAGATAGGCGCTTAACATGGAAGCATCACATTAAAAATAAAAGGGACGAGATAAACCTCAAGTTTCGCAACCTATATTGGCTTATGGAAGAAACTCTGTGCTCTCTGTAGACAACAAGCAGGGAGCTCCTCCTGGAAGCCTCGATCGTGCAGGCCTGGGTATCATCACCGGACAGGCCTGCCGACATTAACGACGAGGCGGAGTGGTTCCGGGAGGCCATGTCCAATATATGTGACGTGGCAATGCCCCGAGTCCACCCTGGACGCGCTTCGCGCCAGGTGTACTGGTGGTCGCAAGAGCTGGAGGCTCTACGCAGGGCGTGCGTTGCTGCGCGACGCCGGTACGCCAGGCACCGCAGGCTCCGTATCCGTCCTCCGGATACGGAAGCCATTCAGGCGGAGCTGTACGAGGGGTACAGAGCGGCGAAGACCGCCCTCCAAGCGGAGATCCTGCGGGCCAGGGCACTGGCCCGTGAGGAGATGCTGGAGACTCTGAACAGAGACCCGTGGGGACGCCCATATAAGATGGTGCGGGAAAAACTCCGCCCATGGGCTCCCCCGCTGACGCAGAGTCTCCGGCCCCAGCTTGTGGAGGACGTGGTGAGCACTCTGTTCCCTTCAAGAGGGGAACATACGCCCCCACCCATGGCTCCGCCCATTGCGGTGCCCGATGCGGACCACACCGCCGACGACGACGACGATGCTCCGGAGGTGACCGAGGTAGAGATGAGAGTGGCGGTACGCAGGATGAGTGCGAGGAATACCGCCCCAGGACCCGACGGCATACCTGGAAGGGCCTGGGTCCTGGCCATGGGGACTCTCGGGCCTCGACTGAGAGGGCTCCTAAGCGCATGCATGGAGAGGGGCCAGTTCCCACTTTGCTGGAAGAATGGGAAACTGGTCCTCATCAGGAAGCTGGGGCGCCCAGCGGACTCTCCGTCCGCCTATCGGCCCATTGTGCTGCTCGACGAGGTGGGCAAGCTCTTTGAAAGAGTCATTGCAAACCGCCTCGTCGGGCAGCTGGTGCGAGTGGGGCCGGATCTGGCGGAGAGCCAGTTCGGTTTCCGCAGGGGGCGCTCTACGGTGGACGCCATCATGCGCGTGCGGGCCCTCACGACGGGGGATGCTGTGGCCCGGGGTGGGGTCGTCTTGGCGGTGTCTCTAGACATCGCCAATGCCTTTAACACTCTGCCCTGGAGTTGCATCAGGGAGGCACTTCGGTATCACCGGATGCCGACCTACCTCTGTCGTGTGGTCGAGGCCTATTTGACGGACAGGGCTGTCATCTACCCCGGTCACCAAGGAGAGTGGAACCGGCGAGAGATGTCGTGCGGTGTCCCACAGGGATCGGTCCTGGGGCCGCATCTGTGGGACATCGGATACGACTGGGTGCTGCGCGCCGACCTCCCTACTGGCGTCAGCGTCGTTTGTTACGCTGACGACACGCTGGTCCTGGTGCAGGGGAGGTCGTACCAGGCGGCGGCCGACTTAGCGACACGCGGGGTTGCGACAATCGTCGACAGAATCCGGCAGCTGGGACTCGAGGTGGCCCTGCACAAGTCCAAGGCCATGGGTTTCTATGGTCCTCGTAGTGCGCCACCGTTGGGTTCCCAGGTATTGGCGGGAGGAGTTCACATCGGCGTCGAGTCGACGATGAAGTATCTGGGACTCGTCCTCGATAGCCGGTGGAACTTCGTGGAGCATTTCCGACGTTTGGCTCCCAGACTGGACCGGGCCGGGGCGGCCTTGAAGCGGCTCCTGCCCAATCTGGGAGGTCCAAACGCCTCCTGCCGGAGGCTCTACGCGGGGATCGTGCGGTCCATGGCCCTTTACGGGGCGCCGGTGTGGGCGCCTACATTGAGGCGGCAGCCAGGCCGCCGGCTGAACGCGTCCCAAAGGGTCATGGCCATCCGGCTGGCCCGAGGATACCGCACGGTCTCCTGCGAGGCGGCGAGCCTCCTTGCCGGAGTACCGCCATGGGATCTGGAGGCAAAGGTCCTCGCGCACATTTGGGAGTGGCGCGAGGAGGCGAAGCGCCGGGGCTTAACTCCGATGCCGCAAGAAGTCGCGGCACAGCGGACAGAGCTCCGGCGGGATCTCATGGCGGAATGGAGAGTGCGATTGTCGCAACCCAGCGCTGGGCACGCCACAATTGCGGCGATAAGACCCCTCTTTGAGGAGTGGCTAGAGAGGCGCCACGGCGTCCTCACCTTCCGCCTGACGCAGGTACTCACCGGACACGGCTGTTTCGGGAGGTACCTGTTCAGGATAAAGCGGGAGGAAACGCCCGGGTGTCGTCACTGTGTGGATCGCCCGGAGGACACGGTGGAGCATACGGTGGAGGTCTGCCCGGCTTGGGCAGGGCATCGCCGTGTCCTCGTGGATGCGATCGGCGGCGGTGATCTCTCGCGTCCGGCCCTGATTCGGGCAATGCTACGGAGCGAGAGGAAATGGGAGGCCGTCACCTCTTTCTGCGAAGCAGTAATGCTCGCGAAGGAGGAGACGGAGCGCGTGAGGGAGAGGCAAATTTCGCGCCCTCGCGCCCCTAACCACCGCAGCAGGAGACGCCCTGGGCGTCGGGAATCGCAGGAAGATTTCCGGCCACCGTAGGCGCGGGCTTGCGGACGGTGAGCAATGGGTAGCTCGCCGTCCGATAAGGACCAAGCCCGGGTCGACGGCGCGTTGTGTTCCACGCGCGCCTCAAAGAGATGTCAGCAGAATTGACGGGGTCCGCTAGGGCCAATGCCTGCCGGGGGTTCGAAGAAAACCGATAGGGAAATCGTGGCCCCCGGCAACACGGCATAGGAAGGAACACGGGTGGGTTTTAGTCAGTAAGAGTCTGACACGCCCTCCCGCTCCACCCAGAGCGGGAGAAGTTATTTGATAATTTCCCACCCAAAAAAAAAAAAAAAAGACACCGACTTCCGAAATTAAAGTTATTTTTCACTTTGTAGTGTTTTTTTGGAAGTCGGTAGTTTTTTTTTTGTAAAAAGTTTTTTTTATTAAAGAGATGTGGATTTTTCCTTATATCCTTATTATTTATTCTTCATAATATTTTCATAAATGAATTGGCAAGGTACCGTCATAATATTAATCCTTTTAAACTTCTCTGAGAGATTCGCGGCGACGTAGATTATAAATGGCTCTGACAGCTCTTTTTTGCAAAATAAAGATAGATTCAATGTCAGCAGCCCGACCCCACAGTAAAATGCCATACGACATAATGCTGTGGAAGTAGCTAAAATAGACCAAACACGCGGTTTCCACATCTGTTAACTGTCTTATTTTTCTAACAGCATAAGCGGCCGATCTTAACCGCCCCGCAAGAGATGTTATATGAGGTCCCCATTGTAATTTCTCGTCTAGCGTGATTCCTAGGAAAACCGTTTGATTAATAAATTCCAGTTTTTCTTCATTCAATATGATTATGTTATTCTCCATTCACATTCGCTACTGTTAACCTTAGGTAATTTAAATCGACTGCATTTGGTTTTTTTTTATTGAGTACCAGATTATTTTACCTTAACCAATCTTGGACTTGTAGAATAGAGCTATTCACGTCGTCAAGATTTTATGCCCGTCGGTTTATTTTAAAAATTAATGATGTGTCATCTGCAAATAACACCATCTTCGGTTGATTTTGAAGTAATTGGGGTAAATCATTAATGTAAACTAAAAAGAGGAATGGACCCAATATTGAACTTTGAGGAAAGCCCATTGCCATTTCAGACCCTAATGAGTTTACACCGTTTACCTGAACTTTAACCTTCTAAGTAAATCAAGAGCTGTATTCCTAATCCCATAGTGCTCTAGTTTCAACAGAAGTGTATCATGGTCTACACAATCGAACGCCTTCGAGAGGTCGCAAAAGATTCCAATGGCATCTTGCGCTTCTTCCCAGGCATTAAAAATGTTCTCGTGGTACAACGCCCTTTGGTAAAACCGTACTGTTGTTCATGAAAGATGGAATTTTTATTTAAGTGACGTATTATTTGATTGAGTATCAACTTTTCAAACACCTTACTGAGAACTGGCAGAATTGACACAGGCCTATAATTGTTGGGTTCTTTACTATCACCCGATTTGAACAATGGAACTACTTTACAGTGTTTCATGAGATCCGGAAAGACTCCTTGGTCTACACTGGTGTTAAATATGTAAGCTAAATAGGGCGCAATGGTTTCGATAATAGATCAACAGACTTTTACAGACATTCCCCAGAGATCTTCTGTTGATTTAATTTTAAGATCTTTAAAAGCTTTTATAACAGCCTGGGGGTTTGTATGCTGAAACCTAAACTCCAAAGGGCATGCCTTCACATTCTGTCTAAGTAAGATAGCAGAAAGCGCGGGTGAGGAATTTAAAGCTTCAGTAGTTTTAAGGGGAATATTAGCAAAAAAGTTTTTAAATTCTTGAGCTTTTTCTATATCAGAGTTAACGGGGCCATGTGCAGTCTCTAAATTAAATTCAGTATTTCGCTGTTTTTTCCTACCTGTTTCATTATTTATTATTTGCCAGGTAGTTTTTATTTTATCATCAGCTGATTTTATTTTAATGCTAATATAAAGAGCTTTGGCTATTTTGCAAACACTTTTAAAAGTTTTTGAATATTTTGCAACTTACTTATGAAAGCTTGTATTATTCATATGTTGCTTTAAGCCATAAAGTTCAAATAGTTTTTCCCTGCTTTTACGAATACCTGGAGTCGCCCAATCACTAAATAAGAACTTTGTGTAAATACTTTTAGTCTTTAGTGGAAAAGTGTCATTAAATTGCGTGTTTAATAGTGAAAAGAACTCGGCGTAGAACTCATTTGGGTCACCTATATTATTAAAACTCTGAACACATAATTTATTGGCCAAAGAATGATTTAATTTATCTAAACTTTTACATGTAATTGGCCTAAACCTTATTTGATTTTTTTGTAAAGGTATGTAGGAGCAAAATGTTATTGTTTGTTCACTGTGATCTGATGGCAACTTATTTACAATTTTTTTGTGTAAGTAATCACAATTACAAAAAATATTATCTATACATGTGGCAGAAGAAGCTGTCACTCGGGTTCATCATCATCATCATCATTTCAGCCGAAAGACGTCCACTGCTGAACATAGGCTCCCCCAAGCACCTCCACTTCGACCGATTCTGTGCTTTCCGCATCCAGCGGATTCCTGCGGCCTTCACAAGGTCATCGGTCCATCTTGTGGGAGGCCTTCCAACGCTACGTCTTCCGGTACGCGGTCGCCACTCCAGAACCTTTCGGCCCCATCGGCCATCCGTTCTACGAGCAATGTGCCCTGCCCATTGCCACTTAAGTTTCGCAATTCTTCGGGCTATGTCGGTTACCTTGGTTCTCCTGCGGATCTCCCCATTTCTGATTCGATCACGTAGGGAAACTCCAAGCATAGCTCTCTCCATTGCCCTTTGGGTGACTTTTAGCCTTCTGATAAGGCCCATTGTGAGCGACCACGTTTCAGTACCATAGGTCATCACTGGCAACACGCACTGGTCAAAGACTTTCGTCTTGAGACACTGTGGTATGTGGGACGAAAAGATATTGCGTAGCTTCCCGAACGCTGCCCAGCCGAGTCGGATTCGACGATTGACGACTTTCTCGAAGTTGGACCTACCTAGCTGGACAGTTTGTAATAGGTAAACATACTCGTCCACAAATTCGAGCGTAGCGACTCCGATCTTCATGAGAGTGGGTGTAACATGGGCATTTGACATGACCTTTGTCTTGTCCATATTCATTTTAAGACCCACTCTTTCGGAGGCTCTACTGAGGTCATCGAGCATTGTACTGAGGTCCTCCATGGTCTCAGCCATGATAACTATGTCATCGGCAAACCGAAGGTTAGTGATATACTCGCCATTGATGTTGATGCCTAACCCTTTCCAATCCAGAACCTTGAAAACATCCTCCAGTGCAGCGGTGAACAGTTTCGGAGATAACGTCTCCCTGTCTCACACCTCTCTGCAGAAGGATAGGTTTCGAGGTCTGGTCCTGGAGTCGGACTGACATAGTGGCGTTTTCGTACAGACACTTTAGCACCTCGATGTACCGATAGTCGATCTGGCAACGTTGAAGAGACTGCAGCACGGCCCATGTCTCGTCACACGGGTTGGTTCAATAAAAACATTTGACAAATCAAATGATCTAAAAAGACTTAATAATCTGACAGTATTAGAGTTATTTTCTAATAAGTTAATATTAAAATCACCACATACGATTATTGACTTACTACTAGACTAAGTTTCTTTAATACATCTTCCATTACAGAATCAAACACGGATAGATTCTGGCAACTTGGAGGTCTGTATATGCATACTATAACATGCTTATCAAGCTCAACACAGGACAATTCAATGTTGTGTTCAACAGACAGTCCGATAATATCTTTTCTTTCTTTCGATTTAATATAATTTTTTATCAATATTAATGACCCGCCATGTATCATACGTTTTCGGCTGAAATGGTTACCTATACAATAATTTTCATAATTAATTGACATCACTTGATAATCTTTTAACCAATGCTTTTACAATGCTTCTTCTATAAGTTGTTACTTCTATACGCACAGTACACACACACACTCACTTTGTCTGCAACTCATAGTAGTTCGAAGGAGGGTTCGAATCTCATCTGCGGTTTGCTTGTAATTTTCTAATAATTACTATTCATAGTTTTTGTTATTTTTTAATAATGACTAGTTCGATAATCATTCGTTTTTTGTTTAATTCGTCTCGTTCACATAAATATTAAAGTTTTTCTGTAGGGTAGACAGATGCAGTTCGTAACGTCGTATTCACCTAATAGATTGGTTCGTGGAAAATGTTGGTGACGAGTATTTAGCTATTAGCGGTGTTGTGGTTATTATTTTCAAAATTCAGTCAAATATAAATTTTGAAGGGAGATCAAATATTATTGCGCTGCGTAAATGTGAATGTAATTTACACAAATATCTAATAAAACCGGACTAAGTGTGAGTGTTATCATTTAAATATTTCATATTTTACTAAACATAAATCTTAATCAAAGGTATTGTTAATATAACAGAGGTATTTTTGAGACAGAAGATGCCTTTAAAGTTTTAAATTCATTATGAGGTTTAATTCGATTAGTGAATGATAAATAATTAGGTATTATGTGTAATAAATACAATGTTATTCTTTGTTCTAGAGAAATACTGTGTGGGTTAAGAGATATGAGGAAGAGGCTTATTATCGAGGAGCAGCGACAGAAAATGGTGAATGAATATGAAACAAATGGTTTCATACCAACGAGATATTTTGCTGAATTATTAAACACGTCATTATGAACCGTTCGCCGTGCACTTGCATCACTGAAGACCAGCTAGAAAACCGTTTTTGACCTTAAAATATTTACCGTACCCGTTATTGCATGAATTTGTGGTAATGATTTTTTTAAGTACGTTTCAATATGGTGTTTGTCGTATTTCTTGCAGATAGACCGAAAATGTTTAAGATTATTTTAGTAATATTATTATTTTAGGATGAAAATTTGAGGTTTAGTTTCAATCTTCGTAAAGAAAATGAATACTTAAGCTACCTATAACCTCAATACCAACCAATATTTACTAAAACCAAATAAAATGTAAAATAATTAATGTAAACAAACTGCCCATACTTAACCTTAAAATCACCTATTTTGTCAGTAGTTTTTTTTTACATTTTGAGTAGTCTAATATTCTTATTTATTGCTTAATTACTTCGACCATGATCAAAGCTTAATATTTATGGTGAAAAAATCCATTTAAAATTTAAAACATTTCAAAATTTAAATATGTCAAAATAATACAAATTGCTTCTAAGTTTCTAGACATCGATTTCACATCTTATTCAGCTGAAGTAATGATAAATAATTGTAGCAGTTTGTTAACTATAAGTAAAATATATTTTAATTTTGTTATCACATATCACGCATTTTTTGTTCTTTATGGCAATAACAACATGAATTAAAAGGTAGCAATATTTAAAAAATATTATTATTGCAAACAAAAACAAAAATATTTGCAAAAACAGCGCTGTGATTTACGAGATTAGAACTTTAGCCATCTTAAATCAAACACAAACCCTTAACGCCTTCTGCTATCTGCACATATAACTTCCATTCGAATTTTAGCAATGCCATAAACTGGCCAAGGTCACGCGAATGATGCGTGTGTGTTATCGTGTCTAACAAAAGCGACGGAAATATATTTTTGTTTCGTGTAGTGCGGCAAAACTGCGTTCTCTGGGGTGTGTGTACAATGTTGTTTTGTAGTGTAGTATGTAAGCATGTTACAGTACGGATGTGTGTGTATAAATTGTCATTGAATGGACCAAATATATGCAGTATCTAACCAGCATTCGAGATGTTTCATTGTCTTTAAATCCCGTCCTTATAGTTTACACATACAGATGTACGGACTATACCGCGTGTTCACAGCAATACGACTCTTAACGTGCCTATCCACTTTTGAACGCTTACTGTACATGAATATATTTACTATGTTGTCACTCGCAGCGAACCCACTCACTTACTCTGTCTGACCGGCAGGTGGTGACGCGCGCGGGCACGGAGCACCCGTTCGACGTAGCCATCAGCGGGCCCTGGGTGTTCTGGACGGACTGGCTGGCGCACGGCGTGTTCCGCGCCGACAAGCGCGCCGGCGGGGCCACGCCGCTGCGGCGCGACGTGCCGCGCCCCATGGCCATCGTGGCCGTGGCGCCCGAGCACCAGGCCTGTGAGTACAGCCTTGCGACTCTGCCTGCTGCCTGCCCCAATAGTGACGGCATTTATTGCAATGGAAACATTTAATGTTACTATTGTAACATTAAATGTTTCCATTGCAATAAATACATTTATAGTGTACACTATAAATGTAAAAAAATTACGTACGCTGACACAATGGGCGGACTTATTGCTAAAAGCGATCTTTAAAAGACAACTTTTGGATGGATTCAAGGATTAGATTTGGTTTGATTTAGATTGATTAGAGGATAGGATTTAATGTTAGAGTGCGCGCCAGCACTGACGTCCATTTGATGCGGCGCTAGTTTCTATGTCATTGCGTCACATTGCATTAAAAAAAATGTAGTCCCTCAATTTACCGCGGGCCTTCATTCGTGGCGCGCACTCTAGTACTAACACCGGTGGCGGCGCGCGCCGCACGGTCGTGTCCCAACTCCCAAGCGCGGCAGTGTACATGTGAACACGGTCGGCCGCAGGCTCGCCCGACCCGTGCGCGAAGCTGAACGGCGGCTGCGCAGAGCTGTGCTCGCTGGACGCGCACGGCGCGGTGGAGTGCTCGTGCGGCGCCGGGCGCACGCTGGGCGCGGACGGGCGCGCGTGCGGCGCCGCGCTGGCCGCGTGCCCGGCGGCGCGCTGGGCGTGCGCGGAGGGCGCGTGCATCCCCGACGAGCTGGTGTGCGACGGCGTGCCGCACTGTAGCGACGCGCCCACCGCTAGTGACGAGGACCTCTACTACTGCAGTCAGTACACACACATACATACTCCCGCACACACACACACACTACACAATTACTCACAAACTACTGCGATTACAGTTAACCACCTCGGGAATCACTGACTTTCTTCGTAAATAATATATAAACGAAATTATAGCTGTTACAACAAGGTTACAACATTCAATTTTGTTTGTTATTAATAATGGTATTGGAAATTGTTATACTATTACAAGCAAAAAAAAAGGTTTAAAATATTTTTATCATCATACAGACGACTGGGCTTTGTCTTGCGTAACGCACGTGACTTCCGTAACCGTAGCATCATCAAAATCTATACTAATATATACACCGTGAAATTTGAATCACAGTTTTGCTAGAACAAACGTTGTTCAGACCATGGTCTACTACCATACTACAGCATCCAATAAAAAAAAAAACATAATTGGTTTTTGAAAAAACACAAAAAAGACAAAGTTAAAATGTCGAGATTATCGTTACTCCTACAACACAGACACTACGGCCCGCGGTATGAACATTTTATGAGTATAATAATGAGTTAACGAAAAGTGAGGCGTTATTAGAACAAACATTTACAAATTATTATTAACTAAATAAAATTTCCATACATAAAATGACCGTATCTTTTTGTTCCGTGGGCCGATTTTCATGAACTAAACGTGACAAATGGTTTTAAGTTTAGACCTTTCATTTAAGACCAAAAATAAAGAAATATCTTTACAAACAAAAAAGTGAGTTTTCAAGTTACGTAATTATGACAATTTCAATTTGCTAAAATTTCCTTCCAAATTAACTTTTAACACTGTTAATGGATCAAAGTAAGCATTTTAACACGAACCTAATATGAATCTACCTGAGATCACAACATAATAACAGTTATGGGCCTACCACACGCTCAAGCTTCACCACAGTTAGGCTTGCGCAGGCTTCTCGCATGAAAAAACTGTACACGGACGGCTTTACCACACGGCACAGTTAAGTACGCGCAAGCCACAGTCTTGTCGAAATCGTCGGCGTAGAGACATGTTTCCTAATGAAGAACTATTTCTTCTTTCTCCTTTAATAAACTATGTTCCTCTTTCATTTTATTTATCATTTTTTCGTAGGCATGCCCTAGTTCTTTTTATTTCGATCGGAATAATCCTTCGATTTAATTTTCCAGCGTGCAGGCAGAGATTTGTATAGACTTATTAATTCACACATGAACACGCGATTGTGCGAATGCAAATCGGCTATTTTTATTTAGGGTTCTATACGTCAAAAGAAAAACGGAACCCTTAAGTATACGATCTCTCGTGTGTCTGTCTGTCAGTCCGTCTGTCACAGCCAATTTGCTCCGCATCTAATGGATCGATTAAGTTGAAATTTGGTACACATATGTATTTCTGTGACCCAAATACGGATGTGTAACGTAAATAAATGAATTTTGAATGTGGCGGTCACTTTTAGGGGAAAATAAAAATTACAAACTGTACCATGTGACATATCAAATGAAAGGGCTTATTGCGAGAATCTCAAAATAATTCATTTTTATAATTTTAAAATATATACATTTCAATTTATTTAAGAAAATAGATGAAAATTTACCATTTACCTTATCTTCGAAACTACTGTGCCTAAAATTTGGAAAAAAAATACAGAGAATGGTTCTTTAGTCATAGATTACAGGAAAACCTATAAAAGTCTATGGTCTTAAAATAACATGGTAAATCTCTCAATATTGTGACTACAAATTTACATTTGCAGTTGGAATGTATGGGAGTACATGTTTTTCAACTACAATGTTAAGTTTGTATTTGGGATAAATTCACCCTTACTACGGAACCCTTCATTGTGCGTGGTCCGATACGCACTTAGCCGGTTTTGAGTGTCGGAAGACCACGTATTCACCGAACGACGACTAACCTAGACTGTGGCTTGAACACTGAACGCCCAACCACACGCACAGGCAAGTACGCGCAGGCCGGGCTTGCGCAGGCAAAATTTCAAACAAGTCGAAAAGTGCGCAGGCCGCGCCGTGGGGTTTGCGCGTCGTACAGTTTTACCAACCACACGCTCAGTGTTCCGTGTACAAGCCGGCCTGCGCAGGCAAAACTGTGGTGAAGCATGAGCGTGTGGTAGGCCCATTAGCTGTGCACCAAGACAACTTTGATTCCAATTTCTCTTCATTCTTATCGGGCCAGCTAGAATTTCTGACGATCCTAAGATCGTTAGTAATTCTAGCTGATGTTAATTATTAGTTCTGGTAAGTAAAGTAGGTACCTACCTACTTAGTTACTTTCTTATTTCACAGTTCAGAATGTAGGTACAAAATTGCACGCAAAACGCACCATATCCCACACCACTCCACATTAAAATAGAACACTTAGAACTCATTTCGTGCCTGTGACGTAAGTACATCGGATGCATACGTGTGACCCGCTCGAGAGATTTCGGTAGACTGGCTACCGCTCGGGTGGCAGGGGCGGCTGGCGGCAGTCAACAAAAGAAATGGGCGGGACGATATTTCGCGCGATTGCATGTCATTGGCTATGCGGGCCGAAATGCAAATTGATTTATTTGCATTTCGCTGGACATCCTTGTAGTCCACGTGGACTCCTCATAACTCTTTTGAATACCATAGCACTGCCGCGATGAGTAATTTGATGTTACGGTTAAGAGCGGCCAACCCGTCATACTTTTCATACAAACGCTCGTACGTGATTATGGCGTCGTAACACATCTTTCTTTAATTCTTTTAAATTAATGGGTATCTTGTGCACTATATCCAGGTTTCTATGAACGCAAAAAATAAAAATTTGGCGAAACAAATTCAATATAAGCCTCCAAAAATCTGCTTTTTTGCACAAATTTTACCTGAACTTTGACCGTTCATAATGTACTTATAAATTGCAAACATGAAGAAAACATCATTATAGAAACCTCGCACATGTAATGGAGATTCTAAATGACAAAAAAATATTTCACAAACTTGTAAGGCGTATTCAAAAACACGTATTTCCTGAAACCAGTTATTTTTCGTACAATGTTATCGCGTTCTCACTTGCTTGTTAGCAGTTCTTACTTGCGCTGGATGAAACAACAAGCTTTTCGACCATGCTCGCGATGACGATAGACGGACCGGGAAGGACCCTCTTAATGTTTTAACACGTTTGAGTAACATAAGACTTATTTGAGAACGCCTAGGTCAGTTTGTTTTAATAATATATTTGATACTTTAGAATGGTAGTAGACCATGGTCTGAACAACGTTTGTTCTAGTAAAACTGTGATTCAAATTTCACGGTGTATAAAGCTGAAGAGTTTGTTTGTTTGTTTGTTTGCTTGAACGCGCTAATCTCGGGAACTATAGGTCCGATGAGAAAAAAATGTTTCAGTGTTAGATAGCCCATTTATCGAGGAAAGCTATAGGCTATATATCATCACGCTAAGACCAATAGGAGCGGAACACCAATGAAGAATGTTTCAAAATCGGGGTTTTTTTTTCCTTTTGAGAGCTTCCGCTGCGTAAACGGTTAAAGTTTCGCAAAAGTCATGTAAGACAGAATTATTTCCCTTTAAAAGTTCAAAAAAAAAGTCCGCGATAGCATATGTCTATCTTTTAAGGTTGGCTCACTATAACCTTTTTTATGCTTACAAAATTTGTTCTAAAATAATGCATTATTTGCGAAGGTGTTTTTATAAACATGATATTAATCCTTATCTAAATAAATACGTTATTCATCACAAGTATTTAATTTAAAACAAAATTGAGATATCGCAGTTTTAAAATAACATCGCAGCAAAATAATGATCAAGTACTGCGCGCGATTTCCGGTGAAGGTACCGTTTACGGTAACAATTAATAAGGCCCAGGGGCAAACATTTAAGCACGTAGGAATAGATTTACGCCAAGAGTGTTTTTCGCACGGGCAACTATATGTTGCCCTAACGAGATCTGGTTCTGGTGAAAACCAATATTACTTCTGCCGGAAGAAAACAAAACTGAAAATATAGTGTACGCAGAAGTACTTTAAAATAACATTAGTTTTGAGTTTTTTTGAGAATAACCTACAAAACGTTTTAAAGTTCGACTCTTACTGATAAAAGCGTGATGTAGGTACCTAAAATAGCTCCTTAACGTACGTATTATTGCAGTCCGATGTAACATGTTGGCTCGCCGGTTTGCACGCTGTAGTAGGGCAGTCAAAATAACGCGTGCAGACTGTGGACCAATTATACTCAGCGGCCTATCAGCGCCCTACGGGTCCAATATAATAACAGGTTCAGGATGCTGATGGGGCTGCCCCGTTTCTGCAGTGCTTCAGGTATGTTCGCACAAGCACACGTCGATGGCTTCCCCGCCATCGTCAGACGGAAATCTGCCTCTTTGCTCTGCAGAGTGCGGGAAAGCTCCAACTCCATCCTGAAGACCATTGCGTTGAGGTACGATTCTCCATTTGTTAGGTGATGTTATTCGAAGATGCATATCGAACAACAGCCTTGTTTCAAAATAGATAATAAGTTTACTAACATAGATATAAGTTATCTTTTTGTTTACTAACCCATATATGGATGTCCCTTATCCGAAATAAAGTTTTTTTTTTTACGTAAACGACGTCGCGGGTTAAAGTTAGCGTTAGCCCAAAGTAACTATTCCACGCCGACGAAGTCGCAGGCAGAAGCTAGTTTTGTATAATTCCCTTGTTAGAAGTAAATTAGAATTTGCAGCTTGTGTTTGGAGTCCATATGAATCAACATACACCCTAGTAATTGAAAAAGTTCAAAAGGCCTTCCTACGCTACTTGTATAAGAGAAACCACGGGTACTATCCATTTATGTACCCTACGAATTTTTGGCTAGGTATTCTAGGATATAACTCCTTAGCTGTCCGGCGGTCTCGAACGCAGATCATCACTGCTCTGAAAATTATACGGAATGTAATTGACTCCCCAGAATTGCACAACTTACTATGCACATTTTATGTCCCTGACAATTAATTAGCTACGCCACCGGTCTAACCGCCGGCACAGACTATTCGCGACTGCACAGTGCCGCACGGTGTCCTGTGCGCATTCCCCGCTGTGTCGCATGAGCAGCGCAATCAATGCCCTTATTTTCGACCTACCCGATTGTAATGTGTTGACCGACAGATTCAACCAAATCATGTTAATGTGCTCGAGATTTTGTAAAAGACATTGGTGCCGATTCTCTTGTTCACAAACTAAACTAAATTTAAGTTCAGTGCATCTTTTTCTTTCTATTTCATTAAGAAAAGGACAGAAGATAAATTTTAGTTTAGTTCTGTCAAATTAATCAGCGCTTGACGTAATTTTAGTAGGCAAGTTTTTAATCACGTCTAAACTTGTATGGAGTATGACAGGCGCTGATTAATTTGACAGGACTAAACTAAAATTTATCTTCTGTCCTTTTCTTAATGAAATAGAAAGAAAAAGGTGCACTGAACTTAAATTTAGTTTAGTTTGTGAACAAGGGAATCGGCACCAATGTCTTTTACAAAATCTCGAGCACATTAACATGATTTGGTTGAATCTGTCGGTCAACACATTACAATCGGGTAGGTCGAAAATAAGGGCATTGATTGCGCTGCTCATGCGACACAGCGGGGAATGCGCACAGGACACCGTTTTTCGAATTTGAATTTAAAGCAAAAACAAAAAAAAAACATTTCGTTAGGTTACAAATTATTAGGCAATTATTCATATACAATGGATATGAATAATTGCCTAATAATTTGTAACCTAACGAAATGTTTTTTTTTTGTTTTTGCTTTAAATTCAAATTCTATATTGCGAACTAAGTGTACAACATTTTGAAGATGTTAACAATAGGTAGGTTCTTAGAACTTAGTTAGCTTAGCTTAATTTCATAATAACACTGTACCTATCTATCCAGATTAAATTGAAATTTATATAATAGTTATGAAATTAATTAATTCCTGTTACTGGTGTATAACCGTTGTAATTAATAATAATAAATAACTCTCTTGTCTGTATGAAGAACCACACGGAATCTTATAAAGTGCCGTTGATCAGCTTTAAGACCACTGTTCTCTCTTAAACTGCCATTAAAGTGCTACTATTCTGCTACTGTGTACCTTTTGTCAACTTAAGGCTGAATAATTTATGCCCAAACCGGTAGTATAAGAGCTGTATAGCATGCTATAGAGCTCTTATATAGCTTACTTAGACAGCTCTAAGAATAAATGTCTACCATAAGTCAACCGCTATAGAACCCCCAGTGCTACTTGGGCGGCGACCGAACGTCGGTAGCTGATTTATAGCCATTCGGAAACATGAAGATGTTAGCGCATGTCTTGACCGTAATAGAGTGCGTGTCCATGCTGACTGGTCTGCGTGTTGCAGCGTCGCGTGTGTGTCCGCCGGACACTATCCGCTGCGGGTTCGGCGGGCGCTGCGTGCCGCTGGCGCGCGCGTGCGACGGCCGGGCCGACTGCGACGACGCGGCCGACGAGGCGGGCTGCGACTGCCCGCCGCAGCACTACCGCTGCGACGACGCCGCCTGCGTGCCGCTGAGCGCCCGCTGCGACGCCGCGCAGGACTGCGCCGACGGTTCCGACGAGCGCGACTGCCCCGCCTGCCTCAACGGAGACTGCACACCTGTCACCGGTAAACATTACAATAATCACAGAACAGTCTTTTCACAATTATTTGACCTTTGATAGCAGCAACCCAACACCGACCTTATTTTAACAAGAATAAGGATCACTGATTCTGACAATGATGCAACATCAGAGGTTAAATAACTGTGAAGAGATTGAGTCGTTTATAGTGAAACTAGCCAGCGCCGGCGCCCGCGCCGCGCCGCCAGCGACTTTGTCTGCTTGGATTCGTGTAAGTGTATTCGATTGTAAGTTTCACTGTAACAGGTAACTACTAGGTCGAAAGAGTTTCATTTGCACTTTATAGATTTAACTTAATTTATGCCGCATGGATTTTGACTAATGGTGAAAAATTTTCAAAAACATACCACCTCCCCCTTATCTCCAAAGAACAATGGCCATTCTCCTAACATGCTTGTACTAGAAAAATCTTATAAAAAGTAACTTGTATCATTTGCCTATTTATACATAACTTAGTAAGACGGCATTCAATATATTTTAGTACGGAGACAAGAAAATAAAGAGTGCGAATTAACACAAGACCCCGCAGAAAACTGAGTCGACGCCGAAATTACTAAATATAAAATATCAATACTTTGTTTAGTTTTACTTGTCATAAATCGATCGCTGTACTGTATGTAACAACGTACAGTGATCGATTTATGACAAGTTCCGGTTGTTAAACATAAAATTATGTTTTTAATAAGCACATTGGCTTTATTATATCTCTATAAACTGAATACGAAGGTTTTAATAAATAGAGAGATAAGAGTGACAGATGAGAAAACATGAGATGTACAGGCAGGATTTAGAGAGGGAATGGGCTGTATGGATTAGATCTTCTCCCTAAGGTGCATAACCGAAAAACATCTAGCAAAGCACAAGAACGTCTATTGTGCTTTCGTTGATTTGGAGAAGGCCTATGACAGTGTGTGAAGGGAAGAACTGTGGTCGACACTATCCGTGTACGGTGTGGACTGGCGCTTGATACGGGCACTGAAATCTTTATACAAAGATCCCAGTGCTTGTGTTAGGATAAATGGGGCATACACGAACTGGTTCTGCATCTCGAGGGGTGTTAGACAGGGTTGTGTAGCGTCACCGTGGCTGTTCAACTTGGGCATGGATAGTTGTCTGACAGATTTGAAAGAGGGTGAGTGCGGATTGAGGATGAATGAGTTGCCTGTCAAATGCCTTATCTACGCAGATGATCAAGTTCTACTTGCATCATCAGCAGAACAGTTGCAAGACATGGTGACTGTGATGGATGAAGCATATAAGATGAAAGGGATGAATATAAATGTGAATAAGACGAAGGTCATGGTGTTTGAAAGAAGAGAGGATGTATCGGTGTGTGATGTGAAAATAAATGATAAGAGTGTGGAGCAAGTAAGTGAGTTTATATATTTGGGGAGTCTGTTTACAAGAAATGGGAAGATTGATGGAGATGTGGAAAGGAGAGTAAACGCGGGAAATAAAGTGAATGGTGCTATACATGCGATTGTGACCAACCAGTCGATGTCTAAAAAGGCTCGACTGGCTGTTCACAATGGTGTGCTGGTGCCCACGCTTATGTATGGAAGTGAATGTTGGGTGTGGCAAAAACAACATGAAAGTAGAATAAATGCTGTGGAAATGCGTTCCTTGCGAAGCATGTGTGGTCTGACTATGAATGATAGGCTGAGGAATGATGTGATAAGACAGCGGTGTGATTTATTAAAAGAAGATGTAGTGACAAAAAAACTTTTTACAAAAAAAAAACAACCGACCGTTTTTATTTTTCACTTTTTAGTTGTGGCATTTACCCCACACAAATTCGAATACCACTACCTGCTATGTAAATAACAGTGAGAGGAACTTAACATATCATCCAAAAACTAAGTGGGAAAAAATACGTATTATTGAAGCTAACTCAAAAACTACCTAAGCAAAGTTATTAAAATTTATATGGGACCACCTCTGAAGTATGACCTACCAAAAAAAAAAGAATCATTAAAATCAATTCAAAATTGGGCGAGTTATCGCGAAACAAACATACAAAAAATAAAAACAAACAGTTGACTTGAGAACCATGATGATGACCTGACCTTCAATACGATTTCATTGGGTACTTAAATTTATTTTTTTTGGGTGGGAATTTATCAAATAACTTCTCCCGGTCTGGGCGCAGCGGGAGGGCGTGTCAAACTCTTACTGACTAAAACCCACCCGTGTTCCTTCGGTTGCCCTGTTGCCGGGGGCCACGACGTCCCTTTCGGCCCATATTCGCAGCCCCGGCAGGCATTGGCCCTAGCGGACCCCGTTAATTCTGCTGACATCTCTTTGAGGCGCGCGTGGAACACAATGCGCCGTCGACCCGGGCTTGCTTGGTCCTTATCGGACGGCGAGCTACCCATTGCTCACCGTCCGCAAGCCCGCGCCTATGGTGGCCGGAAATCGGCTCGCAATTCCCGCCCCGGGCGTCTCTTCTTGCGGCGGTTAGGGGCGTGAGGGCGCGAAATTTGCCTCTCCCTTATGCGTTCCGCCTCCTCCTTCGCGAGCATTACCGCTTCGCAAAAGGAGGTGACGGCCTGCCATTTCCTCTCGCTCCGTACCATGGCCTGAACCAGGGCCGGACGCGAGAGATCACCGCCGCCGATCGCCTCCACGAGGACACGGTGATGCCCCGCCCAAGCCGGGCAGACCTCCACCGTATGCTACACCGTGTCCTCCGGGCGATCCACACAATGGTGACACCCGGGCGTTTCCTCCCGCCTTATCCTGAACAGGAACCTCCCGAAACAGCCGTGTCCGGTGAGGACCTGCGTCAGGCGGAAGGTGAGGGCACCGTGGCACCTCTCAAGCCACTCCTCAAAGAGGGGTCTTATCGCCACAATTGTGGCGTGCCCAGCGCTGGGTTGCGACAATCGCACTCTTCATGACGCCATGAGATCCCGCCGGAGCTCTGTCCGCTGTGCCGCAATTTCTTGCGGCAAACGTCGGGAATGTTCGACGAAATTCCACCGGCTGTCGAGGACGAGTCCCAGATATTTCATCGTCGACTCGACCCCGATGTGAACCCCTCCCGCCATTACCTGGCAACCCGACGGTGGCGCATTCCGAGGACCATGAAAACCCATGACCTCGGACTTGTACAGGGCCACCTCAAGTCCCAGCTGCCGGATCCTGTCAGCCGCCACCTGGTACGACCTCCCTTGCGCCAGGACCAACGTGTCGTCACCGTAACAAACGACGCTGACGCCGTTAGGGGGAGGTCGGCGCGCAGCACCCAGTCGTATCCGATGTCCCACAGATGCGGCCCCAGGACCGAACCCTGTGGGACATCGCACGACATCTCTTGCCCAGGGCAGGGTGTTGAAGGCTTTGGCGATGTCTAGAGACACCGCCAAGACGACCCCACCCCGGGCCACAGCATCCCCCGTCGTGAGGGCCCACACGCGCATGATGGCGTCCACCGTAGAGCGCCCCCTGCGGAAACCGAACTGGCTCTCCGCCAGATCCGGCCCCACCCGCACCAGCTGCCCGACGAGGCGGTCTGCAATGACTCTTTCGAAGAGCTTGCCCACCTAATCGAGCAGCACAATGGGCCGATAAGCGGATGGAGAGTCCGCTGGGCGCCCCGGCTTCCTGATGAGGACTAGTTTCCCCGTCTTCCAACGAAGTGGGAACTGGCTCCTCTCCATACATGCGCTTAAGAGCCCCCTTAGTCGAGGCCCGAGAGCCCCCTTGGCCGGAACCCAGGCTTTTCCGGGTATGCCGTCGGGTCCTGGGGCGGTATTCTTCGCATTCATCTTGCGTACCGCCGCTCTCATCTCTACCTCAGTCACCTCCGGAGCATCGTCGTCGTCGTCGTCGGCGGTGTGCTCCGCATCGGGCACCGCAGTAGGCGGAGCCATGGGCGGAGGGATATGATCCCCTCTTGAGGGTAACAGAGCGCTCACCACGTCCCCCACAAGCTGGGGCCGGAGACTCTGCGTCAGCGGGGGGGCCCATGGGCGGAGTTTCTCCCGCACCATCTTGTATGGGCGCCCCCACGGGTTGGGTGCTTACCTTTAATAATACTTTCGATGTAACCAAATTTTCTAAAACATCAAACAGTTAAAAAATAAATGAAGAAATGAATTAACCATTTTCAAAAATCATCTACGTACTTGAAATTTGACACCAGTTATCTCAACATTTTACTATGGCATTAAGCGTACAAATAACGGCGAAGACATCTTCATTTAATCAGCTATTTAACGAGGTAAAAAAATTTAAAAAATATTCAGAGGTTCCGATGAAAATGTCAATAATGCTGGCAACGGTCGAATTTGGAAATTGTTTAAATATAAAAAAATTGTGCGATAACCGAATTAATTCGTTTATGCCATCCCACTACTTTCTAAACATCTGGGAGGGTCAATTTGCAAAATGTATGGCGGCATGGTGTATGAACTCTAAGTAAAGTGGAGAGTCGTAAGTGTTAAGTAGATTTATGAAATTAAAAAAATGTATTCATTTGTAGTTGGTGTGTTAGATTCTAACGCGATAGAGACGAGCACGGCGCCTGTGCCGCCAGAAGACGCGCAGGAGGACGCGCACGACGACGCGGCGTGTGGCAGCGACCAGTTCACGTGCGGCGGCGGCCAGTGCGTGCCGCTGGCGTGGCGCTGCGACGGCCGCGCCGACTGCCCCGACGCCAGCGACGAGACCACGCATTGCCGTACGTACACTCGAGTAGAAAACCAACTTTAATCATTTGAGAACACGGTTCAAAATAGTGTGCACCTTTGATCAATTTCTAGTTGACATCAACCTAAAAGATACAGATCGGCTCATAAACTCATCTTCCCAGAAACAGTGGGATGAGCCGCTCTGCAGGTTGGTACGTAATAATCTTATCAATACAAACTCAAACCATTTATTTCAATTAAACCATTTACAGGCACTTTTGAATTGTCAAGGAGTCGGTCAGTCAGAAATATGAAGCTAGTTGCCCATTCCAAAGCGTAGTAGGTACCTATGGAAAAGAACGGGCTAGAATAGAAACTTCACGGACACTCTTTTAAATAAAAAATTGTTACAAAATATTGGTTACATCATTCATGTTGAAATTATACATGTGAGAACAATGTAGAAAGACGTGCACGTTAGAAGCGTCCGTAATAAAAGATAAAACAATTCAAAAATTATAGAATAGAATAGAATAATTATTTATTTGCATAGAAAGTAGGTACAAAAAATGCAGATGTTTTATAATTAGAGATCCTTATAATAAATAAAAAATAAGCCATGGAAGCTAAGAGATGACGCATGGATTAGCACGATGTTCACGAAAATGACGCATGGATTAGCACCACTCAGCTCAACCATTTTGAAGTGAGCTAAATGATCCAACACACGCCACCATCAGTGAAAGATCTGAGTGAGCATGACATACTCACAGCCGCCAGGGCACATTCAAGTCAATGCAAGACATATTACCCGGTAAATGGTAACTCTTTAGTACATAGTGCTCACACCTGTGCTATCCTTACATATTATAAAACAAAGTCCCCCGTCGCGTCTGTCTGGCTGTCTGAACGCGTTAAACTTAAAAACTACCGAATGGATTTTCAAACGGTTTTCACCAATGGACGTAGTGATTCATGCGGAAGGTTTTAGTGTATAATTCATTATGGTTTTGTGTAAGTTCGCAGAAATTTGACGATTGTTGTTGAAGATGTCGGAAAATTTCATGCCGACTGGGAACTTTATTGGCGTGCGCCGCGGAAATCGTAAAAGTTACACACATAAACACACTTATATAGGAATCCTGATTGACAGTTAATTTTAAATTTTTTATCAAAATTTAAAGAAAATTATTTTTTCAAATAGTGAAAAATACTAATAAAAAGAATCAATAACGATCCAAAAAAGTTAAAATAATAATCCTGAATTGCGGCGATGTGTGTATTTCAAAATACAATTTAGATAGTCACTTTTCTAGCTTTAGCGCTTGCAATTTTTTTCTATTTTGCATTCTTCTACAGTAATCTAAATACGTAACTTTTAGCTGTTAACCACACTGTACACAGATATACACTCGCGCGCGTTTTGAACGATTTGACAATTCAATAGACAATGCTTGCCTAGCGAAACAAGTGATGGACGAAATTTGACCGCGCGGCCCGCTCCCCTGTCCCGTGATGGCGCACCACCCTAGGACCGGCCCTGCTTGAGGAACCTCCTCACTATGCGTGCCATGTCCAGGAATACTGCTTTCTGAATGAAGCCCTTGACCCAGCCGCGCAATGAGAGCCTCCTGAGGTGTTGGTTGAGGCTCTCCGCTATTAGGCCATTAACCGTAATGATTTATCGGTACAATGATTGCAGAGTCCACGTCCCACATGTCGACAACCTCGCGTGCTAAGTCAAGATATTGTTATTATTTTTAGTCTGTTAGCGTATATATTATGTAAATATTATCTTATTTAAAAATAACACATAAACATAATGTAGGAGCCAATGGTTGTAGGCACCGTACACTATCACTTTGTGAATGTTGGTTTAGTTATGGAGTACACAGAAAGAACCACAAGTTGTTGAGTTTAAAGTTGTATTAAAATGTATAAGGTTAACAAGTTAAAGTGGTAGCGATTTCTTCTCTTGACTAGTGGTTACTTCCACAGTTATAGTCTGACTCTCTGTGCATTACTTAAAACGTTATAATTATAGCCTAATATTAGTGACGCACGACATCCAAGTAGGTTGCTGCGTTTGCAAAGTAAATGTGCGGTTGATGAGACCGTACATGTTGGCAACCCCACAAAGATGTAAAGAAGCTTAATAAAAGATTGTCATGAGAAGAAACCCTATTACAAAAGAACAAATAATAAATTAAATTATTCAAAGTTGAATGCGATGTTGTCTGCATGACGTGGACGTCCCGCTTGCAGTTCTGCTTGGCTCGCCGTGTGAATGGTTTCGTCTTGCTTTCTGTGTTGTATCGGTTGCAGTTCAATCTCTTCAAGCTGATTGTTCGTAGCTGTATGGCTCTTAGTTAGTTTTGAGCGACAAGATGGTCCGTATCTCTTTGCAAACCACCCCACAGAGACAGCGACGATTACTCCCACAATAGTATAAGAGACGGCGTATTGGTGTATGTCATGAGTAGAAATGGTTGATGGGAGGTGGTCCTCTTGTGTTTTCATAAAAGCTAATCGCTTGTCGATTTCCTCCAATTCTGCAGTTTCTGACAACATCACGTGCGACATATTATGTGTTATGTTCACAATGTTATTTACCATCGATTTGAGCGGCGGTATGTTAATGGAAAGATTCATCTTCATGTTGCTATTATATTGGTTATGCGAGTGAATTGTCAATTCCTTCGATTGCAACAAGCAACCCTGTGCCAAGGTCAGTATCCCGGAAGTCATGGAGTGTGTAGTGATATCATTTTCACACACAATTCGTATTGTGCAAGTTCCACAACAAATCGCCAGCCAAGTATTTGCTGTGTGTAACGCGATCCACTCCGGCTTACATCGCACATTTTTTACTTCACAAGGTGAGGTCGTTCGATGACCCAATAGTTTTGCTTCACAGGGAGTATTGCTGTTATGTAAGTTGAATATCGGTAGATTCTTGTTGCATATCAAATTACCTGGTTGAATGTGACTACACTGCTTCATGTCGTCTTCAGATAAAGAGACATAAGTACTCTTCCCGAAGTTTACTGCTATATACTGTGAAGCTAGTTGGACGATGACTGTTCCTGTGCTTGTTTTCATGGGCAACGGAGTAGCTTGGTATAGCGTGAAGTCTTCATCGGAGATCAATGGGACGTGTATCTCGAACAAGAAGTAGTTAGTAGTAACTCGCGCTCTCACGTATAGCAGTTTATAAAGATCTTTGATATCGTTTCTGATCTTTTAAAGTTAACAGGTGTAAGTAGATGGATGTCTATGTGCCCTTTGTAGACATAAGTTAGGCTTTCAAACAGCATTTCTTGTACCCTCTCTAAATTGGTAATCAGCAAATATGCTGTTAGTGAGGCCGAGTTAAAGTAGTTAGTAGCCATCACTATTTCCATTTCAGACTCCACTTTGGCTAAGTTGGTGTTAGTCTGCGCCATGAAGTCGTCTATTAAACCAAACTGTCGTATGATATTCTGTTCATTCTTCTTCAGCATATTGTTTTGAAGTTCGACTATTGAAGTTTGATTTTTTACCAAATCAAGTAGATAGTTTTCATTATTTTGGACAGCTTGTATGTCGTTGTGGTATTTGTCTGCAAACCGTTGATCTAAAATACCAAAGAGACTGTTAGCAACATATCCCACTTCATCAATACATGATTTCCGTCACAGTGTGGGCAGTGTCCATACGCTGTATGATAAGTTTTCTTGAAAGATTTTTGTCGCTCGTAGTCATGCAGCTTTGCGGAATGATGATTGTTAAACGACTTGGACGAGACTTGCTTCTGCTGGTTAGGTACTTGTTTTTTCGTATTCTTCATGGTTTCATACGCCATGAACTTGTTTTCCAGGAAGTATAATAGCTCGTTCAGGTTTGGTACATCTCTAGGATCTCGCAATTCCTTTATGTACTCGCTGTAGGTAGTCGTGTCAAGTTTCTGCGACATCAAGTGTACGATAATTGGGTCCCACGTTGCGATGTCTAAACCAATGTTTGATAGTCCGTTCGTACATTCAGTTATGACGTCATGCATCTTCTTGAGGTTGAAGCTGTCGGGTTGTTGAATGACAGGAAGATTGAGCATGGTGTTCAGGAATGATGTAAATTGCAGCCTTCGGTTTTCGAAACGCTGAGTCAGTATTTCCCAACAGGATGTGTAGTTTTCTGCGCTAATACTGAGATGTTGCACTAATCTTTCAGCTTCGCCTCTCAACCTTGTTTTCAGATGCTGCATCTTTTGCGCTTTGTTAATCATCGGGTTGTTGTGAATGGTTTCCATAAAGAGATCCTTGAAGGAAATCCATTGAGTATAGCTACCCGAAAATTCTGGAACCTCAATTTTTGGCGCCGACTTTTCGTAGTGCATTGTCGACCAAAGCTTACCGTTTAAGTTTTTTCTTAGCTCGTCGTACTTGTCCTCCATCTCGACGAACATGCTGTAGTAGTTACCGTTGGAGCCTTTGAGTATGGCTTCCAGCTCCCAGTGTTGTTTGTCGATGGCATTCCACTTCGATTTTAAAATGGAGAGATGGTCTTCTAGCTCCCATTTCTCCATGACAGCTTTTATGTCAATTTTCGACATGGCGCGTTCGAGGGCTTTAAAGTTGCACTCTTGCTTACTCAGCGATGTTTTGGTGGTATCGTCAGTATCTCGATCCAGCATCCCAGTTAAGTCGAACTTTACAAACTTTTTTCCCTGTAGTTGTTCCAGTAAATTGAGCATGTCACCTTTTGTAGATTCGTATTGAGCTTGAGTTTTGCTGTACACGCTATCCACGAAGTAGTTGATGTTTTTGTCTTCTAAGGCTTGCTCCAGAATCACATGTCGTTCCTCGAAGTCATTCCACTGTGCTTCGAGAGATTCTAGACGTTTGATTAGGTACTCTTCCGTTTTTCTTGAGGGGCTATCCTTTTTGTAGTTAGAGCACAGAGCTTTGATGTTTTCAAAGCAAGATTGTTGGAGTTGTAGCTTCTCCATAGTGAGTTCTCTTCTCTAGTTGTCGAAAAGAGGTAAGTTTAGTTTGATGTTGGTAGCTCAGTGGTCCAGCACGTAGTTGACGGTGATAGACGTATAGCTTGACGTTAGTTCACGACACGAAGACCACAGTTTGCAGGCTTCTTCTTTCAAGTCTCCACGGACACGTTCTCGTAGTTGTAGTAGAGTTGCGTAATCCTTAGCGTCTTGAAATTGTCGATTGTTTCTATTTATTGCGTTCGCACTCTATGTACGATATTATGCGCCTTCTCAATCCAACTGGGGCGACCCGCTTGTGGGAGACCAGCTGAACCGATTCGCTATCGCAAATAGAGACACTACACACAATAAATATCCGGCTCCAAGGACCATTTAATGTAGGAGCCAATGGTTGTAGGCACCGTACACTATCACTTTGTGAATGTTGGTTTAGTTATGGAGTACACAGAAAGAACCACAAGTTGTTGAGTTTAAAGTTGTATTAAAATGTATAAGGTTAACAAGTTAAAGTGGTAGCGATTTCTTCTCTTGACTAGTGGTTACTTCCACAGTTATAGTCTGACTCTCTGTGCATTACTTAAAACGTTATAATTATAGCCTAATATTAGTGACGCACGACATCCAAGTAGGTTGCTGCGTTTGCAAAGTAAATGTGCGGTTGATGAGACCGTACACATAACATCACGCCTTGTTTCCCCGAAGCGTTGGGCAGAGGTGTCCCTGTAGCAGGTACACCCATATTTCGCCAGCTATTGCCATCAACCGAGTACAAATCCAGACTCCGAGCTGCTACTGCGAAATTTCAGATAGAAAAATCCAATAACACTTTGCCTGACCCGGGAATCGAACCCAGGTTCCCACCACCACCACCGCCACCGCCAGGTACCCAGGTATCTATATCGGTTACCTACTACGCTTTGGAATGGGCAACTAGCTTCATCTTTCTGACTGACCGACCCCTTGACAATTCAAAAGTGCCTGTAATTGGTTTATTTGAATTAAATGCTTTGAGTTTGAGTTTGAGTTTGGACCTAATGCTCAGCAGTAGCGTTTGCGAACACTAGACCAACGAGGCAGTTTAAAAATAAAACATCTTAAATCTTGTAACTGTCCATTTTTTTTTAATTTAAACAAAAGCGTCACATTTTTCATTCAGTCTGACATGAAAATAAGATTGCTGAATGTCTTTCTGCGGTATTGACATAACGACGCAATATACATGCAGGCAGGCAGTAAGGGTAGTTAAACAACGGGCAAGGTACCTGCTCTTACTGCTTCATCTCAAATATCCACCCTGTATAATGCTGAGTTGGTAATGCAGATTCTATCGAGCAATGAGCAGAAAAAAATAGCCGGATAAGGTGACAAAAATATTTTGGCTGTGACAGTAAACAATGGATGCTTTGTCATGTGTGGCTCGGCCGAGTCACCCTAAAGTGACGCGTGTGTGTCCCAGGCCACATGAACGCAACGTGCACGGCGGAGCAGTGGTCGTGCGGCGCCTGGAACGTGTGCGTGCCGCTGAGCGCGCGCTGCGATGGCGTCGCCGACTGTCCGCGCGCCGAGGACGAGCTGGGCTGTGCCTGCCCGCCCGGCGCCGCGCGCTGCGCCGACACGCAGCTGTGTCTGCACCCGGTACGTAGCACACGCCGCATGGCTCCTCCCTGTAGTTGTGACGCGCCGAGGACGAGCTGGGCTGTGCCTGCCCGCCCGGCGCCGCGCGCTGCGCCGACACGCAGCTGTGTCTGCACCCGGTACGTAGCACACGCCGCATGGCTCCTCCCTGTAGTTGTGACGCGCCGAGGACGAGCTGGGCTGTGCCTGCCCGCCCGGCGCCGCGCGCTGCGCCGACACGCAGCTGTGTCTGCACCCGGTACGTAGCACACGCCGCATGGCTCCTCCCTGTAGTTGTGACGCGCCGAGGACGAGCTGGGCTGTGCCTGCCCGCCCGGCGCCGCGCGCTGCGCCGACACGCAGCTGTGTCTGCACCCGGTACGTAGCACACGCCGCATGGCTCCTCCCTGTAGTTGTGACGCGCCGAGGACGAGCTGGGCTGTGCCTGCCCGCCCGGCGCCGCGCGCTGCGCCGACACGCAGCTGTGTCTGCACCCGGTACGTAGCACACGCCGCATGGCTCCTCCCTGTAGTTGTGACGCGCCGAGGACGAGCTGGGCTGTGCCTGCCCGCCCGGCGCCGCGCGCTGCGCCGACACGCAGCTGTGTCTGCACCCGGTACGTAGCACACGCCGCATGGCTCCTCCCTGTAGTTGTGACGCGCCGAGGACGAGCTGGGCTGTGCCTGCCCGCCCGGCGCCGCGCGCTGCGCCGACACGCAGCTGTGTCTGCACCCGGTACGTAGCACACGCCGCATGGCTCCTCCCTGTAGTTGTGACGCGCCGAGGACGAGCTGGGCTGTGCCTGCCCGCCCGGCGCCGCGCGCTGCGCCGACACGCAGCTGTGTCTGCACCCGGTACGTAGCACACGCCGCATGGCTCCTCCCTGTAGTTGTGACGCGCCGAGGACGAGCTGGGCTGTGCCTGCCCGCCCGGCGCCGCGCGCTGCGCCGACACGCAGCTGTGTCTGCACCCGGTACGTAGCACACGCCGCATGGCTCCTCCCTGTAGTTGTGACGCGCCGAGGACGAGCTGGGCTGTGCCTGCCCGCCCGGCGCCGCGCGCTGCGCCGACACGCAGCTGTGTCTGCACCCGGTACGTAGCACACGCCGCATGGCTCCTCCCTGTAGTTGTGACGCGCCGAGGACGAGCTGGGCTGTGCCTGCCCGCCCGGCGCCGCGCGCTGCGCCGACACGCAGCTGTGTCTGCACCCGGTACGTAGCACACGCCGCATGGCTCCTCCCTGTAGTTGTGACGCGCCGAGGACGAGCTGGGCTGTGCCTGCCCGCCCGGCGCCGCGCGCTGCGCCGACACGCAGCTGTGTCTGCACCCGGTACGTAGCACACGCCGCATGGCTCCTCCCTGTAGTTGTGACGCGCCGAGGACGAGCTGGGCTGTGCCTGCCCGCCCGGCGCCGCGCGCTGCGCCGACACGCAGCTGTGTCTGCACCCGGTACGTAGCACACGCCGCATGGCTCCTCCCTGTAGTTGTGACGCGCCGAGGACGAGCTGGGCTGTGCCTGCCCGCCCGGCGCCGCGCGCTGCGCCGACACGCAGCTGTGTCTGTAATTATTTATTTATTTATTTATTAAAACTTTATGCACAAGTAAAAAAATACTGTACAAAGGCGGACTTAATGCCTGAGACATTTTCTACCAGTCAACCTTAGGGTGATGCAGAGACAAAACCCCGGTGTAATAAGTGGTACTCCCGCAGAGCTTGTACTGCGACGGCGACGCGGACTGCGCGGACGGCTCGGACGAGCCGGCGGGCTGCGCCGGGGGCGCGGCCGGGGGCGAGGGCGCGGGGGGCGCGGGGGGCGCGCTGTGCGGCGAGGCGGGCGCGCTGCAGTGCGGCGGGCGCTGCGTGCCGCGTGCCTTGCTGTGCGACGGCCGAGACCACTGTCTGGACGACGGAGGCAGCGGCGCCGGCAGCGACGAGGACCCGCTCATGTGCTGTACGTATTGATCAATTGTCTATAGGTTAAGTAATATAAAACAATTTGTCTAGAATTTATTTTTAGGGCAAATATTAAAAAGTGTGACATTCTAGTAGTCATTGTAATTAGGTAGAAAATTAAAAAAGGTTATCCCTTACGAAAAATGTTCCATCGCCGATATACATATATGGGCACCACATCAGCATATCTATTTTGCAAAGGTATTTGTGTCTTATAAGTATGCTTTTGTGTTTTTTGTTACATCTTTACTAAATAAATCTTTATTCTGCATACTGTTTACTAGCTGTCTGTGTGACTGTTCGTATGTTGTGTGACAGCGTCGTTCGAGCGCGCGTTCGGCAGCTCGGCGCTGTCGGGCGGAGCGCGCGGCGCGTGCGCGCGCGGCGAGTGGGCGTGCCGCAACGCCGCATGTGTGCCGCACGCCGCGCTGTGCGACGGCGGCGACGACTGCGGCGACTACTCGGACGAGAGCCACTGCAGTAAGTATATATCACCTGCCCGCGCGTGCCGCTGCCGCTCCGCGCGCGGTACATGTACATGTGTGTGCAGACGTGGACGAGTGCGCGGCGGGTAACGGCGGCTGCGCGCACAACTGCTCCGACCTGCCGGTGGGGCGCGCGTGTTGGTGCCGCGCGGGCTGGCGGCGCGCGCACGACGTGCGCTCCTGCGCCGACGTCGACGAGTGCGCCGAGGACGAGCCCTGCGACCACACCTGCAAGTGAGTACTGCAGCACACCTCACGGAACCAAAATGCTGTGTTAAATTGATACAAACACCAAGGATGGGGTTTTTTTTTTTCAAATCATCTTTTGAGCAAAAATATAAAAATGCCTACCAAAAGAATTTGCCATTTTTTGACTTATGTTAACGATGTTGCGTCTTCAGGAACACGATAGGCAGCTACGTGTGCTCGTGCGCGGAGGGCTACAAGCTGATGTCCGACGGCGCCACGTGCACGCCCGACTCACGTGAGTGTACTGCACGCGCGCGCGTGTGTGCGGCGGGTCTGTGTGTGACTGTGTCTGTGTTGCAGCCGTGCGCGCGAGCCTCATCTTCACGAATCGCTACTACATCCGGCGCGTGCCGCTGGACGGGTCGGGCGCGGGCGGCGCGGGCTCGCTGCTGGTGCACGACCTCACCAACGCCGTGGCGCTGGACCTGCAGTGGGCGGCGGGCTGCCTGTACTGGAGCGACGTGACGCGCCTGGGCTCGGCCATCCGGCGCGCGTGCGGCGCGGGCGGCGCGGCGCGCACTCTGCACGGCGCCACGCTGCAGAACCCGGACGGGCTGGCCGTGGACTGGGTGGGCGGCAACCTGTACTGGTGCGACAAGGGCACCGACACCATCGAGGTGTCCCGCGTCGACGGCTCGCACCGCCGCGTGCTGCTGCGCGGCCAGCTCAGCGAGCCGCGCGCGCTGGCGCTACACCCGGCGCAAGGGTGAGCACGCACTCTATATCGATGCGACAGAGATCGGTTCACAGAAGTTGGTGGCTATGTAAAGTTACAAGTTATTTTTTTAGGGTTCCATAGTCTGGATGTAAAAATTGAACCTTTATAGGATGACTGTGTCTGTCTGTCCGTCTGTCACACAGCCAATTTGCTCCAAATCTGCTGGATCGGTTAAGTTGAAATTAGGTACGCATATGAATTTCTGTGACTCAAACACGGACGTGTAACGCTGCGAGCGTGAGACAAAGTAACTTTATAATATATTTTTTTTTTAAATGCCGTGAACAGCCAGGGTCTACTCGTAAAATTTGATAGATTTAAACTTCACTTTGTTCTGTCACTTTCACTTCGATGCGAAAAAAACGAGAAAAAACAAGTCGATTCGAAGTTCGATTTTGAAATTCCGTACATAATAGTACAAGTACGTACAAGTATATGCACCGACATGTGCACATTCCGACGAAGACATAGAAGATTTTTACGATCTTGTTAATAGAGCTTGCGAAAAAACTAGGGATACTTGGAACATAGTAATTGGTAACTTTAATGCAAAGGTGGGACTAAGGCAGGAACTGGACAGTGGGGATACGGTCGGTTGTTTTGGGTTAGGGAACCGCAATGAGCGAGGTGCTCATCTCACTCAGTTCGCCTTTGCACAGAGTATGCACAATGCCAATAGTTTCTTCTCAAAGAAACCACAACGACGATGGGCTTGGATGTCACCTGACGGCTTCACGCGCAATGAAATCGACTACGTTTTGTCATCTGACAGTCATATTATAAAAAATATTAGCGTCATTAATAGACTCAAATACAGCTCAGACCATAGATCAATCCGTGCAAAAATCAGACTAGACTTTAAAATTCACCGAGCCAAAATGTTTATGAAACAAATCAAAAGACTTTCTAAAGAAACACTTATTAACAATTTCGAACATTACAACCTAGAATTAACTAATTATTTTGAAGAACTGAAAGTTGATGAAACAGACGCAGAAGAACAATACAATGCAATACTGACCGGAATAAGCAATACTTGTAAAACCATAAAAAAACAAACCCAGAAATAGAAATAAACTAACAGCTCAAAGTATTAATTTGATAGCAAAACTAACTAATAACGTAATAGCAACAACAGAACACAGATAAAGAAGTTAAAAGGAGCATTAGGAAAGATTTGAGAAATCTTAATACAAACATTTGGTAAAAACAGCCTTAAAAAATCATAGAATAGAATAGAATAGTTCTTTATTTGCACAGAAAATGGGTAAGAGTTACAGATGTTAAGTAAAAAAATGATCCTTATACTAACTACCTTAACTACGGCATGCAAACAGTTTAAGTTAAAATGATAAAGACTCCCTCAATATAATATTATTATTAACACAATAAAATATCATATCATTTCAATACAAGTTTACCATGTCAAGATGAAATTCAAATAAGCAAAACAATTACAATTAATTTGAAATAAGCAATACAATACATAATGTCAAGTTTATAAATTCGTCAAGTTCGAGGTCAATTTACCTAGTTAAATTAAAATGATTTAATACAAGTCAGGAGTACAGAGATGTCATATTATTATCAATTTAAATTCTTATCGGTCAAAAAATCGCCAATTGAGTAACAACATTTATTAATTAATAGATCTGACAATTTTTTTTTGAATAGTGGAAATGTCTCATTGTTTATTACATCGGGTATTTTGTTAAAAATGATTGGACCCATACATAAAATGCTCTTCTTTAATAGGTTCCAATACCGCCGTATTGGAACCACTAACAATTAGCAAAATTTTATACTGTCTCCTAATTGGCCGGTTTCTATTTTCGGACACTTTATTAAAAAGATGTATGTTTGACTTAACAAAAACAGCCACCTCGAAAATATAAAGTGATGGGAATGTTAGTAATTTTAGGGACATCCCTATGAGTTTTAAAACAAGGAGTCACAAAAGGAAAAAGTTGGATCAACAGTTAGACAAATAGTGATGGCAAAAAGCATTACAGCAGAGACAAAATCATGGAAATAGCAACCCAATTCTATAGATTATTATATTCCGATCACTCACCACCCGATGTCAATATCGAATACAATCCTTCAGATTCCATTCCCCCAATAAACGGTTATGAAGTGCATAAAGCACTTACTACACACGAACGAAACACTGATTACACATTGGAGACTTCACGTGGTGCCATAAGCTCTAACTTAGAAGTAGCTCAAGAATTTGTAAATTTCTTTACTAATATACCATCTAAAACCACTGAAGCTTTAAATTCTTCACCCGATGTCTCAATTGATTTATTAAGAGCAAACGTTCCAGGCTGCCCGGTTGAATTTCAATTTAAACATATTAACCCTTTGATAGTTATAAAAGCTTTTCGGCAAATCAAAATCAAATTGACCGAAGATCTATGGGGATTACCTATCTATCAAAGTTTGTACATCCACAATCGAGACTATAGCACCATACTTAGCTTTAATATTTAATTTGTGTGTGGATCAAGGAGTCTTCCCGGATTTAATGAAATACAGTAAGGTTATACCACTTTATAAATCTGGGGACAGTAAAGACACCAACAATTATAAGCCAGTATCTGTGCTGCCGGTATTCAGCAAGGTGTTCGAAAAGGTAATGCTCAATCAGATGCTTAATCATTTTAACACCAACCAAATCTTACACGATCAGCAATATGGTTTCACAAAAGGATGTTGTACGACTGACGCCGGTGTCACTTTATTAAAACACATATTTACAGCGTGGGAGGAGGCCCAAGATGCCATAGGAATCTTTTGTGACCTCTCCAAGGCATTTGACTGCGTAAATCATGAAACCTTACTCTTGAAACTTGAGCATTACGGACTAGGTAAACTTGCACTCAGTTTAGTAAAATCTTATTTAAATGATAGACAACAGCAAGTTCAAATTAATGGTGTCAATTCACTCGGTCTAAAAGTAAAAATGGGTGTTCCACAAGGCTCGATATTGGGTCCTTTCCTCTTTTTAGTATATATTAATGATCTACCCCATCTATTAAAAAACCAACCTCAAATGGTGTTATTTGCTGACGATACTTCCCTAATTTTTAAGATAAATAGATGTGCATCAAATCTTGACGAAGTAAATAACGCCCTACTGCAAGTCCAAAATTGGTTCACTGCTAATAATTTAGTATTAAATGGGAAAAAAACTAAATGCATAAGATTTGCTTTACCAAATGTTAAAAGTAGTGATTGTGACATAGTATTGAATAAAGAGAAACTAGAATTCGTCGATAAAACTGTTTTCCTGGGGATCACGCTCGACTCAAGGCTGCAATGGGGTCCTCATTTAACATCTCTTACGGGACGGCTAAGTTCAGCAGCATATGCTGTGAGAAAAATCCGTCAATTTACTGATGTAGATACCGCGAGACTAGTCTATTTCAGTTACTTCCATAGTATTATGTCTTACGGTATTTTACTATAATAATAATAATACCATTTATTGCAGGCTACACAGGCCCATAGAAAAATACCTTAACCTAAACATACATATTCTAATATAAACAAAACTTGTGTTAATAAATAAGGGTTAGACTATGTTAGTAGCACTTCACTATGCACTAGCTTGACTTAGTGCCGTCTTGTGGAACTTGTCCGCGGAAGCGACGGAACACCACGTCCTGTGGCCAAAAGTCTTCTTGCATGACGAGTGGCAGATAAAAGTTCGGTACACGCACGACGAACGCCTTGAAATTGACGTTCCGGTGCGATTCTAATAACTGCACCCTCGGCGCGTTCCTCGTCTTTTGGCGCACGTACTCCACGATGTCCTCCGCCTTAGTGGTGTAGTGCAGGCGGGAGATGTACACCGGTGTGTTCGGCTTAGCAGCACGCAGGCTCACTTCGGGGCCCGTAGGAGCTTTGCCGCAGCGGTTCTTGTTCGTTCGCGATCGGCGCTTCCTCCTTTGCACCGTCACGAAACCGTCATCATTATCAGCCATATTCGGTGCCTTCTCAGGCATGGGCTTGATACTAGGAGCGCTAGGGGCAGTCGCGGTGACGCTAGCGAAATCCCTTTGTAGGGGTTTCGCCAGGGCTGCAGACACTGGCAGCGGAACGGGGCGAGGGGCTCTGGCGGCGGTACACGGAAAAGCCGCGGTGACGAGCACGGGACTGCGGGGCGCGCCGGCGGGGCGCTCTGCAAGCTCGGCAATCAACGGATGCGCTGGCGACGAAACTGCTGACGCGGAATTCGACAACGATACATCGAGGCCGACTCCACGACATGTGTTTACGTTTGACGTATCGACAGGAGACCTAATTACCGCCACACTGTTGCGCAAATCGCTAACTTCATTACGCAAATCAGTGACGGTGTTTTGAGATGCGTCTAATTTTGTTAGCACATCCGCGAGGCGGGCCTTCAGAAAGACAATGTCCTTCAGAAGGCTGGTTACATCGACGTGGTCGAAGGTGACGGGAGGAAGCTTGTGTAGCTCCTTCGCCACAAACGTCGGCACATCGTCTGGGTCGGTCTCCTTGAACAGCGCGATTATATCCTGCAGGCTCCTCTTGGTCCCGTCAGAGACCAAGAGGAGCCATCAGAGCAATATATGGCCTCCGCAGACGCGATTCTCTAAGGGAACTGTTTAAAGATATTAACATCATGACGGTACCTTGTCAACATATCTATGAAAACATCATGTATGTAAGGAAACATCTAAGTCTTTTCAGTAAAAGAGGTGATAGACACAATTATAGGACTAGAAATAGGGACCAATTAGTTCAACCGGGTTTCAGACTGGCTAAAGTAGACTCATCCTTCATGGGGTACTGTTTAAAATGTTATAATAAAATACCTCCCCACTTACTCCAACTGAACGAAACGAAATTTAAATCTTGTATAAAACGCACACTATGCTGCCAAGCATATTATAAGTTGGGGGATTACATCGCTGATAAAAATGCTTGGCTTAGCGCTGGTCCAGCTCCACAAGGGCACATAAATTAATTGATGAGCATTCGAAAGATTGTAAAAACTATCTTTCTTTGTATAAATTCAATCTCTTTGTATTGTATAATTGCATATCACATGTGTGGGCATTGTGACCACGTACATTCCATAAAGCTACCATTACCTGGGTACGTCTTTCATTGACTTGAATGTGCCCTGGCGGCTGAGAGTGTCATGCTCACTCAAATGTCTCGCTGATGGTGGCGTGTGTGTTGGATCATTAAGTTCCCTTCAAAATGGTTGAGCTAAATGGTGCTGATCCATGCGTCATGTTCGTGAACGGGCGCCGTCAGTAGGGACTGGTCATCTCTTAACTGCCACGGTTTATTTTAATTTTTGAATTGTTTTTATTTTTGTTTTTTGTTACGGACGCTTTTAACGTGCACGTTTTTCTACATTGTTCTCACATGTATGATTTCAACATGAATAATGTAACCAATATTTTGTAACAATTTTTTATTTTATTTAAAAGAGTGTCCGTGGAGTTTCTTGCCCGTTCTTCTCCATAGGTACCTACTACGCTTTGGAATGGGCAACTAGCTTCATCTTTCTGACTGACCGACCCCTTGACAATTCAAAAGTACCTGTAATTGGTTTATTTGAAATAAATGCTTTGAGTTTGAGTTTACAATGCACTATGATAGAAGTCCTGGGGAAGGTGGAATCGCTACTGAAGCACTCAAAATCGGCTCTACCACTTTGTGGCCCCACCTTGCGAACCTGTTTAACACCATATTACAATCAGGAAAAGTTCCAAAAACAATGTGCCATTCAAATATAGTTCTTATGCATAAAAAAGGCGACAACAGTGACATCGGCAATTACCGTCCAATCAGTTTAACATCTCACATTTACAAAGATTTTATTAAGGTAATACATAATCGCATAAACGAGAAACTGGATAAACATCAGCCACCAGAACAAGCCGGATTTCGCTCTGCCTTCTCCACAACCGACCACCTACAGACCTTGAACCAGCTACTCAAAAAATATTCAGAATATAATAAACCACTATACTTAGCCTTCGTAGATTATACAAATGCCTTCGACAGCATCAAACACTCCGAAATATTAAAATAATTAAAAAACCAAAAACTGGAACAGCAATATATAAAACCTCTTAAGAAATATATACCAAAACAGCACCGCAGACATCCAACTGAGTACTATGGGACCTTCGTTTAGGATACAAAAGGGTCAAGCAGGGCGACCCGCTCTCTCCGAAATTATTCACAAGCACTCTCGAGGAGATATTTAGAACACTGGCAGCTGGACAGGAAATACATTATGTCAATGAGTACACTAATTAAATTTGTATTACACTAATTAAATTTAAATTTGTATACTAATTTAATTTGTATTCAGTTGTATTTTTAACCGACTTCCAAAAAGGAGGAGGTTATATGTTCGACGCGTATGTTTGTTTTTTTTTTTTTTTTTTTTTTTTTTTTTTTTTTTTTTTTTTTTTTTTTTTTTTATGTATGTCCACCGATTTCTCCGTCGTTTGTGGACCGATTTTGAAAATTCTTTTTTTGTTTGAAAGGGTATGCTCCCAAATTGGTCCCATATAAATTTTATTAACTTTGCTTGGGTAGTTTTTGAGTTAGCTACAAAATACGTATTTTTTTCCCACTTAGTATGTAGATGATATGATAAGTTCCTGTCACTGGTAGCAGGTAGTGGTATTCGAATGTGTGTGGTGTAGGTACCACAACTAAAAAGTGAAAAATAAAAAACTTTTTACAAAAAAAAACAACCGACTTCCAAAAAAAAACACTACAAAGTGAAAAATAACTTTCATTTCGGAAGTCGGTGGCAAAAAACGAAAACAAAAAACCCAAGACACCGACTTCCGAAATTAAAGTTATTTTTCACTTTGTAGTGTTTTTTTTTGGAAGTCGGTTGTTTTTTTTTGTAAAAAGTTTTTTTGTTTGTTGAAGTTGTGTTTAAATGTTTAAATCTTACTTTTATTTTATGAGCTGTTTCTGTCCAATGTTGTTATTCCTTAAATGTTATGTGCACCTATAATTTGTGTATACATTAGCAGTAATACCTTTCTGAATTATAATGATTATCTTTAATCCAATTGTTGAATGTATATGCTGTTGGTGTTCTTTTTTAAATAAATGAATAAATACACGGCCAATTGGTTCCTTTCGAAAACAGTCAAGAAAAGGAAATTGATCGCCGCATCGAAAATGCCTGGAAAAGCTACTGGTCCATGAAGACGCTAAGAAGGGCGATGTACCGATCTCCCTGAAGCGAAAACTCATCGATATGTGTATTCTGCCCGTCCTAACCTACGGTGCTCAGACCTGGTCGCTCACCGAGTCGCAAAAGTTCCGCCTTGGGGTTTGCCAAAGAGCAATGGAGCGCAGCATTCTGGATGTAAAACGAACTGACAGAATACGCAACACCACGCTACGCTCCAAAACAGGGATCTTAGACGTAGGCAAAAAGGCTGCCAAGCTAAAATGGGATTGGGCGGGTCATGTCACTCGCATGCATCGTGACCGTTGGGCAACAGTCTCCACACGGTGGGTGCCTGAGGATGGACGGCGGCGCCGAGGCCGGCCCAGGAAGAGGTGGTGAGACGACCTAGACGCGTACCGCAAGGATTGGATGGAGGTGGCCCTGGAAAAGGATGTATGGAAGGATTTGGGGGAGGCCTTTGCTCAGCAGTGGGACAGTGTAAAAAGAAAATATAATAGGCCCAAAAAAGAAACAAACAAAACGTTCGGAAACATTTAACCGTAAAATTGCAAATCATCGGTTAAGGGAAGTCAGTTGATTTTTTTTTTTGTAAAAGTTTTTATTTTTCACTTTTTAGTTGTGGTATTTACCCCACACAAATTCGAATACCACTACCTGCTATGTAAATAACAATGACAGGAACTTAACATATCATCCACATACTAAGTGGGAAAAAATACGTATTATTGAAGCTAACTCAAAAACTACCCAAGCAAAGTTATAAAAAATTATATGGGACCACCTCTGAAGTATGACCTACCAAACAAAAAAAAGAATCATTAAAAATTAATTCATAATTGGCGGAGTGTACCTACGTTTGTTAGGCGATTGCGTAACAAACACACAAAAAAAAACATACAGTTGAATTGAGAACCTCCTCCTTTTGGAAGTCGGTTAAAAAGTAGTAGGCTTGCATGACGTCACGTTCAGTTTATTTTGAGTGCTAAAAAAAATGCTATTCTTCTTCTCTATAAATAAACATCTACAGCCGCATGTATGAAAGATCATCACCAGAGAATGGCTCGACCGATTTGGCTGGTTTTTTTATAGTTGTATTCGTAATTGTCTAGACAAGTTTTGCATGAAAGAAAGTTTTGGGAAATCCACCGGAAAAGTCAGAAATACACCCAGGCGACGCCGGGCAATATGTCCAAAAAAAGAATCGGTAGAACAGGGAATATTACGCAAAACTATCCGAACGCATTACGCAGAACACGACAGCGTCTGCTGGCAGCTTGTAATAAATAAGTAAAATGAAACGATATAATAATGTTTCATCAAATTTAATTTGTTAAGATTTTTTTAGTGCAAGTATTTTAGGAGATTGGCTACTGTTCATTCCGTCATGGATCCCATGTCCAAGGTTTTTGGGGATGCGAGAATAACAAGTTTTTCAAAGTCTAAGTCAAATCATTTATTTCAATAAGGCACATAAAAGGCACTTTTGAACTTCAAAATTTACAAGAAAATAGAATAGGATGAATGAAAGGCGACTAACAAAATGTATTTACGAGGCTGATGTGAAGGGAAAGGCCGGGCGGGAACGCCCTAGGAGGACATATACTGACCTTATTGGTGATGTTCTTCAGAAAGGCCAGGTGCGTAGTACTCGCAACCGGCGTGCGTGTATGACCTGAACGTAAACGAGGCAAAAGGAGTATGTAAGGATCGTAGTAGGTGGCGTTCTGTAGTTTCTGCCTACCCCCATGGGAAGAAGGCGTGAGTGTATGTATGTATGTATGTAGAATTGATTCTAATTGCCCCTTCCAAAAGGTAGTTTCCTATGGAGAAGAATGGGAAAGAAACTATACATACCTAGTTACTCTTTTAAAATGTTTTACAATATTGTCTAGTACGCTGTATTGGTCGGACTGGGGCACCGCGCCGCACATCGGGCGCGCCGGCATGGACGGCTCGGCGCGCCGCGTGCTGGTGCGCGCGGGGCTGTACTGGCCCAACGCGCTCACCGTGCTGCCCGCGTCGCAAGAGCTGTACTGGGCCGACGCGCGCGAGGACTACATCGCCGTCGCCGATCTGGACGGCAACAACGTGCGCGTGCTCTTCTCTAGAGGTGAGCCCGTCAGCTCGTCAGCCCGGGCACGTGTCACCTACTACACGTGAGCCTTTTGGCGTTTGACCTTGGATATAGCATTAAGGCATGTGGCGGCATCTACATCGTCACATGCGTACTACGGATCACACTGACGTCACGCGAAATCCTGCATCGCGCAAGCAGGGTTTACCGCACGATTAGCATATATATAACTTTCTACATCAATCGTTGGGCAGTTGTCCGCCAGACACAACACCCGTCTGGTCGGAGGATCCTCCCTTTTCTGTAGAGGATGAGTGAACTTTACACCCTGTTCCTCATGCCTCTAAAGACCCAGTTGCACCACAAATCACAAACAATTGAGGAATGTTGAGCTGTTACTGACACCTGACCTCCACAGAGCGCATGCCGTGGCTGCGCCTGCACCACGTGTTCGCGCTGGCCGTGTGGGACGGGCGCGTGTACTGGTCGGACTGGGAGACGCGCGCCGTGGAGTCGTGCCGGCGCCGGCCCCGCCTGCTGCCGGCGCAGGCCGCGCCCGCAGCCACCGCAGCCAACAGCAGCGTCGGCAGCGGCGGTGCCTACGAGTGCCGCACGCTGCTGCACACCATACACAAGCCCATGGACCTGCGCGTGTACCACCCCGCGCGCCAGCCGCCGCAGCCCGGTCAGTACTACACATACACAGTGCAGACACAGATACACAGCATGGTACACAACCCGTCCACGCACTAACAGTCGACAAAAGAGATAATTTAAAAAAACTTTACCTTTTAGCTTAAGTATTTCTCTTCCACATCAACTATTCATAGACAGTTTTTCTCACAGAACACAAATTACTAAAGTAGATAATTGGATTAGCAATGAACTTCTTAATCAGTACGGCGTTCCACAAGGCGGCATCTTCGGTCCAACATTATTCTTAGTTTATAAAAACGATTTATATGACATCATGTGCGATTGCCAAATCATTATATTTAAAGATGTTTAAGAAATAAAGATATCCATTATTGGATACGTTCATTATAAAATGCTGTTAGTTAACTAATTAGGTAACAATTTATGACTAAGTTGTTGGATAGATACTTCCATAGATAGGTACTGAATAAATTAACCGACTTGGTTTTACATGAAATCTCACAACATTTTGCGGTAGGAGAACTGCGTCGCGAGACTTAAATTTTTTAAATGTTATGTTTTTATCCACAACGAGTTACAGGGGGTCGAAAATGCCCTGAATGGTTTCGAAAAAAGATGGTACGGCTGAGCTTTATTTGTTTTGCTCGACTTGGCGGGAGCACTGCCGTGCTCCCAGATTTAATTTGATTATTCTTGATGTGTTTTATTACAGAACAGTGAAAATATAAGTATTTGTGTTTATATACAGTTGGACCACTTTCAAAATGTGACCAAAATTCTGAATGCGTTCTGTGTGCTCATATAAATTTGAAGGGCGCAAGTTCTCGCGGGTTAAGGGCTTGATTCAAAAAGCCGTACATCTGGACACGGCTTGCATTATTAGGAGATTCTTTGTCGCCCTGACCGCTGGGAACTTGGGCCCAGCGGGCCTACTCTCTGCGTCAACGAAGATATGGACCCGTCCGAAAGAAATTCGATACTTCGGAGTGAGACCTTTTTTTTGGGTGGGAAATTATCAAATGACTTCTCCCGCTCTGGGCAGAGCGGAAGGACGTGTCAGACTCTTATTGACTAAAACCCACCCGTGTTCCTTCAGTTGCCATGTTGCCGGGGGCCACGATCTCTCCCTTTCGGACTTTCCCGCGACATCGGAGTGAGCCCTAATCCCGATTATTAAACTTTTTCGGACGGGCAAAAACTCTTCAGCCTGTATGTAAACGATCTCATAGTGGAACTCAGCAATATGCGTGTCGGATACTGCTCGGTGGGTGGTATTAGTGTTAATAATATCAGCAACGCGGACGACATGGTGCTGCTGAGTCCCACTGCAGGGGCGCTCGGAGAAATGCTGAAAGTTTGTGAAGCCTATTCACACGGACTTATTTAAAATGTAAAGAAAAGTCAGTACATGGTCTTTAAGGCCGTCCGTAAGTGTCCTGAGTCTGTTCCACCCATTACTTTGAAAGGTGTTAACTTAGATAGGGTGTTGCAGTTTAAGTACCTTGAATATTACCTTACCGACGACCTTAAGGATGATGTTGACATGATTTTGAGGGAGCGCAGGGCTCTGTCAGTCTGTGGCAACACGCTGGTCCGTAGATTCGCCCGCTACGGACCAAGTCAAGATCACGCTATATGAAGCGTATTGTCAGGGTCTGTACTCGGGTGGTCTGTGGGTTAGTTTTACCAAAAAATCCCTGGACACCCTGCGCGTCCATTACAATAACATTTTAATGATGATGTTGGGACTTCCTTGTTTCTGCAGTGCCTCCGAGATGTTCGCGCAGGCTCATATGACGATTTTCATGCCGTCATTCGGAAATAGTCGTGCGGGGGAGTCACAACAGCAACCTGAAAAGTATACCTGTGTTGAGGCATTTCGTTCGTCTGGTGATCTTTTTGGGGAGATACAATATCTCCCTATTGGTTATCTTGACGGGGCGGGATGTCTCAGCACAGGGGCATTTGTGTATAGAATGTATGTGATGAGTGTTGTCCTTTGTAATTGTATTGTCACAGAAGATGTGAAGTTTGTGGTATCAAGGAGGCCTGGCATACCGTAAATAAGTTGCAATTTTCCAAGTTTCCACTGGATCCAAACCGGTGAGTACCAATATTTATTGCTAATGTGATCTTGTGCTCAACTAACACTATGCTATTTAGGAAATTGATAGCATCATTCAAATTCTGTAATACGACTCTCGATCTCGACCCATTAATCATCAAGATTAGTGTTGAAACTCTTGAAGAAATGGTTTAAAACATTGTGCCTACAGTAATATTTGTCTAATTTAAATTGTAAGTAATCTAATTTAGTCACACTAGGTTGACTGCTAAATATATGGATCAGAGAGTCTAAGGATTAGAATTATCTACCTTGACACCATTATGTAATTATGTAAATAATGGGATTATGTAAATAATGGGATTATGAAATAAACCTAAGTATAATAATCTATTCCATTTAGTTACGCTGATAGTGTAAATTGGGTGTTTTCTTAACTACACTAATCACACTAAATAAATTCACAGTCAAACATAGTTAGATAAAATTAACCTTTTATATTTTGTATCTTCCAGCTGTCGAGAGTGGCTAAAAGCAGTTGGTAACTACATAAGAACTGGCGCATCTCCTAAGAGAGAAACTGCATGAGCAGTGAAATGATGTGCTAACCACTTTGGAAAAAAGGATTTCAACAAAAAGGGAAATCGTGTGAAAAGAAATGCAATCCCAACTTTGAATTTGATGACCTTACCTTTCACTGACGGACAATTAATAATTGGCAGAATTTCCACAACATAATTATTTATCAGCCTTCAGAGTCAAAAGGTAACTAAAATAAAGATCATAAATTGACCTCTATTATACATAGTAATATACAGTAGACTCCCTCTTATGTCATCCATCAAATTATACAAAATATAGATGCAACTTCTTGTTTAGGTAGTTTCATTATAATCCATTAAGCTTTTCTCATGTGATGATGTTACAAACAAATAGACAGAGAGAGAAAGAAATTCTCAAAATTGATTGAGTTAATTTGTGCTTTATCGCTCATTTCAAATAGAAAAGATCCCTGTGTTTTATATGCAAGGAAATGTTTACAATAAAATTCTCATGGAAAATGTTGCTTAAATTTAATTATCTTTTCAGATTGAACACCAAGTGAAAATCAGTTGATGGAACAATTACAAAAAACTGAATGCAGCCTGGTCAGCCTGATCACTCGCAGTGCCAATTTCTTGGAAAAATTTGAGTCAGGCGAGATAAAAGAAATGGTGACGTCGGCGTAAAAAAAAACATAACATTATGGTCTGACACTGATATTGCTTGCTCATTTATATACCTACATTAGTAAATACTGAAATCATATAAATCTGTGTTTTATTTTACCAATTTTTCAAAATAAATTAGTTATGGAGCCTCACTATTATCTGCATAGAGTGCATTTTATCGATATCGATAAATTTATTGATATCGATAAATTTATTGATTTATATACGTTGCGCATCCCTATCCCTTCAAGGTCATGATTGTCATTGTCAGTGCTACAATTTTCATGTTGGTAGTTATGTTTTTTTTTATGTGGTTGGCTAAAGAAGGTTAGGAATTCTCAAAAACTGAATGTTCTAAGTTTCGCCTCTTAAAGTTACATGCTCTGTGGGTAGGGGTACCATGGGTTCAAGGTAAAATTTAACACATAAATTACAAATTACAATCTACTGTCAAAATATCATGCTGAATAGGTAACAAAAATATTACAAAATTATGAAATTGGAAAATCGTTTTAACCATTTTATTTTTCAACGTCAAGTAGTATCCTGTAGTCAAGAATTAAATAAATGTCATAGTGAACAGTAAATAAATAAATAAAAGTACTAGATAAATAATAATTGTGAATACATACGGTTTAAGACATTTATTTCTCAAAAAGAATACAATTCACTTATTATGAGAAATACAACGTAATCTTAAAACTAAATATAAGAATTACTTATTAAGAAGGTAAGTTGACTAGTAAACACAATTTTTACAGTGTTGTGGGAAAAAGTGGGTGTACTATTACTATTACATATCGATTCTTGGAGGCAAGTCAATAGCAATTACACATTTAACTATTTGTAATGTTCTGTAGTGTTTCGGAAATGCAGAGTGGGTATTCTAGTTTTCTTTATACTTAGCAAATTAATAAATAATAATAATTGATGAGGATGTAAATTAGATTTGTGTGGTGGGTTAAATTTAAAACCTAGACAAATCTTTTAAGATGTGGTGTTTTATGGTTTGTTTGTATAAAGTAAAGGACTGTATCTCTTTAATGTCGTTAGGTTGTTTAAATGGGTAGTAAATTTATTATACAACTCTGCTCCTTCGTATAGTATTTTTTTCCTTCCGTAATTAGTTCGTGGTGGTCTTTAGCAAACATTTGTTTTTTCGTTTGGTACTACGTTTTTGTGTTTGCCTTTTTTTTGTATATGTTATCTTTGAGTGTATATTTTTATTTAATAGCTTATGCACTAGTATGCATATGATATATTTATATATCTGTGATAGTGACATCAATTTAGTTTCTTTCTTTATAATTTTTTTCTGTCGGAGTTAGGTAGTGGTCATGGAATATTTAGAGTTTTATTATTTTGTTTTGACATGTTTCGATTTGTTTTAAATGTGTTTTAGCTGCAGTGCCCCACACCTCTATTAGGTATTCTAGGTGAAGTTTTACCATAGAGTTGTAAATGATATACCTAATAGATGTCGGCAGGCAGCGGACGATCCCCCGAAGCGCGCCCATGACGGAAGATGTTTAGATCTTAATTTATCTAGAAGTCTACCACGTCAGGTGTTTCTGTAGATGGAGACCAAGATACTTCTCTGAAGAAACTTGGGTTATAGGTTCGTTGTTTACGTATAGATTTGAGTAGTTTGCGACTTTTTGTTCCTAGCACTAAAAACAATATAGTTTGTTTTAGAGGTATTAACAGTAAGCAAATTGTCCTGGAACCATCTGGAGAGAGTGTCTAAATCTTGTTGCGCTTGTTCGATGACCTCTTCGATATTGTTTCCAAATAAAAATAGGCTTGTGTCATCAGCATAAAGTATTATGTCGCCTACCAGATTTAGGTTATGTATGTCATTCACGTATAATATGAACAGCAGGGGACCAAGAATCGATTCCTGTGGTACGCCGTAAGTTAAAGTTTCGCAGTTACTTTGCATATCACCAATCCGAACAATTTGTCGTCTATTCAAAAAATGCAACTCTCGCAACGCAGTTCTTCTACCGCAAAAAGATTTAAGATCTAAAGTAAAACCAAGTCTGTTAATTTATTCAGTACCTATCTATTTGTCATCTTTTTTCTTTAATAAATGCAGCAATTAAAAAATTTGAGGCTTAAGCACCTTCTAGCTGAGGTCATACTGGTTGTAAAGAGATCCAAGTCGTGTTGTTTGTGTTGAGTGTGTGGGTGTTCTGTGACAGAGCTGTCGGCGAAGTGCGAGGCGTTGAACTGCTCGGGGCTGTGCCTGCTAACGCCGGCGGCGCCGGGCGGGCCCGCGGGCGCGCGCTGCGCCTGCCCCGAGCACTGGCTGCTGGGCCCCGACGGGCGCTCGTGCACGCCCAACTGCACGTCGGCACACTTCGTGTGCGCGTCTGCTCTCAAATGCATCCCGTTCTGGTGGCGCTGTGACACGCAGGACGACTGCGGCGACGCGTCGGACGAACCAGACACGTGCCCGCCGTTCCGCTGCTCGCCGGGACAGTTCCAGTGCGACAACGGCCGCTGCGTGCACCCCTCGCACATCTGCGACGGCGAGCCGCACTGCGGGGACGGCTCCGACGAGCGCGACTGCGACAAGGTGACGTCATGACTCGTGACCACTGCCCGCTGTCCGCCATCGATGTCGCTGACCGCTGTGTTGTCCTGCAGTTCACGTGCCTGGCGTCGCAGTGGAAGTGCCGCGGCAACTCGTCGGCGCAGGTGTCGGCGCGCTGCGTGCCGGCCGGCGCGCGCTGCGACGGGCGGCGCGACTGCCACGACGCCGACGACGAGGCCGCCTGCCCGCCGCGCACGTGCCCGCCGCACCACGTGAGTACTGCCTGATTGTACTGAACGAACACGGAAATGGGTAGTAAAATAATAGAAAATAATTAAAATGTTTGTGTATATAAAAATGAAAAGCTGTTGTTTGGTAAGCACATTACTTCAGAACGGCTGGACCGATTAGGCTATTTATTGTTTTAAAATGTTTGTAATAGTCTGAATCAGGTTATTAAGGAAAGACAAAATTTAAAGTGCCCGTAAAATTGGAAAATTCTGGAAAACTGAAAGTGCATTTTCCATGGGAATATTGTATGAATGTTTGAATTTTGAAGGACAACGTCTGCGTCCTGCGACTGTCAGTTTTATAAAAATACTAGCTGACCCGGCAAACGTTGTTTTGCCATATAAATTATATATTTAAGTTTGGGTTGGACCACCCTTATCACTTAGGGGTATGAAAAATAGATTACGATCGATTCTTTGACCTACCGAATATACATATCAAATTTCATAAAAATCGATCAAGCCGTTTCGGAGGAGTATGGCAACTAACACTGTGACACGAGAATTTTATATACACCGTGAAATTTGAATCACAGTTTTGCTAGAACGAACGTTGTTCAGATCATGGTCTACTACCATTCTACAGCATCCAATAAAATAAAAAAACATAGGTATTTGGTTTTTGAAAAAACACAAAAAAGACAAAGTTTAAAATGTCAAGATTATCGTTACTCCCTACAACACAGACACCACGCACGGGACACAGCATTGTCTACAGGGAAATGTACCTCCATAAACGAAATTTAGTAAGCAGTAGATAATCTTGACATTTTAAACTTAGTCTTTTTTGTGTTTTTTCAAAAACCAATTAGGTATGTTTTTTTTTATATAGACAATCCAGGCGCCCGATGGAATTTCCCATCAGCAACTATGACGAACTTCCTACAAAATTTACGAAAAATCTAAATGCGTAATCCGATTAACTTGACACGATTACTTGTTTAAGCAATTAATAATGACTGTTGTTAAAAGTTTTACGGAACTACCCCTTAAAGAGGTAATAAAAAAGTTTGGGGTTGAAGATCAATCTAAATGCGCAATCCGATTTACTCGAAACTCCGTACCTAAAAAGTAATAATACTTTTACAAAAAATACGTAAGTAGTTATATTAGGGAACTATGAAAATAAAAAGGGAAGAGTTCCTGGCAGGACTTAGGGTGGCCCTTGTCCAGTTCCTGGCAGGACTTAGTGGCCCTTGTCCAGCCGCGGGAAAGAACAAGCCAAAAAAAAAAAATGGGGCAATGGAAACGATTTTTCAAAATTCACCGGTAAAACAGTTTGGTGTCTGATTTGAAAATCAGATTTCATTGGTTGATGAGGTAACTATTACTACCAAACATTAATTTTAATGAGGCAAAACAAATTGACTATACGAGATTAATTTTCGAAAAACCCTATTATACCTACTACTACTTTTATCTATTGTAAACAGATTTGTGTTATCGAATCGATGCAAACTACAACCCCCAAACTGCTTTTTACTCCCCTTTTAGAACTACCTAATCTTATAATTTTCTTAGGCCCACTTGCACGTTTAGTCGGGTTAAATTAATAAATGTAGTGTTTGTTAACTCAGAGTTAAGTAAATAACATTTTAACTATAATAACGCGTTGCGCCACTAAAAAGTAACATCGGGTTAGTTAACCTGATATTTGTGTTTTTTTAGTTAGGAATATTGCAGTTTTTTTTCGATTGGGCATCTCATAGCTGGTCTCTATCAACCGCGGCTATTGGACCGGGCAATCCTGTGGATGCATTAAGCTGCTACACTTATTGCCTCCAGCCAGGGTACACATATAAACTAAGCTAAAAGCTTAGGATAAACGCTCGCTAAGGGCACCGCCTGAGGGGTACGGGCCTCGGCTTATCAATCGACGAAACATATAATATAATTGCATTGTCTATGCCCTGATATGTAATCCGATCAAAAATGAATGAACGGAATTTGTATACCCATCTCTTTCACACTACATTACGATACGTAATACTTTCCTGTCTTTGAATTTTATAACATGATGTTTCATTTTAATCGTATTGTATGTGGCTTCCATGGAGATTTAGTTTATTGATTGACGAAAACGTCAGTTATGGAAAAGTGTGTTTTAAGTTTTTTTCTATATTTTGTATTTATTTTTATATGGGTTCATGAATAATTGCCTGCTAATATAGTACCGATTTTTCACTTACTATGACGTCGAACAATATAAAACACAATATATGTTATCAGCGGTACCTACCTACTTCATAACGTCAATTTATTTTGACATTACTAATGAGGTTATACAAACCTCATTGCCCAGGCTTTGCGTCTAACTCTCCAACATCGGTGGGTTATTTAAAAGTTTAACTCTAGCTTTACCTCTAATTCTTGCTGTCGCAAGATGAATTATTTGGTTAACCCTGATTTAGCTGTTTAGGATAACCCATGAACGCGCAAGTTCATATTAATTAACCAACGGAATCGGATTTTTCAATACAGGTTTTACGACTTTATAATTTTTTTTTTCGACTGTGATTTTTTATTGGAGATGTACTTCCTCCAAAAAGGGGCAAAAAGGGGCTACTGAATATCTCCGCCTTATGAGATCCGATTTTGATAGTTCTTTTTTATTTGAAAGGTAGTAACTTTAAGTTGGTCTCATAAAAAAAATGGTGAAGATCTAATGAGGATCTTCGCAATGATCAGCAGAATAGCTCCTCAAGATGCAGTGAATTGTTCATTTTTAGATTTCTACTAGTGAAATCGGCCCTATAACTAATACGCAACTAGCACACAAGCTGCTTAAACAGGCATTGTACAGCCTGGTAGCTGTATAGGAGTCGTTCAAAAGCTGTACAATTTTCCTTAAGATGTACAGAAGCATATTTAAGTAGCAAAAAAAATCTTTTTGTGATAAAAGAACACGCAATAGCGTCGGTAGACAGCTATAAGAAGTATAATTGAGTTAATGGAGTCTTTTGATGTAAAAGAGTACTTTAGTAGGTAAGGGATTTAAAAGGAGTTATGAGTTGCTGTTATAGCGCTCAAGAGCATAGGGAGGCATTTTGTAAAGCCTTAGGTTCTTTAACAGATTTTTTACGGCTGTTGTATTACCAATCTATAATAGAGTTGTGTAGCTCTAAAATAGCGCCTTGAGCACTATACGAGAGAATTATATGGCTACTGTACGATAAATAGTTGTATAAGAAATCATACGAAACATTTTATACTGGGTTACAGAATAGTGTTATAGCACCTTAAGCCTTTTAATAGTATTTACTAGCGCTCTTGTAACTATACCTCTGTAATAGAGAAACATAACTATACTAGAGCCCAAAACGCTATATTAGAGATTCATACAGCGGAATTGTGATGTAAACCTGTACAAAGCTACATAAAGGGATATCTCAAAGACCATTATACTTTGAGTCCTCAATAATACGCGCTGGTGCTGGTGTGCGACCAAAACAGTTGAATAGCAATTCTTGCTACTCAACTGCTACTTGCTATTCAACTGTTTTGGTCGCACACTAGCACCAGCGCGTATTATTGAGGACTCAAAGTATAATGGTCTTTGAGATATCCCTTTATGTATTAGCAACCCTATGCCACAACTGTTAAACCTAGAAGTCTACAACAGCAAACACTAGAGCCTTTATACCTTTATTTATAGCTCAAGCCTCTAGAACAGATGTAACCAACGCTGAGAGCTGCTTGATCGAGATGCCATTACAATTTTTGGTAAACGTATTATATGGTTATTACATGGGACTTAAACATAACTGGCGAAATGTGGGTGTACCTGCTACAGGAACACCTCTGCCCAACCCTTCGGCAAAACAAGGCGTGATGTTATGTTTTTTATGTACATTTTGAAGATCATATATATGCAAACGCTCGTGACTTTGGACGTAGTCACCATTTCTTACCTGTGACCACAGAACAGAAAAAACAGTAGAAGTCGCATAGCGCTTTATTAGTATCGGAATCAGCGTACCCTAATTCACACTTAGTCAGATTAATTGTATTTCGTAACACTAAGAAATTCTTGGTGTGATTGGTTGTTTAATATTGAATGAAAGTAGGAAATATGTCAGTTGTCCCTTATTTGAAAATAAACCACAATAAGATAAAAGAGTTGTTTATTGTCTACTCTTTTTAAGTATTTACTACTTTTTCCTTTTAAAGCGCCACGGAATAGTTTAATGAACAAGTTCCGCTACCCACCACTAGATGTCACTATAATAAATGCATGCAATTTAAAGCTGTATTTCGTTAGTTTTAAGATTGATATTTCCGTAACGAGGTCATTACTATTCGTACTCTTCTAGGGATGTACCAGTCGTTGACTTATTTTTGCGTTTTATTTTCAAACAAAATAGAGTCGATAAATAGTATGTTTGAATCAAGTGTTTTGTAATTAAAGACTTGATTGTGCACTTAAATACAGACGCGTTTTTTAATACAGAGTCTTCTAGAAAAAAGTTTTTGAAGCTCTCATAGTTTATTTATTTATTTTTATTTATTTATTTAAACTTAAACACACTATTTTACAGGATGACCCCAATACAATAATGGTTTGCCAACACACCAAATAAATTAAAAAGCAACTTACAATATACTTAAAATCTAAACTTAATTAAAAAATACAAGCAACACTAAACTCTATTAAAAACACAATTACTATAATCTATAAAATCTTAACCTAAAACACAAAATCAGACTTAACACAGAATATTAATATTTAAATGTAACTAACAAAATTCAGCAACACCCTTGCGAATTCACTCAGATTGCACGAAAATATGTCCATTCTCTCATGCACTTCGTTGAGTACACATATTGTGCGGGTGAGGGGTGTTTGTTACCACAGTACAAAAACATTTTATGAAAGAAGTCAGCGAGGCGTCCATAGTTTGCCTCGGCGTTCAACCGGACAAGTTTTGGGTGACCATAGTCGCCCGGACGGAGTTGCATTTGAATATATAGATAGATTCTAGATTAGAATATTACTAATAGATTCATGGACCGCGAACGCACCGGTGCGTCCAAATGTTCCAATACCGTAAAGGACCGCAAACACCCACGCGGCTTACATCTCTATTTGTACTGTTAAATAAAGTCTAATGTCCTCTGTGGCGTTTTTATTCTATGGTCGGATAGTTAAGCTAGTCAACAAAACCATTTAATTTAAAAATACCTGGAACGCAATATTTAAAGTGACGTTCCGGCGCGAGAAAACATCGGTCTATGAAGCGCTCGGTGCTTGATAGTTGTTGGTGTAATATTTCGTTTTTTTTATGGTTTTTGTGTGTAAATCGACGGAAAGTGATGATATTTTCATTTTTAGGTAGATATTACATCGTTGTAGATAATATTTGCACTAAATAACATGATTTTATACCTATTTTGACTCAACCAAAAAGTAAACAAACGCGTGAGTGAAAAAAAGTGAGTTTTGATATTTTGTGGTTTTCTGGTATCTAATCGGTAAGTCCCTTTTTTATAGTAATAGTTTTTTCATCGTTTTAGACAGTATTTTCACCTAAATACAACAAAAAAATATTTTTTTGGAACGAAAAAAGTTACGTAAGCACTAGAAATTCTAGGTCATCAAAAATCAAAATTTATTGATTTTTTTATTTTCAATGTTTGTCTCTAAAAACGCTTTTGTTAGATAACATAACTATCCATAATATACCTGCAAAATTTCGTGTAAGTTGGTTTGGTAGTTTTAACAGAAATCGCAATAACAATGAACCAAAGAACACATACATACATAAACTCACGCCTTCTTCCCATGGGGGTAGGCAGAAACTACAGAACGCCACCTGCTACGATCCTCACATACTCCTAAGAAAAACCCATAATTAACAACAGCTACAGCTACAGCGGGTCATAAATCACTGCGACGTGTGGGGTCTCGGCGCTTGACAGATAAGCGTAATTTGATACTTCCGGCCTTGATCAATGTTTTACTTATGTCAAACTTGATAAGGTTGAATTTGAAAAAAAATGTTTTGAACAATTCATCGAAATGTGTTCAATTACTAATACTGAATCACCAAAAAAAAAACACCGCACACAGGGTGTATGGCTCAGAGGTAGCCAGTTAGTTACAGTTGAGTTGTTGGATGTGAGTTGACGAAAACCGCAGACTCCACGATAATTTAGTTTATTCGTAAAAGTTACACGAATGTTCCGTTGGATGCTAATCCGCGGTTATAGCGCTACGGCAGCTATTGGTCAACTAAACTACATATAATACATAGTTAAAAAAGTAAATAAAATGTGTTGCGAAAAGTAGGTCGCGGCGTTAGCTATTTGCCTGTACGTGAATCGTACACAGGGTTAAATTTTTCCCGATATAATAATATTACTATTCCCGATACATAGAACACAGAGAACAATTAAAGTTTAAAACATCGATAACGCATTATCGATAACGGTAATCTCTAATTGAGTAGATGACTGTGACAAGTGGATAGTTGGAATCTTCTAGAACAATATGTTTAGGTAGTAAATCTTAAATTGAACAACATAAAGTCAACTTTTGCTTGTAATAAATATAAATAATTAATAGTTAATAAAATATAAATTTTCAAATTTTAACCGAAATATAATAAATTAGGGCTTACCGATGTTATGATATACCTCCATTTGACAAATTTTTGGTTCTGCTATCGTATTTACATTCTAAAACAGCATAATAGGGCATTCTTGTATTTTTTGTTCCAAGTTTTTATCTTCGTGACGGTTGTAACAAGACTGACGCGCTTTGCGTGTGCGCAGAGCAGAATTATGCGGAACTCCGCAAAACTCGGGGTACGCGGGCCCCGCCTACTTACGACTTCTATTGTTTTTCTGTTCTGTGCCTGTGACCCTAATTAATCTATCTGTAACCTTCAGTCTTATTTATGTTAAAATATAATTTCATAACCAACATACGAGTATCAATATAATTTTTGCATTAAAAACTGAATGTTTTTGAGGGCGCGGGAATTTTTTTTGGATAATATACATATTTATTTATTTATTTATTTAAGTTTCATGCACAACATAACAGAATATACATCCAAGGCGTCGTACAGAACAATATACAAACTAAAAATTACACACATACCTACGTAGTAGGTTATGTAAATTACAAAAAAAAAAAAAAAAGCACCTACAACACAAGAAATAACAAAATTAACAAATAAAATAACACTCGTAAAATAAACAAACTGCAATCAAGAGGAAGAAAAAACTTATAAAAAAATTATCTTTCATCCATCCTCTCACAAAAACTTAAACATTCACGACACACATCGAACTGTCGAAACTGGTACTGGCACTGATACTTAACGTACACAAAGAAATAATAATTGTAAGTTATTTTGATAATCCAATCCATATTAACCGTTTCCTTACTTGTCACTAGTAGTGTATGTATGATTCATTTTAATAAAATATATTTAGTTTACACCATATTAAACCTTACAATATTACTAATTTAAAGCGTTGACATTTAATATAACGATACAGGAGTGCCTAAATAAGATGAAGATGGTATAATGGCGCAACAAGAACTTTTCGAAATCTCATAGCGCTAACCATCGCTTTTAAACCACCTATGTACAGCAATTATAACTTTCATTTACGACCACTGTAGATTCATTGTATAGCTATAAGCAGGATAATATGGGCCTATTTGGCGCTACAAGAGATCTGTAGCCGCTTATAGGACCACTATATTTCTTACTAATGGAGCTAAGGCCGTTATGAAAATCCTTTATCCGGCTACTGTGCAGCTTGCTATAGCGGTTGTGTGCTAGTTGGGTAGGCAGGGATTGATGGAGCACCTGGGACCACCTTCTCGTAACAAAACTAGACGATTCTCTAAAACGTTTCGTTATAATATTGGAAAGCCCCAGTACTATACTAACACTCGTGTGCCCACGTGCTGACGTACAATTGTGCGCAGTTCACGTGCGCGAACGGCGCGTGCGTGCCGCTGGTGTGGGTGTGCGACGCGGACTCGGACTGCGGCGACGGCTCGGACGAGGGCGCCATGTGCGCCACGCGCACGTGCGGGCCGGGAGAGTTCCGCTGCGGCTCGGGCCGCTGCGTGCCGCGCGAGTGGCTGTGCGACGCCGAGCCCGACTGCCCCGCGCGCGAGGACGAGGCGGCGTGCGGCCCGGGCCGCGCCCCGCCGCCCTGCGACCCCACGTACTTCCGCTGCCCCGACGGGCGCTGCGTGCCGGGCCGCTGGCGCTGCGACCTGGACGACGACTGCGGTGACGGCGCCGATGAGCTGGCGTGCGAACCGCGCGACTGCTCCGAGTCCGAGTGGCGCTGCGGCTCCGGCGAATGCGTGCGCGTCGCGCTGCGCTGCGACGGCGCGCACGACTGTAGCGACGCCAGCGACGAGACGGGCTGCGCGCCAAATTGCGGGCCCGGCGCGCGCGCCTGTGCCAGCGGTAACGCGTGCGTGCGCGCCGACTGGTGGTGCGACGGCTCGGTGGATTGCGCCGACGGCTCGGACGAGGCGGCGTGCGACGCGCCGGGCGGCAACAGCTCGGCGCGGTGCGGCGCGCGGCTGGACTGCGGAGGCGCGGCGCGCTGCGCGCCGGGCGCGTGGCGCTGCGACGCGCGGCGCGACTGCGCGGACGGGCGCGACGAGGAGCCCGCGCTGTGCAAGCGCCGCGTGTGTCCGCCGCCCATGTTCCGGTGAGCGCTCGCTCTCTCGCTCGCTCGCCTGCTGCTGTCGGGCATGACTGACGCGGATGTTGTGTGTGCAGGTGTAGCGACGACACGTGCCTGCCTGCCAACCTGGTGTGCGACGGCGTGGTGGACTGCGACGGCGACGAGAACCCCGCGTTCTGTACGTACTGCTGTGTGAGTGCGCCGCGTGCTGTGCGCGGCGCCGTGTGCTAACGCGTGTGTGTGCAGGTGACCGGCGGCGCTGGCTGGGCGAGGAGTCGGCGTGCGCGCGCGACGAGAGCATGTGCGACGACGGGCGCTGCGTGCCCGCCAACTCGTCGTGCGATGCAGGTAATAATCGTTTATTTATAAAAGGAGCACATTTACAACAAATACCATAACAGTTAAAATACAGCACAGAGGCTTATTTGCCTAAACTAGCTTGAACCCGTGCTTCAGGTAAGAAACTGCATAAATACGTATTCTAATAAATGAACGACGAGCATTGTGACGGAAAGGGTTTACGTGGGACTCGTGGGACTCGTGGGACTCGTGGGACTCGTGGGACTCGTGGGAGTATACAATTAAACCTTGTCAGCATTAAACATGTATTTTTCTAAAAATACGAATAAGGGGTTGGGTAGGTTTATGGTCACGAAAAGGTTTCCTTAATTCCCTTGAGAGTACTCTCCTGGCTCAGCCTGGTGCTCGGATGAGCCCAGCGGGAGGGCCGCGTGCAGGCGCAGGCGGGGCGGGCGGCGGGTGGTCGCGCCAGCCGGTTGGTAAACTGGATAAGGTTGACTAATATGAGTCAATAAAACTGTTGCCTGCTTTATGGGCCTACCACACGCTCATGCTTCACCACAGTTTTGCCTGCTCAGGCCGGCTTGTACACGGAACACTGAGCGTGTGGTTGGTAAAACTGTACGACGCGCAAACCCCACGGCGCGGCGCGGCCTGCGCACTTTCGACTTGTTTGAAATTTTGCCAGCGCAAGCCCGGCCTGCGCGTACTTGCCTGTGCGTGTGGTTGGGCGTTCAGTGTACAAGCCGCAGTCTAGGTTAGTCGTCGTTCGGTGATTACGTGGTCTTCCGTCACTCAAAAACCGGTTCAGTGCGTATCGGACCACGCACAATAAAGGGTTCCGTAGTTAGGATGAATTTATTTCAAATACAAACTTAACATAGTAGTTGAAAAACATATTCTGCCATACATTCCAACTGCAAAAGTTTGTAGTCACAATATTGAGAAATTTACCAGGTTATTTTAAGACCACAGACTTTTTATAGGTTTTCCTGTAATCTATGAGTAAAGAACCTTTCTCTGTATTTTTTTTTCAAAAATTTGGGCGCAGTACCTAGTTTCGGTTTTTTTTTTTTTTATTTATTTATTTAAAGGGATTTGCCAATGCAGAAAAACACAAAATTGTTGATGACGATCTACCTTATCACTAACTTGTACAATTGTTTAGCCTTATCGGACATTGGAAAAGCAAGGATGGTATTACAAAAGCCAATATCATACCTTATATAGTTTCGGAGATAAGGGGAATAGTAAATTTTCATCTATTTTCTTAAATAACTTTAAAGGTATTTTAAAATGATAAAAAAAAAAAAATTGAGGTCCTCGCAATAAGCCCTTTCATTTAACAAGTCACACGTTACAGTTTGCAAATCTTTTATTTTTATTTTCTTGTTTGCTTCCCAAAAGTGACCGCCATATTCAAAATTCATTGATTTACGTTACACGTCCGTATTTGGGTTACAGAAATACATTATATGTGTACCAAATTTCAACTTAATCGGTCCAGTAGATTAGGATCAAATTGGCTGTGACAGATGGACAGACAGACAGACACACGAGAGATCGTATAAGGGTTCCGTTTTTTTTCTTTTAAGGTACGGAACCCAAAAAATTGCCGATTTGCGTACGTACAATCATCGCGAGTTCATGTCTGAATCAATAAGTCTATACAAATCTCTGCCTGCACTCTGGAAAATTAAATCGAAGGAAAATTAAAAGAACTATGTCTACGAAAAAAATATAAATAAAATAAAAGAGGTAAAGAAAAGGGTAAGACCATCGTTTATTAAAAGAGAAAGAAGAAATAGTTCTTCATAAGGAAACATTGTTTCCACGCCGACGATTTCGACAAGACTGTGGCTTGCGCGTGCTTAACTGTGTGGTAACGCCGTGCGTGTACAGTTTTCTCATGCGAGAAGCTTGCGCAGGCAGAACTGCGGGGAAGCTTGTGCGTATGGTAGGCCCATTTGGCTTTAAAAATGATGAAGACTGCCATATAGACATGCCTCTAAACTAGACTAAAAATCACCAAAGTTTAGTTAGTCCTGTCAAACGACGATTTCCCATTCTGAAATAGACTAAAGTGACACAACTTAACTATATTTTAGTTTGACAGCACTAAGATGGCACTGAGATATTCATTTAGTGAAAATGGCAACTTTGCTATTCTGAATTTGACGTTTTTCACCTATTTTTTTACGGTTAAAGTAATTTAATTTGCTGTTAGGTTCTTGGTTTTCTATTTAAGACGCCAGTGACCTTGAGTGGTTAGCTTGCGTGTTCTGTACTGAGCTCACGCAACGCGTCGTACGTCCAGCCAGTAATAGAACTCGGCCATCAAGGAGCGCTGTCCCAAATTAGACGCATTTTTAATTTATTGTTCATAAAATAAAAGGTATTTTAAATAAAACACGTATATTTATAGATTATAATTAAATTATCTTTAAAATGGTGAATGTTTCAGAAAAATACGCTTGATAGTTTATGCTGGTTCTCATTTTTTTATCCGCGATAGACTTAACTTTACCAATTAATTACACTATGTAATATAAACATAATCTTAAATATTCACAGATTAAATTATTAACAAAATGCTATTAAGAAAATAATTGAACATATATTTTTTCCAAATCACTAACACTACTCGTTTAGACGTGATCTTCAGTATAAAATCGATAAAAGTCGGATATCGTCGCTTTAATCTATTTTACAGAAACGGGTCTAAGAATGTAAAAAATCTTTCTACAAAGATATTTGTTGAGGTGCGTGTGACGTCACGTCGTGTGTGCGTGTGTGTAATGTGTGTGGATGTGTGCAGGCGGCGCGCGCGCATGTCGCTGGGACACCTGCTCGCAGCTGTGCCTGCCCAAGCACCTCAACCACACCTGCAAGTGAGTCTACTTGTATCAACTTCAACTCTTCATTAATAGCTTTTTTGACGTGATCCACTTAGATTTGTTACAGTTGTAATGATTGTCATTGGTTTAAATAGTTTTTGGAACGAAGTTCCGTAGCGCGGCTTGCGGTAGGAGTTGACTGGTAGAAATGGTCACGTAAGGTGTACGAGCCAATAATGCTCATACAGCAAAAGTACGTTTATGCGTACCGAAGGTAAAAGCTTTATTCCCCCATTCCATGCGACTTTCTCTCTCTCTCTCTTTCTATTATACGAATGTGTGTGTGTGCGAGCGAGTATCGCGTAAGGAAGAACGGGGGTCCCACGACCGCACACGTTTTTTAATTTTATTTGTATCCTTTTTTTTTAGTGTTTTACAAGAAATTGATGCTGGTTCACAAATTTTCTATTTTGTGAATGTGACAACGTTGTGGGCCCTATAGACACATATGTTACGATTTGCTATCCATTTTCTATTTTGGCTACTCGTTGCCAGGTCTACACTGTCCTCCCAATATCTAATTTAATACTGTAATGTGAAAACATTGTATAAGCCCATATTTTTGTAACCAACCATGGAGTTTTTTGTTGCTTTGTTGACTCTTCTCTATAGGAAACGGTCAATTGGAACCGTGCACTTAGCTTCTGACGTTTCATAGGTGCCCACCAAAAATATATATTTATGAAACAAAATATTTTGAGTTTGAAGTCGCCGTTCGATACTGCACTCGATACAGTTTGTCTACTGTGTAATACCGTCGTTATGTTCAATGTGTGCGCCAGGTGCGTGGTCGGCTTCAAGCAGCGCCAGCTCCCGGACGGCACGCTGACGTGCGAGGCGGTGGGTGAGTGTGCACGCCATTATCAAATTAATTTTTATTCTGGAGCTTCTCGTTGTCATGTTTACATCTATAATAACAATAAAGCTGAAGAGTTTGTTTGTTTTTTGTTTGTTTGTTTGGACGCGGTATTCTCTGGAGCTACCCGTCTGATTTGAAAAACCCTTTGTCCCTAAAGAGCCGAGCAAAAAGAAAAATGTCCGAAAAACGCTAAGCGAAAACTAAGTGATAGCGCGAGCGGGCGATGCGATGCGACGCGGCTGGTCGGTGAACAATAAATTAAATTAAATATTTATTTATTTTTCTCATCACAAATGCAGATTTGTACAGGAAATGCTTAATCTAAAAATTGGGTTAACATTTGTGAGAGACTGGTGCCCGAAAAAGGCATAAAATACCTGTGTTACGGGTCACCAGGCCCCCCAATACTTAAAAATGTACATATTAATTTAGATTAATTAGCAAACGCAAGTGATGAAGTTCAATTATTTTCTAGGTACAGTAACAATATAAAGAAAAAATAAAATAAAAATAAATCTAGGCTGGACATTCATATACTTATGTGTTTTAAGTGTGTGTACGTATGTGTGTGTGAGTGAGGGTGTGTATGTGGGTGAGTGGGGTGTGTTTGTGGGTGTGTATGCGTGTCTGGTGGTGTGTGTGTGTGTTTGTGTGATAGTGAACGTTTATTAAGGAAATATAAATTTAGCGAATAGGGATCAGAAGACTCTCAGTTGCCTGATAGTCGAGAGTTTTAAGCCATTTACATACATTTAGTTTAAAAGTCGATCTAAGCATGGGGTAAATTATAAGTGTTGTATTGATTTTATTATACAGATATCCTCCAAGAAAACAATAAAACCGTTGAGAGAAAATTGTGCGAAAGAAATTAGTAGGACAGACATTACCTTTCCTTCGCTTATCTTTGTTGAGATTAGGGTCATATTTTATTTCTTTATGTTTTTTGAGTAGTAATGTAAATAAGTTTTACGCGGCCGTCCGCGGGCAGAAGCAGCTAGTATTTCATAAAACCGTAACGTTCAGGTTCATTCTATGTAAAGTTTACTAATGTGTATATGTGTGTGTCAGGTGACAAGCCACTAGTAGTGATCGCGTCGGGCGGCGCGCTACACGTGTGGGAGGCGCACAAGGCGCGCGAGCAGGCGGCGGCGACGCACGAGCACGACGCGCACGACGCGCCCGCCGTGACGTGCGCTCAGGGCGCGCGCGTGGCCGACACGTGGTGGCTGGTGTGGGGCGACGCGCGCGGCCGCGTGCTGCGCGCTAACATCTCCGCGCTCATGCGTCCGCCCGCGCGCAGCGAGCGCGCCCTGCCCGCGCCCGCACCTGACGTCGCCAGGAACCAGGAAGTTATCGTAAGGATCTCACTCACTACCATACTAAGGGCTGATTTCACGAACGGGCCCTACCGTCACTCACCTCTCGCTCACAGATCAGCGCGGAGGGCGAGGTGCGCGGCGTGGCGCTGGACCACGTGGCGGGGCGCGTGTACTGGACGGCGAGCGGGCCCGCGGGCGGCGCGCTGCGCGTGGCGGCGCTGGACGGGCGGCGGCGCGCCACGCTGTACCGGCGCGACGCGGCCGAGCCCGACGACGTGGTGCTGCACAACGCGTCGCGCACGCTGTTCTGGGCCGAGCGCGGCGCGGCGCCGGGCGTGCGCGCGGCGGGCGCGGACGGCGCGGGGCTGCGCTGGCTGGTGCGGCGGCGCGTGCGGCGCGTCACGGCGCTGGCGCTGGACGCGCCCGCGGCGCGCCTGTACTTCGTGGACGGCTACTACGACACGCTGGAGTCCGTGGCGCTGGACGGCTCGCAGCGCGTCACGCACGCCACGTTCGCGCAACGCCCGGAGCGCGCGCCGCGTGCGCCCACTGAATACGTCGACGGAGGTACGTCATCCGCGTGCAGTGTCCATCGTTGGCGCCACACATAGGTACAAAAGTTATCGGTCAATACTAGTAGTTACACATAAAATCCCTCCCTTGTTAGGTTCTTGGTTTGGGTAGGTCGAATTTAGTATCCTTCTTCTTAATTACTTCGGTTTGTATAATATTAGACTCCACTGCGTCCTGTTTAAATTGCAGTTAAATAAACTTGTTACATACCAGGGCCTTGGGTTTAAAATATAATATATACTGAATCGACGAAAATAGAAATTAATTTTAATTACTTATTTTGAGGCAGCGGTGCCAAACAAACAACGAAGATTAATCCAGCTGCCATCATTTTACTTGGCGCTTTTTTGTTTGTTTGGCACTGACTAGGTATTAATTGGTCTCATTAAAAGATATTTTTAAATAAACAACGAATCATAAAAATCAGACTACTCCGTAAAAAGATATGCGTGGTCACACATAATAAATAGTACATTATGATACAAGTACGCAATGTTTGTCATTACACTCGAAGCGTTATTATTCGATAAGGGAGCCGAGTCTATAATGATCAATGAACACGCGTTTCATACGACGTTTTTCAACACTCTTGAGAGGCAAAAAATAAACAAAGTTTTATAATCTAATTACATTTGTAAAAAAAAATTGGTTCGCGGATTCCTTTTATCGCGGTGTCTTCGCAGGTTGAAGGAGAGGCAAAGGCACGAAGCCGTCAAACAGTATAATTATGGTATTAAAAGCATAAAAACTGAATATTTTTTTATGTAGAACACGAAATGTTCCTTATTTATTTGATAAAAATAAATAATTTGATGAAATATTATGTTAGGTACACACGGCTACACATAAAGCTATACAATTCCAATTTCTGTTGATCTCGTATTGTATAGGATTTCCGTACAATGCGAGGTCAGCTTATACTGGAAATGTATAGCTTGATGTGTAACCGTGTGTACCTGGTCAGCTCTACACGGGTGAAATTAGAGAATGCTCATAAAATAGTAAAGGATAGTTCATACTAATTCCATGCTGCCATGATAGTACTTACTAATTCCATGCTGCCATGATAGTACTTACTAATTCCATGCTGCTATGTCATTACTCCGACTAGTAAATAATGATCTGTGGCGTACTTGTGCGGTAATCATGTTTAAATTTTATTTTATTTATTTATTTAATTCAGACACAACTATCCATATCTTTGTTAGTATGTTTGAGAATGACGTTAGTATTCAAATACACACCACAATCATACTATTATTACTAAAATTAAAATATCAGACTCTAATTACTAAAGTGTTTAAAACTAATAACAATAATATAACAAATAAAAATTAATTCTTAAAAATAATTAAATTTAAAACAACAAAATAAATACATAACAATCAAAAAAATTTTGTCAATTGCTGTTTTTTGAGACATGTAACTGTACACAATGCCACAATATAGGACAGTTAATTCTGCCAGCAACAAGAAGTAGGTATCACAAGAATATTTTAATACCTAGCTAAACTCATGCAATTACATCAAAAATATTAACATCGTAAACGTTCTAATAATATGAAAAAGTATGATGTTCCGTTATTATGAGAGTAAATACAGGTTCATTCTAGAACATGGGGTTTTTAATCACAAGTACAGTGCGTGCCACTAAAGATGAGACTTGACACACCACGTGGTTTGACTTGCGCAGTAGACGATTTGTAGGTCTCTTTAGCGGTATGAGGTCTGCGCCGGGGCGTCATCGGGGCGAAGCAAGACCGCGGGAGGCGCGATCAAGTCCCATCTTTCGTGGCGCGTATTGAACTGAGTTGTGATTACAAATATTACATAAAGACGACCATTTCTTAATAAAATTAACGTGAATTTGCAAAATGTACCGCTAGAAGCGCGCTGTGTCTCGTCGTCTGTCAGTATGTAAGTGACGTTCGTCGCACAGAGCTCCGGCCGGCGGGCAACTCGTCGCGCGCGGTCGCGGTGCGGGCGCGGGCGTGCGCGCGCGCCGCCGTGTGGGAGGACTGGGTGTGGTGCGGCACGCCGCGCGGCGTGCTGCGCCTGGCCAAGCGCCCGCGCGCGCCCGCGCCGCCGCCGCGGCCCGCGCGCGCGCCCGCGCGGCCGCTCACGGCGCTGCTGCTGCTGCACGCGGCGCAGTTCCCGGGCGGCGCCGACCCGTGCGCGCGCGCCTGCCACGCCAGCGCGCTGTGCGTGCGCAGCCCGCGGCCCGAGGGCTTCGCCTGCCTGTGCCCCGACGGCCTGGTGCCCGTCGAAGACGCCGCCACACAAGTGAGTGTCCGTCACCCGCACATACACTCTCTGTACGTTCATTAGATGTCAGAAGACATCTTCTGTGACATTTTCTGTTAACTTAATACTAGGCCGCGTCGTTGACACCCATCGCGTAAACTGTAAACGTTGATTAGGTATATGATAAATCACCATCACCATCATCTGTGACATTCGCCTCTCGTACGCACAACTTCATCAACTAGGTCCCTAGCAAATGACACGCAAGTTCAAATCTGACATAATTGAATAATAGATTTTTGTATTTTCACAAAAACCTTTTTAATGTAAAATATTGGTATTCAGCTGCATCCGGTTAGACTAAAAGCCGACCCCGACATAGTTTGGAAAAGACTAGCCCGATAATTATGATGATTTTGTTTGAAGTATATCGACAAGCAACAATACAGAAAGAAAAGGATAGAAGATAAATTTTAGTTTAGTCCTGTCAAATTAATCTGCGCCTGTCTAGTGACAGGCGCATATTAATTTGACAGGACTAAACTAAAATTTATCTAGTAGTATTTTAGTAGGCAAGTTTTTAATCACGTCTAAACTTGTATGGAGACTACTCCATACAAGTTACGTCATAAAAATTACGTCAATTTACGTCAAGCGCTGATTAATTTGACAGGACTAAACTAAAATGTATCTTCTGTCCTTTTTTTAATGAAATAGAATAAAATAGAACTTAAATTTAGTTTAGTTTGTGAACAAGGGAATCGGCACCAATACCTACTTTATTTAACAACAACTAGTAAATAAAGTTAATAACTTTTTACCGAACAGCATTTTTTATTTTTTGCTGTATAATAAATAATAACACAAACAGTACAGCATTTTGTAAAGTAACAAAATAGTATTTTGTTAGAATTCGAAATAACGTGTTGAGAATCGTAATCGTTAGGACCGCACCGAGAAAATTGGGAACTAATTGCGTTCGTGTGATCCCTTGCTGCATCGGGATTACTTAACCTTTAGTTAAGCAATTAATATATGTAAGATATTTGGGTTATTCCCTGATTACCCCGAACCCCGAGGCCCCCGTCCCGGAGGACCACGATTTATTTTTATCTTGATAAATTCTATTAAAAATCAGTTAAGCTTAAAAGTACCGTCAGCAGATGATATGTTAAATAAAATTTTATTACTTGCTAAAATTGTAATACTTTAAGGATCAGGAAAAAATTATAGTCTTGCTTGGTTAAGGTAAATATTATAATTAGAGTCTCCTAGAGCAATCCCTGGTTTTAATTATTATCACAATAGTTCCTTTTTCAATATTCACGCCGTTTTCTCAAATGGGTAAGCAGAAGCTATAATGCTTCGCGGTTTTGATATTCTCTCTAATAGGCTTCGTCCTCGTTCAAACCGCTCACAAGCTTGTTGAATATTCATCTGACCTTTTTGAAGGACCATCACAAATAAGATCGGTGTATGTCCTATTTAATTTTTTAATGCATTTATTTCTTGATTTTGTTCCGTGCTCGGAAACACTTTAAGCCGTTGGCCCCGGCTGCCATTCGTGGATCTTTGACAGTCGTTACGGGTCGTCAGAAGCCCGAAAGTCTGACAACCAGGCTTACCAAGGAGTATCGTATTACCCAGTTACTGGGTTGTCGAAGTCAGATAGGCAGTCGCTCCATGTAAAATACGGTATTCAGCTGCATCCGGTTAGACTGGAAGCCGACCATAACATAGTTGGGAAAAGGCTAGGCAGATTGATTGAGTTCCTTTTTCAATAAAGAAAATCAAAATACCTACTCTACATAGAACATTAAGATAATGAAAAAATATACAAAAACTGTCTCACTTCCAGGAATTATTTTTTATAATGTTGCATAGTAAATAGTTAACTCTAAAATAATCTTTTAACATGCAAAATCCGTTTCACTTTCATATTTTTTTTACAATACAGAAAATCAAAAATACAATTTTTTTTATTGTGTTTGGGTGGCTTACAGCTATATATACAGAAGCAACAGTGAGGTAATTGACGACAAGCCATTTACAAACCTCCACAGTTAGCAGTAGACAAAAGTTGTACAATTTTTCAAATTGATTATCTATTCGTAAACTATTACATCAACATATCATTGTAAGTTGACTGCAGAAGAATTGTGTACAGTATAAATTACTATTGAAGTACTTCATAATTAAATTGTAATTATAGTTAGTTAGTATTATTGGGTTTTTTCTATCTGAAATTTCTCAGTAGCAGCTCGGAGTCTGGATTTGTGCCTGGTTGATGGCAATAGGCTCGCCCCCTATTACATGGGACTTAAACATAACTGGCGAAATGTGGGTGTACCTGCTACAGGGACACCTCTACCCAACCCTTCGGGGAAACAAGGCGTGATGTTATGTTATGATGTTGTTATAGTTAATCAATTTTCATATTGACATAGTTTATAATTATTTATTATGTTACTTAACATCTGTAGTGTACTTTTGCATGCCTTTTGGTTAAATATGGCTGTTGCTAGTTATATTTTTTATCCCCTCCCGACCCTTGCTCGAAAACGAGGTGCCAGCAGTTGTTGCAGCTGAGCACGTAGCTTTAAATACCCCGCATAATAATCATAATGAAAATATAAATTTGATCCAGCCTGTCCCTTCTTGCTGTCCTCCTATCAGCGATGCCCTAAGCCGAGGTTCGTATCCCATGCCCTTAGCGAGCATTCGCTTAATTTTAATTTAGAATAAGTTCAAAAAGCTCCTGGCTGGAGGCTCTAAGTGTAGAAGCTTATGGCACCCACAGGAAAATCCAGTTAAGCAGCCAAGACCTTAGTGGTCAGTACTTTAAAAAAAAAAAATTAAAAAAAAAATATTTTTATGTCACCGAGTTTTGTACTTACCCATATTTGCAAAATAAATATTTTATCTTATCTTAGGGACGGGGGCCTCGGGGATACTCAGGGAATAACTCAGATATTTAAGGTTCCGTGCACAAAAAAAAACCCTCTTTTGTCAATTACTTAAATATCTAATTATGAGAAAGCTTGAAATCATTTAAAGATTAAGTCTGTCTGACTATAAAAGTACAGTTTTCGTGATGCTAAACCATTCGTGTCAGTCACAGCACCTGTCAATAGTTGCATTACTTTTGCGCTCTCGAAAATATGGTATATTTCGCCTTTGATTTACTCAATGAAGATATTGTATAATCATAAAATAAAAGTTTGATTTTTAAATTTCTTGATATAGTTTGCTAAAAAATAGGAAAAAATACATTACTGGGTTTCAAGAAAAGGTTTTTTCAATATTATTTTTCTGCTATATTTTGTATGGAAGTTGAAAAAAGTGGTTAAAAGAAAACAAAAGTAGTTTCTTGTAACAAAATGATCAAACGTCAGTCTCGCGTCATTTTTTAGAAAACTTGTTGCGAATATTAGTGATTTTCCATGAATACTTTATTTATTTGAAAAATCCCTTTCAACCACATGCAAAACAAAGAACTCGACTTTTCAAATCACAAATAGTTTTGTTTAAATTCTTTTTCCCTTTTAATCGATTTTGTACACGGACCCTTAAGGATTCACTCTATAAATCGTACACTTTAGAAACACTAAGTAATCTCTACAAAACAAAATAACCTCATAATACTTACGACGTAAATTCTTCACGGAAGGTCATGTAGTCAACATGTGGTTTTGTTATAATAACAAAACTACATGTTTTATAGAACGTTAACATTTTCAAAATGTGTATTTGTTTTAATAATACGAAGGTAATACCTAAATTAGTGCGCGAACCGCCTCTTCTTTATGGCGCCAGAAGCTCGTTGTTTATAAGGTAATTAAATGAATACACACAACTCTCAAATTATAACAACCATCAATTAGAAAGAGACTGAATTATAAAATACAACGGACGACAGCAGATTACCAATTCATCTCAATCGCATCGAGCTCGCTGGCTGGTTGGTAAGAAGTAAGATAATAGTAGATTGTTATACGAGGGGCTAAAATGAGGTAGTTTTACTCCCGAGCTTTAGCGAGGGAGTAAATAGAAACCGAGTTATAATGGGTTTTAGCGCCGTGTGTTACACTCTACTTTTCACTACGATTGCGAGAAAATAAAATAATCCAATACAATATTAATTTACCTTTATAAAATTCAAATCTGTAAATGCGATTATCGCCATTTTGATGACAGTCGAGGTCGAGGCTAAAAACATAAAAATTGGGGATTTCGAACATCCAAACTCCACCACAGGGGCAGTGAATACTGGCTACTGCCACCAGGATTGCCTCTTGAAGAGGGAACTCCTCAACGGTACACAGTACAGACACTTTATAAACGCATTCATACACCATGACTTGTCTGCTGCGCCCAGGATTAGCTCCTTACGTTTATGCTATTACAGCAGCCGGATCCTAACTTGGCAAGGTTTTGGCGTATTGGTGGTATTTGGAGTGAGTTTGCGCATGTACACATAAAAAATTTACACTTTTATTACATGTCATTATTCTGTGGTTATTACCATAATTTATTTTTGAACTTGTCTGTTAAGAATCATCATCATCATCATCATCAGCCTATAAATGTTCCCACTGCTGGGACACAGGCCTCCTCTCTGTGAGAGGGAGTGGGCCGTAATCCACCACACGGGCCCAGTGCGGGTTGGTAGATGTCACATGTCTTCGAATTTTCGGTTCTAGGACATGCCGGTTTCCTCACGATGTTTTCCTTCACCGTTTTGAGAGCAGTGGTGATGAAATAATTTACACAAAGTAAAGCGCCTGTCTGGGTACGAACCTACGACGTAAAACTCGTAAGTCGCGGCCGTTACCACTGGGCCACCACTGTTAAGAATAGAATAGAATATTTCTTTATTTGCACAGAAAGTAGGTACGAGTTATAGATGTTAAGTTTAAAACGATCCTTATACTAACTACCTGCAAACAGTTTAAGCTATATCAATAAAGACTCACAAAATAATATATATATTATTAACACATTCAATCAAATCAATACAAGTTTACCATGTCAAGATGAAATTTAGTAAATAATTTGAAATAAGCAATAGGTACAATACATAATGTCAAGTTTAATAAAATGAGATTATCAATTTGTCAAGTTGGAGGTAAATACAGTTAAATTAAAATGATTTAGTACAAGTCAGGAGTACCTACAGAGATGTCATATTATCGGAACTTTAGTATTCGCCGCCTTGAACTTAGTGTCAGCATCAATAATAGCTTAAATTCTTATCGGTCATTAATTCGCCAATTGAGTAATAACTGTCTAATTCATTGAATCTGTCAATTTCGTTTTGAAAAGTGGAAATTTCTTATTTTTTATTACATCGGGTATTTTGTTAAGAGGGCACCGAGCTTTTTATGCACACAAACATGTTTCTATTAAGCTTATTTGAAGTAGTAAACAATTAAATTAAAATGCAGGGAAATAAATTGGTATTATTGGGGATACATACCAGACATTATGCGTGATGGAAACACGATTTGATAAAGTTGGCTCGATAGAATAAATTCGCAAAGTTACCTCTTATCGAGTATTTTTTTCCTCTATTTTGCTACTGTTTATATAAATAACATACATAACATCACGCCTTGTTTCCCCGAAGGGTTGGGCAGAGGTGTACCTGTAGCAGGTACACCCACATTTCGCCAGTTATGTAAAAAAGTAAATTTGTGTTTGTTGTAAATAAGTAAATTTATATTATGATTAATTTATTTAAATAAAGTTCATTGATGACTCCAGCGTTTTTGCGCGTTAGTTTTTTATTTAAGAGCAATGTGATAAAAATAACAACGAAAAACATTGAAAAAGTGCAAAAGTGTGGTTATTTTCTTTACTCTTTACACGTAAAGAAAAAGACAGAGACAAAGGCAAATGGTCGGTACGCTCTTAAACAAGATCTGACCCACACATATAAAGAATGATTTCCACCGCACGGCTCGCATCGCATCGGATCGGAAAGGATACAAACGGATGCGGCTACAGCCGATCGCGTCTGGCGAATGTCGAAGCATACGATTGGTTCCGCACCGTCGCTTGCGAACGTATCCGTTTGTGTGCCTAGTCAAATAGTTTCATTCTATCCATGTTACCGTAATCTAATTTTTGAAAATGGATGAAGTTGACATAAGTAGTATTGTTGGCTATTGTATTAGAAGAAGAAGAAAATAATCAAAAAACGCAGAAGAGGAAAAGAAAAATTTGGATTTATTTCCCGGCCACTGCTTTGAGCGCACGCGACGACAGCCGAAAGGATCCGATCGGATACGACAACAGGCGAACGGAGCCGATCGCGCGTCGCAGCATACTTTCGGCTACGATCGCGTGTCGCGGAAGACGCCCGCGGTCAAGCTGCTGTGCGCGGCTTGGTAATATAGACTTTAAATACTGTGTACACGATTTAATATTGTTTAAAGATTTTAAAATCCGTTCCGATCCGATATGATGCGAGCCGTTTGGTGGAAATCATCCTTAATACTTTTCTTTAATAGGGCAGTATTGGAACCACTAACATTTAGCAAATTTTTATACTGTCTCCTGATTGCCGGTTTCTATTTTCAGACACTATTAAAAGATACATGTTTGATTTAACAAAAACAGCCACCTCGAAAATATAAAGTGATGGGAATGTTAGTAATTTTAGAGGTACCTACGCAGCTATCTGTTACTATTAAATTACACATAATATAGCTCTTATAGCGTTTTTGAGCCTTGAACACCTGTTCCCTCAGACTACAAATTCCCGGAGGCGGAACGCGTGAGGGAGAAGCAAATTTTGCGCCCTCGCGCCCCTAAACGCCGCAGGAGGAGACGCCCTGGGCGTCGGAAATCACAGGCAGATTTCCGGCCACCGTAGGAGCGGGCTTGCGGACGGTGAGCAATGGGTAGCTCGCCGTCCGATAAGGACCAGGCCCAGGTCGATGGCGCGTTGTGTTCCACGCGCGCCTCAAAGAGATGTCAGCAGAATTGACGGGGTCCGCTAGGGCCGATGCCTGCCGGGGCTGCGAATAAGGGCCGAAAGGGAAATCGGCCCCCCGGCAACATAACAACTGAAGGAACACGGGTGGGTTTTAGTCAGTAAGAGTCTGACACGCCCTCCCGCTCCGTCCAGAGCGGGAGAAGTTATTTGAAAATATCCCACCCAAAAAAAAAAGACTACAAATTCCCCAAAATATTATGCCGAATCTCAAGATCGACGCGACTAACCCGTGGTATGCAATTAACCTTGTGGCCATTTTTACTTAATTGGCTATCTATCATAATGCCAAGGAATTTTGCAACTAGTACTTGGTCAACTTTTTGTCCATTATAGTGTAAATGTAAGACTTCTGGTGGAATCCGAAGATAAGAATGCATTGCATTAATCTTTGTTATATTAATCATTAAATAAGGGGTAAGTAATAGATGATATAACAACAAAATCTCTATATATATATACGCTATGAGACGCACCCTTAAATAAGAAAAACAAGCGTAAACGAATTCTGCGCATCTACGATTCTTGCCTAGTTACGTGCCGGCGACTATACACTAGATGATGCTCGGGGTCTGATGATGGAGCCGGAAGATGGCCATAGGAACTTCTAAAGAAACGAGATAGCACCATCGAGTTGAGACTCGTGGCTTTATCTTGACAAGTACTATAGCCCAAAGTAGCCTCCAGGGTCTGATGATAGAGCCAGAAGGTGATCATAGGAATTCCTCAACCAAACAAGATAGCCCAGTTGTGTTTCGGCCAATTAGATTTGTTTTGAGAAGTAGGTGCGTTAGCCCAAGATGTAGTCTAGGATCTAATGATGGAGCCAGATGGTGGCTATAGGGACTTCTCTACTAAACAAGATAGCGCCATTGTCTTCTGGCTATTCGGATATGTCTTGCCAAGTAAGCACGTTTGCCCAAGGTGTAGTCCAGGGCCTGATGACGGAACCGGGAGCACACCATAGGAACTCTCGCATAAACAAGATAGCCCCGTTGTCTTTTGGCCATATTGATTTGTCTGACAAGTACTATAGCCCTGGTTGAATCCTAGAGTGATAGTGGAGCCAGAAGGTGACCGCAGGAACTCCTCAACTAAATAAGATAGCCCTGATGTGTTTGGGCTCATTAGTTTTGTCTTGAAAAAAACTATAGCCCAAGGTGTAGTCTAGGGTCTGATGATAGTGCCGGATTGTGAACACAGGAACACCTCAACGTTACAAGGTAGCCCTGTTGTGTTAGACTAGTTGGATTTGTCTTGACAATTATCTTACAAATGAAGGTGATAGAACAGATTTAATACATGATATGACTACTAAATACAAAATGAGTAAATTATAAAATGCTAAATACATGAATTTATAAATTGTCTCAAATCGTGATATACGTAAAACTTATCTCTTTATTCATAATTTGAATATGATCTCCCATTAAATAAGTGTTTTTAATAATATTACCTAAGTAGATATAACTTTATATAAACGCAATAATAGTATTTTAAGAAAATAGCAATATACTAATTACCTATTTATGTTATTGTTATTGACTTTTATGCGAATGTAATAATTCAGTTTTCAAATACGGGGTGGCAGGGACATCGACGCGAAAACTGAAACCATGGATTCAAAATGTCCCTGACACCCTGTATAATTTTATTTAAATTTTTAGTTTTCTGCGACTTACATTTTTTACTTGAATGAATAGCGATGTGTGTAATAATAATGTTTGCTGTGCCCTGACAGGGTCTACAACGGTTCTTAGCTTTACGCCTTTTGTTAACATCTTGTTTTATCTTGTGGAACGCAAATAAATGTATATGAATATTGTATCAAATTCTAATGCAAAAAAGTACAAAATAAAATATAAGTAAAAATCTTTTTAAAACAGCTTTTATTGAACTAAATGTAGGTACTAAACTTACGTAAACATAGAACATTAATACTTTCTTAAAAGCTTGAGGCATCCTTCGTACACTTAAAGATAAGCCTCGAGCTTATAAAAAATACTTATAAAGTTCTATGTTTACGTAAGTTTTATTTACTAATTTTGTAAGACAATCAAAACTTGTTATTTAAAAATTGTTTTACTTAAATTTTATTTAAAGTACCTATTCCTTTAGTCGTAATAAATTCAATGTTAAAGCAGTATTTTTTTTAACTTGAGGGGTGCCACGTTTGACGCTGTCTGAACTCTGAACGTCACTACAGGAAGACTCGTGTAAACTACACTTACCAAATAAATATTTAGTATGACACTGCGTGCATGTCCAGGAGCAGCGCAAGTGCGTGATCCCGCGTGGCGCGGCCGGCGGCCCCTCGGCGGCCCCTGGGGCTCCTGGGGCCCCCGTGGGCGAGTGCGCGCTGGCGTGCGGCGCGGGAGCGTGCGCGCTGGACGCGGGCGGGGCCCCGCACTGCCGCTGCCCGGCGCTGTTCGCGGGCGAGCGCTGCCAGCACTACCGCTGCGCACAGCACTGCCACCGGCGCGGCCGCTGCGAGCTGGACACGGCAGCCGCGCCGCCAGACAGCGACGCGCCGCCGCCGCTCAAGGTACCGCGCTACTCACGGGTGACGCTATGGGGGGAGTAGTGAAAACATAGGAGCCTCGAAGCTGTTTTGGATGAAAACTATAACTGTATCGTTATTTCATATTTTTAAGGATTCCTGGCTGGTGAAATTGATTTTTCCAAAATTCTAATGAAACATTTTTAGTTTATATAAAAAGCAGATTTTGCAGATCCCTGCATGAAGTTAATAAATAAAAATAATCTATTTAACTCGATAACTTTTAAAATACTTAGAACATACCTTTCCCACTCGAAACTCGTCCCATTGAACGATTATTATTTGTATGCAACTAGCGTTTCTCATTCTAAGTGAATCAAATTGTATAATTTTGTTGCGAAACTGTTTTTAACCATAAAATCGACCCTGAAACACACCTTTGAGTAATTTTCGGCATTACACAAAAATGGAAAATTCAACCTACAGTATACAAAACCTAATTGAAATCAGACATACAACTTGCTTGTTCCTGCTATAATAGTGTCTGTAGTTGCGAGTGGCCTTGAGTCGTGCCGGTCTGTTCCAGTGCGTGTGCCAGGCGGGCTACGCAGGCGCGCGCTGCGAGCGCGTGGCGGCGGGTGCAGCGGGCGCGGCGGACGCGTGCGCGCGCGCGGCGTGCGAGAACGGCGCCGCGTGCAGCGCGCGCGCCGGCCGCACACAGTGCGAATGTCCGCCCGACTATACAGGTACGCACACACACTGCATACAGGTAAACCAGAAAGTTATGCGCTTCAGCAATCTTTTTCCGAATCAGCACGAACGTCGCGCCACACAGCCGTACGGGTCGATCGATCAGGTAAAGCTACGCTTGCCGAGGTTGACATCGTATCTGATATCCACGGGGATGGGTGACCATCTTTACATACCAAGACCCCTCTGTGCCTCGGATAGCACGCAAAGCCGTTGGTCCCGGCTGTCACTTGCAGATCTTTGACAGTTGTTATGGGTCGTTAGATGCCCGAAAATCTGACAACCAGTCTTACCAAGGGGTATCGTGTTACCCAGTAGCTGGGATATGGAGGTCAGATATTAATGTCGCTCCGCAATAACTGTGCCGTGGGATGGAATAGGATATCCGGTGACCTCTTGAAAAAACATGCGGCCGTGATTGTGCCTCCGTTAACGTACATATGTAATCTTGCTCTGTCCACAGGTAAATTTCCTAACGTGTTCAAAAAAGCCATAACACATCCGATCTACAAGAGTGGGGACAGGAGCCGTGTCGGTAACTACATACCTATATCTGTGCTAACTGCTTTTTCCAAAATACTGGAACGAGTAATGAACAGCAGACTTGTGAGCTACTTGGAAAACAATAACCTTATCGCACCAGCTCAATTCGGGTTTCGCTCAGGCAAATCCACCTCTGACGCGGTCCATGAGTTAACAGACTATGTGGTCAAAAACATGGATAGTGGGGATAAGGTTATGGCCATATTCCTAGATCTTGCTAAGGCTTTTGACACGGTTTCTGTCCCAATTCTTGTACGTAAGATGGAAATCTTGGGAATCAGAGGACTTCCACTGGACCTCTTCAAAGACTACCTGAGTGAGCGTGCCCAGAGAGTAAAGATAGATGAATTCATCAGTGAGGAACAAATAATTAACAACGGCACGCCTCAAGGTAGTGTCCTCGGACCTTCACTTTTTCTCATTTATATCAATGATCTGGGTACGCTCTCTATCCCCAATGGCAAAATCATTAGCTTTGCTTATGACACTGCCCTCTTGTTCAGCGCGAGATCGTGGGAGGATGTTTATGAGTGTGCACAACTGGGCTTTAATACGGTATTCAACTGGTTACGCGACAATCTGTTGACCCTAAATACAACCAAGACCAATTACATAGCATTTTCAATGAAAAACAATGGAACAAACCCACTTACCCGTAGTTGTAACTGCGAGTCACACACCAAGGCTGAAAAGGTAAAGTACTGTGAGCACCACGCTTGGCAGCGGTACCCGGAATCGTTTTAAATTAAAGAACTTTGCGTTTTAAACCGTAATTATATTTAATTCATTGATACAATAATAAATAGACACGCACGAGCGGCTACCGGGGGCAGACTCGTTTCTTTTTTATCGACAAGTGAAAACTATTACAAATCCTAATTTAAACATATCTTGACAGATTATTCGGAAGCCATAGCATTCATGCCAGCCTGTGCAACATGAGGTTATATCTCATAATAAAACCTCACAGTACCTAGGAATAATAACACTGATAAACAGTAAATTTGTTAAACGAAATCAAGTCATATTTTCAAACACTACTACCTACCCGCATATAAACCCCATACTTAGTTTTGTTCAATCACCTTCAGTTTTCATAAAATATCGACTTACTCGATTACGCGAATTTTGTTTACCGACGTGTGTTTCCGCATAAATGAACGAAAAAATATTGAAATTAAAACGGTTTTTTTTTTAGATTAGTGTTATACATCATACTAAGATGCCGAGAGTGTGTGTCGTAGTTTGACACCATTAGTTAAAAACTGTTATTTTAATTATTTTGGTTTTCCGGCGCGAAATTTGGACAAAACCTGGACTCCTAGTGTTTGCTGTGCACAGTGTGTCACTTTGTTAACATCATGGGCTAAAGGATCTCGTCATATGCCGTTCGCAGTTCCAATGATATGGGCCGAACCGAAAGACCATGTATCAGATTGTTATTTCTGCCAAACTTCTATAAAAGGTATTAATCACAAATCTAGGCAATCTGTGAACTATCCAAATCTGCTAAAATATAAGTTATTTTTTCTTCATTTGAATTTTTTTTTACCGTTTTTACTTAATAAAAGATTAATTGTTGTTGCAAAAAAACTGAGGGTGATCGAAATATTCTAAAAATGCAGATTAGTTACAGACTAGTTGTAGATACAAAATAACCCATTCAATTACATTTAACTTTCATTAAGGTAATATTTGTCTATCAGTGTAATCGACAAAAACCTAAGATTTCAAGACCACATAACCACTCTTAGTAACAGATTACGGAAACTAATATACGTGTTCAAAACGCTTAGACTTTTAGTCGATAAAAATAGTATGAAATCAGTGTACTATGCTCTTGCTTAATCCCTAATAAGCTACTACATAACCTCCTGCGGTGGTGCTCCAAAAACTACCCTAATAGAAGTGTCGTCTTTTCGACCGTAACGCTACCCCACTGAACAGTTATACAAAAAAAGTATTAGATAGATATTGAACATTCTGCTGAAATAGCACACTCTCTTGGTTTACAATCCAACGCTGTCCAAAGGGAAAAGACGATATGACCCAGTGGAACGCCATCATATACGTCACAAAACTATTTTTGCCAGGCGTTTCTTTTGCTATCTTGGTGGCTACTTATACAATAAAACACATAAGGTGTTACATGTCTTTAGTCTCACGAAAATAAATGCAAAAAGAAGCTAACTGATTGGCTACAAAAATTAAACTATAATGATACTGAAAACATCCTTATAATGACCTAAAAATACAATCACACACTCTCACACACACGCACACACCCCCACAATTACACACCCATACTACACATCTACTAACATTCGTCTCGCATCTTTCAATCAGCGCGCTTAGTACAGTAAGCGCTCAAAAGTGCATAAGCACGCTAAGAGTCGTATTGCTGTGAACACGCGGTGTAGTATAACATTTGTGTGTGTAAACAGTCAGACGTCTGTGGTGTGAGTGCCGTACACACACTGTCGTATCGTCACGGTTCGCGGGCGCCGCACTTATATTTCCATCACTTTTGTTAGCACGCATCATACGCGTGACCTTGGCCAGTGTATTGCATTGCTAAAATTCGAAAGTAAATTATATGTGCAGATAGCAGAAGGCGTTAAGCGTTGGTCTTAGATTCAAGATGGCTAAGGTTCGAATCTCGTAAATCACAGGGCTGTTTTTGCAAATATTATTATTTTTGTTTGCAATAATAATATTTTTAAATATATCTGCCTATTTATTAATGTTGTTATTGCAAAGGGTTTAGAATAAAAAATGCGTAATATGTTATAATAAAAAAATAAATAATATTTATTCGTTATAGGTATTTATTTTACTTAATATAGTTAACAAACTGCTACAATTATGTTGGGGTTTTCTCGTCGTTGACGGATACCCCGGTAGTTGTTGTAGGTAGTTAGTTAAGTTACACCAAACCACTGTTAAGTTTAATAGTTTATTTATGGAAACTAAGTTATGTTTGTTTAGTTATCTGAGCCGCACTTAATGTTTTGTTGTTATTGATAGACCCGCACATTAGCGCGTGACGGTGTTTTAGTTACGACTGAATTGAGTGAATATTAGTTCGGTACGCGTAAACGTACTTTTGCTGTATGAGCATTATTGGCTCGTACATGCTCCCGAGGGAAAGAAATACGTACTCAGATTACCAAACTTGCGTTACAAGTTAAATATACATTGGTATAAAATTGTTATAAACTAACAAAAGCAATTAAAACAATAAGAAGAAATAATTCGTAAATAATTAAATTAATTAATCATAGTTTGAATCTTGTTCCAATTGCTCGTTGCGACAGATGGTCGTTCTCTGACTGTCCACCACGTATTTTAGCGTAGGCAGGAATCTCATTTAGTTCTATATCTTCTGTCCTCTCTCGAGTCTTGTTCGTATTGGTAGGGGTATTGTTCTTCCTACGCGCCTGAAGATATCTTCTTATTCGCCAAACTATTATAGCGGCGACGATTCCTCCCACCAGCAAAGTGCTTATAGCGTAGTTGCCAATATCGTGGACACTTAGGTCGTTGGGTAGGCTCTCTCGTCCCTTTTGTGCGGTTATCTGGTCATCTAATAGTCTGTGTTCATTAGATAGGTTTAGTTCCGGAAGCACAATCTTTGTGTTTTTGAACGTATTCCACATATCATTTGGTGAGTCAATAGTAGGTACCTCCAAGGTAATTCCAATATTGGTACTGCTACTAAAAACGTTATGTGAATAAATTGTAGCGTCTTTGTGCTGAAGTATGCAATCCTGACCTAGGGCAAGGAGCCCCGCCTTTGTTAAACTTGTTGTTGTAATTCGATTTTCGCATACAATGCGTGTCGTACACTCATTGATGCAATTATACAGCCATATGTTTGGTCTCTGTAATTTTATCCATTGATCAGAGCATTGTTGTGGTACCTACCCAATTACATGTAATGTTATTTACATTTTGGCTTAGTATTTTCGCTTCGCAAGATGCCGTGGCTCCATGCAAGTTGCTGATAGTCGTAGAAGCGTGGCAGATGTGATTGTCCGCTGTCATTGTTGTACATTGCTGAAGATCAACCTCTTCCATCTGTATATAGGTATTCTTTACGAAGTTGACTCCAATATATTGTGTTGTCGTCTCTATCGCCTGACATTGGTTAGTAGTTTGCTGTCTAGGTATAGCTATATTGTGATACAATGTATACTCGTCATCGCTTAGTAACGGTATATGTAATTCGAAGAGTAGGTACTGTTCGGTGAGCCGGGCTTTAACATAAATAATTTTGTAAATATTTTTCATGTTAGCTCCATTGCTGTTTTTGATAGGTAACGTTAATCTTTTCGGTATAATACCGGCAATATAATGAAGTTGTTCAGATAGCTGCTCTGGTGTGAATAGTTTCATATCGAGATTGCCTCTGTAGATGTCTGTCAATGCACTTAGGAGCATTTCTTGGTTTCTTCTCAGTACTGATATAAGTAAACTCGCAGTTAATGCCCCAGCGTTGACGTCATTCATTGTTTTCATTATTTGAAATCTGTTTTCTATTAATGCCGTATTATATTTCGTTTCGTTCATGAATTGCTGAATTACTTCCAGTTGCGTCTTTACAAAGTCTTCATTTTTCTTGATGACGTTGTTTTCTGCCTCGATAATCAGTGTCTGATTTCTTATCAGCTGTAATAGATATTGTTCGTTCGTTTTGATTTTTTGTATGTCCTGAGCGTATTTTTCAGCGAAATCGCTATCAAGGACACCAAATAGGGCTCGTGCAAGATTTCCTACGCCGTTGACGTAGCCACGTCGCCTTCTTTGTTGATGTTGAGCTCGTAATAATATGTTGTACTCGTTCAGCTGGTTCATTTCGAACTTGAGTTGTTGTGTCGTAGAGTGACATGGCTCGTTAGGCATCGTGTCGCATAGTTGAGCTATACGATTCACGAATTTCTCTACATTTGTCGTACTTTGCCAGAATGTTGTTAGGTTATAGTATACCAGAAGTTTCCATTCATCGTGAATAAGTTGGATATTCCCGACGGGGTCAAAGTAAACTGGTTGGTTTTCAGCTAATTGAGTCATTTTAAAATGTTGCAGGGGTGTTGCTAGTCCACATGATAGCGTTGTAAATGCTACCAGTAACACCATAAGCAAGCTGTTTACCCTTTTTTGGGTTTTATTAGCCCCTTTCTTTTGCTTGCCGTGCTCGGTTTCTGGACTCACTTCATGAGACTCAGTGCTTCCGCATGCCTCGTTTATAGGTAGCGGGGCTAGTTTAGTTATGGGTCTTTTTAGTACCCCATTTTGTGTTTTGAGCGTGACTACTCGTACTAAGTTATCGCTGCCTGGGTGCAGTTCTACTACGCGTCCCATAGCCCATCTGCTTGGTGGTAGATTACTGTCCCTGACGAGAACAAGATGCCCCTTCTGTATGTTTTCTTTAGTTGCCATTTGTTTCGGTTTTGTAACGAATGAAGGTATTCTTTCGACCAGCGATCCCAATAGTGTCGACGCATGAGCTCAATGATTTTCCAGTTGTTTCTGATGTCTATAGCTTTCGTTTCTTCAGGTTCATTGAGTGGTAGTGTTAGTGTTGGACTCCCCGTGAGAAAGTGACCAGGGGTGAGGTATTCCAGATCTTCAATATCCTCCGATAATGGACATAGCGGTCTGCTGTTCATGCACGCTTCGATTTGTGTAAGAAGCGTTGCAAATTGTTCGTAGGTAAGCTTCTGTTGTCCGATTACCCGTTTCAGGTGTGCTTTCATGGAACGTACAGCAGCTTCCCATAAGCCTCCTGCTGATGGCCAGGATGGTGCGTTGAAGTGCCACTCGATTTGGAGGTCGTTGATCTCTTTAAAGAACTCTGAAGATAGCATTGTTTTAAATAGTTGGAACTCTTCTTTTAAAGCTCTTGCGGCTCCGACGAAGTTGGTTCCGTTATCGGAATAGATATGTTTTGGGGTGCCTTTTCTGGCGCACATTCTTTTTAGTGCTGCGATGAAGGTTTGCGTTGATAGGTCCGAAACAAGTTCGATATGTACTGCTTTTGTACACATACATATGAATATGGCTATGTAGCCTTTGCAGGTTTTTATCCCGCGACCCTTGTTTATCTTTACATCCACATGGCCTGTAAAGTCGACGCCGGTGTGTGAAAACGGCCTCGATGGAGTGATCCTTTCTTTAGGAAGGTTGCCCATCAACTGTTCAGGTTGGTTTATTGCATATCGACGGCATCGAATGCATTGCCGCAGTATTTTCTTGACGGTTCGATTGCCGCTGATAATCCAGTAATTGTTTCTAGTGTCAGCTAGCGTTAATCTTGCTCCACCGTGTAAGGTTCGTTGATGCGCCTTTTCAATAATAAGTTGAGTTAGTCTTCCCTCTCCTGGTACGAGGATGGGGTGTTTCGTTTCCACTGGCAAGTTTGAGTGGTTTAGACGTCCTCCAACACGTAAAACTCCGTAAGAGTCCAAAAATGGATTAAGTTTCAAAATGGTGCTTCTGTTGAGGAGTTTTCCACCTTTGTTGAGAGAATTTATTTCATTTTGGAAATAATCCCATTGCACTGATTTGATAATTATAAATAGTGCGTTGTTTATTTCATTCAAGTTCAGTTCATGGCACCCAGTTGACCTTCTTTTGTTTCGTAATGCATCAGCGAAACGTATCACCAAGGCGAGTATTCTTGTAATACGATCTATGTTGCTATATCGTGCAAGTAATGAATCGATTAATTCATTTTTAATGGACGTGGGTTCCGTACTATTAGTCGTGTAACAGTTTGTTAGGAAACCCTCGTCTGTGGTATATGTTTCTTTTGGGATAAGGGCTTGTTTTTCTTGCTCCTTAAGCCATTTAGGCCCTTCCCACCACAGGGTAAAGTTGACTAGCTTTTGCGGTGGGAGTCCTCTTGTTGCACAGTCGGCAGGGTTTTCGTTCGTTTTCACGTAACCCCAATTTATCGCAGGCACGAAGTTTAATATTTGTGTGGTTCTATTGGTTACATACTTTTCGTATTTAGTTTGACTTCCCTGAAGCCATGCTAGAACAACTTTAGAGTCGGTCCAGCAGGTAATCCTTAGATCGTAATCTTCAAGGATCTTAGCTATCCTTTGTATGAGTTTCGCTAGCAAAACTGCGGCGCATAGTTCCAACTTCGGTATCGTAGTTTTCCTTTTGATTGGTGCTACCTTAGTTTTTGCCGCGAGTAGTGTAGTTTCGTACGCGCCGGTGGATGACGTAGTTCGGCTGTAGATAACGCATGCGTAGGCTTTCTCGCTCGCGTCACAGAAGGCTTGCAATTCGATCGCCTTGTTGTTTTGGTTTTTTATCCATCTTGGTAAACTGATGTATTTAATATTTGGCAGATCGGATTTAATTTGCATCCATTCCTTTTCTATGGAATCCGGTACATTTTTGTCCCAGCCAATATTTTGATAGTTATCACTCCATAGTTTTTGAAAAAGCAGTTTTGCTTGTAGGGTGATTGGAGCTAACCATCCGAGCGGATCGTAGATCTTGCTTATTTCTGACAATAGTCTGCGTTTAGTGTATGGTGCATTTTTGTTGTTACTCGGCGCTTCGCTAATAAAATGGAATGTGTCGCCTGCGTCATTCCATGCGAGTCCAAGTGTTTTGCTGAACTCCTGTTGCTTGAAGTTAAACTCGTTATTGTTACTTTTCTCTTTCGTCTGTAGTTCTTTGAGAATATATGGTTCGTTCGTGGACCATTTCCGTAAAACAAAACCACCTTTCTTTAGTAGTTCGCTTAGCTCTTTTTGCAGTAGCTTCGTTGATTCTATGGTATGGTGGCCCGTTATGGCGTCATCCATATAAAATTCGTTAAGTAGCGCTTTTTGGGCCAGAGGGAAAGCGTTGCCTTCATCTTTGGCCAGCTGTTGGAGAGTGCGCATCGCTATGAATGGTGCGACTTTGGTCCCATATGTTAGGGTACACAGCTGCATCTCTCTTAGTGGTTCTCTCTTGGAGTCTCTCCAAATTATTTTTTGAAGACATTGTTGATCTTGATGAATAAGGATTTGACGGTACATTTTCTCAATGTCCGCCGTTAGAACATATTTATAGCTCCGCCATTTAATGATCAGGGATAAAATGTCCTTTTGAAGATTAGGTCCTTTTTCCATCAAATCGTTCAGGCTGTGCCCGGAGTCTGTTTTCATTGATGCGTTAAAAACAGCTCGTAGTTTGGTTGTTGTTGAGCATTCCCTTACTACTCCGTGGTGTGGTAGATAGGCTTGTACTCGACTATCGGATTCTGTCACTGGTTTCATGTGACCTAATTCGATGTATTCACGGATGAATTCTTTGTATAGTTTAGCGAAGTGTTCTTGTCTCGCCATTTTCTTTTCTAAATGAAGAAATTGTGCTGTAGCTTGAGGTTTCGAGTTACCAAGATGTTGTTCATAGTTAACGTTCATCGGCATCTTCACCACATAACGCCCGCTGCTTAATCGCTCTGTTGTTTCTGTGTAATATTTTTCACAGAAATCGTTTGTCATTGTAATTTCGGGTTCCGAAGGGATGTCTTCTATCTCCCAAAATTTTGTTAGGTTGTCTAGCTCTGTTAGAGTTACTAGACAGTTAAACTGCTTTGTAGCACCGCATAGTATCCAGCCCAACTTTGTCTGTTGCGCTACTGGCGAGTCATTGTTATATTTGATTATTCCTCCTAAGATCACATCGGAGTAAACATCTGCTCCAAGTAGTAAATCAATGGGTCCAGAGACGTTGTAGTCTGGATCAGCCAACTTGATTTTATGAAGGTGCGTCCAGTTTTCTGTGTTAATCGTTGAGTTTGGCAGATTGTTGATAAGTTTACTCATCACTAACGCATTGGTTTGGAATGTATAGTCAGAGTGTATAGACTTGCACTCTAATTTTATCATCCCTTTACTCTTGCCCATTATAGTGCCAACGCCAGTGACCGCAGCGTTCATTTTGTTTCGGGGTAAGTTCAATCGTTGAGCAGCATTTTCTGTGACCAATGATACTTGAGAACCTTGATCCAGTAACGCCCGAAGGATGACGTAATCTCCTTCCTTGTTCTTGACCCTTAGTTGAAGAGTCGTTAAGAGTATCTCTTGTTCACCGTTAATGTGATTAGATGTTCGCTCAGCCACCGTTGATGTGGCCGGCTTTGATTGTTGCCCTTTCAGATTATCATCATGGAGAAGGGAGTGATGTTTGAAGTTACACGTGCGGCATGTTTTCGTTGAATTGCATTTATTTCCGCCGTGACTAAACAAACAATTTTTGCACAAGTTTAGGTTACTTGTTGTTTGGTTTCGCGTTGCGGCATCCATGTTCAAAAATGTAGAACACTGCCTCAGCGTGTGTTCGTTTTTGCAAAGCGGACATTTCCTCAGCGTTGCATGGAAGGTTTTTGTCCACTTTTCTGACTCTTTAAAGTTCGTTGACTTGTTGTTGTTATAATTTTTATGTTGGTTATTCGTTGAATAATTTTGTTTTCCGCCGTTCTTTTTGTTACGGGATGTTTCCAGCGTTATGAACTGCAGTTCTAGGAACTCCATAAACTCCTCTAAGTCTGGGAGCTCTCTTGCATGTTTCATTGCTTTGATGTAGTCACCGTACGTGACGTCATCCAGTTTTGAGGATAGTAAGTACACGATAAGTGGACCCCATACTGGAATATTGATGTCAATGTTTTCTAGGCCGTTTAAACACTCTTTCGTTGTGTCATACAGCTTCTTCATGTTAGTTGAGTTCGGTTTTTCGATGGATGATTGATTGAGAAGTGTGTCTATGTATGAGGTGAAAAGTAATCGCTTGTTGTCGTAGCGATGCTGAATAATGTCCAGACATGAGTCATAATTCTCAGCACTCACTGGAAGGTGCTTGATTAACTTTTCCGCTTCACCTTTCAATTTTGATTTTAGGAACTTCATTTTTTGCGTTTTGTTTAGCGTTGGATTGTTATGAATCATCTCAAAGAATAAATCCCTGAAGGAGATCCAATTGTTGAAAGCTCCGTTGAACTCCGGTAATTCCATACGCGGTGTTGTTTTTTCATAGTGGGATGTTTCAAAGATTTTTCTATTTAGCTCTTCCTTTAGGTTGTCGTAGACTTGCTCCCAATGATCGAACTTTGCTTCATAGTCCTTGTCATTCCCTTGCAGTAAGTAGCTTAGTTCCCAGTGAATCTTGTCGATGGATTCCCATTTAGATCGTAGTATGTTGACTTGATCTTGGAGTTGCCACTTCTCTTTCATGCCATCCAGATCAGTTTTGGAGACTGCTCGCTTCAAGGCGTTGAAGTTACACATTTGATTGCGTAACAGCGTTGATAGGTGCTTGTCCGTTTCATCTCCGATTTGTTCGTGTACTCCAGTAGTATCAAATTGCGGTGTTCCGGGAGTTTCTAGTATTTTCGGTTTTGATATACCCGAAAATCCAGGTTCGTTTATCAACTTGTTTCGTGTTTGCTTCATAGCTTGTATTGTTTCGTCAAACATGCTTCTCGTTATGATGAAAATGTCTTGCTTGAAGTAGTCATGTTCTCTTTGTTTAGACTCGTTCTTCTTCAAGATTTCATGGTTCGATCGAAACTCATCCCATAGGGATTGTAAAGCTTCGATGCGCTTGTTAAGGTAGTCTATGGTTTTTCTACTCACAGCATCCTTTTTATAGTTAGTTTGAAGAGTTTTGATTCTCTCGTAGCTGCTTTGCTGCTTAGTTATAAGTTCCACAAATTCAGGGTAGTCTTCTGTCGACATTGTTTATGCCTTGTGGCTGCTAATGGTTGGCGTGTTGATAGTGTGTACTCACGAAGATTTCGGAGCTGAAGTAACCGTCGTGGACGTTATCCTCGCCGATTATTTCTTGATAAGTAATGTAGCAGTAGACGTGATCTCTGCTGGTTTGTTAGTAGCAGGCACTCAGTGTAGCTCACCCTCCTTACGTTATGTGCAACGTCTCAATACTACTGGTTAGACCCGCTTGTGGGAAGCCAACAGCACCGATTTGCTAACGTAACTGGGATATACTACGCTAAGCTATTTGCTGATGAGGAGACACGACGACTCACAAGATGATTTGCCGTGACCTCCGGCTCGAAGGACCAAAAGATGTTGGGGTTTTCTCGTTGTTGACGGATACCCCGGTAGTTGTTGTAGGTAGTTAGTTAAGTTACACCAAACCACTGTTAAGTTTAATAGTTTATTTATGGAAACTAAGTTATGTTTGTTTAGTTATCTGAGCCGCACTTAATGTTTTGTTGTTATTGATAGACCCGCACATTAGCGCGTGACGGTGTTTTAGTTACGACTGAATTGAGTGAATATTAGTTCGGTACGCGTAAACGTACTTTTGCTGTATGAGCATTATTGGCTCGTACAAATTATTTATCATTACTTCACCTGAATAATATGTGAAATAGATGTCTAGAAACTTAGAAGCAATTTGTATTATTTTGACATATTTAAAATTTGAAATGTTTTAAATTTTAAATGGATTTTTTTCACCATAAATATAAAGCTTTGATCATGGTCGAAGTAATTAAGCAATAAATAAGAATATTACTACTTAAAATGTAAAAAATCTACTGACAAAATTGTTGATTTTAAGGTTAAGTATAGACAGCTTGTTCATATTATTTTTAAATTTTATTTGGCTTTAGTAAATATTGATTGGTATTGAGGTTGTAGCTTAAGTATTCATTTTCTTTACGAAAAGAAGATTGAAACTAAACCTGAAATTTTAATCCTAAAATAATAATATTACTAAAATAATATTAAACAATTTCGGTATATCTGCAAGAAATACGACAAACACCCTATTGAAACGTGCTTAAAAAATTCGTTACCATAAATTCATGCAATAACGAATCTGTTGTTTATTCATTTGGTACGGTCAATATTTTAAGGTCAAAAACGGTTTTCTAGCTGGTCTTCAGTGATGCAAGCCTTCAGAGTGCACGGCGAACGGTTCATAATGACGTGTTTTTAATAATTCAGCAAAATATCTCGTTGGTATGAAACCATTTGTTTCATATTCATTCACCATTTGACGTCGCTGCTACTCGATAATAAGCCCCTTCCTCATATCTCTTAACCCTCACAGTATTTCTCTAGAACAAAGAAAAACATTGTTTTTATTACACATAATACCTAATTATTTATTATTCACTAATCGAATTAAACCTCACAATGAATTTAAAACTTTAAAGGCATCTTCTGTCTCAACAATACCTCTGTTCTATCAACAATACCCTTGATTAAGATTTATGTTTAGTAAAATATGAAATATATAATGATAACACTCACACTTAGTCCGGTTTCATTAGATATTCACTTTACTTTTACGCAGCGCAATAATATTCTCTGATCTGATCTGATCTCTTCAATATATTTTATGCCTGCTTTTTGATAATAATAACCACAACACTGCGCTAAATACTGGTCACCAATATTATCCACGAACCAACAAAGTTCTATTAATTGAATACTCGTAACAAACTGCATCTACCCCACAGAAATCGAAATAATTTACTAAGTTTTTTGTGGTCTACCTGCTAAACTTTAATATTTATGTGAACAAGACGAATGAAACTAAAAACGAATGATTATCGAACTAGTCATTGGTTGCAGACAAAGTGAGTGTGTGTGTGTAATGTGCGTGTCTACAGTATTGTAACAACTTATAGAAGAAGGTCGTAAGTCAAACCGAAGCGTCAGTCTATTGCTTTGTGAGATTGCTTATGGACTTTTGGTCAGTACTGTACATAATTTATAAAATGAAAATGTAAAGGGGTGGGATCCTGGTGTCCTGAAACACAGGCCATGAGCCTAGCTTAGGCACCAGTATCCCACAATATATTATTATTTATTTATTTAACACTTTAAGCACATACATGTACAGAGGCGGACTTAATGCCATAGGCATTTTCTACCAGTCAACCTTTTATTATACTCATTTGAATTGTGTATCTTTGTCGAATCTGACCAATGTAAAATAATTAATGTATATTGTGGTGAGAAATAAAGTGATTGATTGATTGAAAATAATAAAAGAAAAAAAAATATAGGCGCCTATCTCTTTGTAAAATACTGGTATTTAGACTGGAAGTCGACCCCAACGTAGTTGGGAAAAGGCAGGCAGATGATGATGATGAGAACGTCGCGCCACAGAGTACCCCCCACAGAGTACCCCCCACAGAGTACCCCCCACAGAGGCAACGCGTTTTGTACTACTGCGCTTGGTAGTAGTGCACGTTTGTATCATTGCTGGTTTTTAAGTAGTTTTCTCTCTAGTAAATAATAATAATTTATAAATAATTATAATTTATTTCAAATTCAAGTAATATAGTACATCATAAATAAAAACATATCTTAAGGATCTTATACTAACAGAAATTCGACAAGACAATTGTGCCTAAACTAGATAAATAAATATCTGTATCTCAGACAGCAGCGCTCATTCCTAAAATATACATTTAAAAGCTTACAAGTTCAAATTTGTTATATTAATAGACATATTTCGTTACTTTTAGAACAACTAGCAGCAAATAAAATAAGTGAAGAAAGCAAATAAAGTAAAAATTAAGTAAAGTGGAGTGGGGTGTGGAGTAGACCTCCTTTTGTGTCGAATGTAGATGAGTGAGTGTATGTAGGAGGATGAGTATGAGAACTTAGTGTGGTACAATTAATAGGTTTTCAGTTTCGTCATAGGTCAGCTTATGAATGTACTCAAACACTTCATGCTTACAACTTCTGCTATTTAAGGAAAGAATGTCGACGATTCTATCAATACTGCTTTAAAGGTACGGACCCAAGAAGCAGAAGTACCTATTAACGAATGGGTGTTTAAACATGGATCTGTCGGTATAGGTTTTCGTCGTCTGGAAGGTATAGCTGGTTTTTCAAAGTTCACTCTCATATGCTGCGTCAAGACAGTGTGCAGTATGAACAATTGGCGGACAGAGAGGACCTCACAGGCTTGGTACAGGATGATAAGTTGGGAACAAATACGGACGGAAAGTGCTAACTTTGAGAATTGCTCTTTGGGCTACTTCAAGTGACTTTAGTACGGTTTTTAGTGCGCCACCCCAGACAGAAATACAGTTAGATAAAATTGATTGACCAAGTGCCAGATATACCAGCTTCATTAGTTTGGGGTCTGCAACATATCTCAGATTTTTGAAAACATATTTAAGTTTTCTTAGTCTAGCAGTGACTAATTCTATATGGAGTTTAAATAAGAGATTGTTATCTATTGTTATTCCTAGATATTTTATGAACTTGGTCCTGACCAAAGTTGCACATTAGCAGATTCCACTGTTGCAGCAGTTGTGTGCAATTAAAGAGAGTAAAGTAGGAGGTGAGTTAGAGTTACGCATTGAAAATGTTATGTACTGCGTTTTATCAGCGTTAAGTGTCAACATGTTACTGCTCAACCAGTGGTACACAGTATCAAAACCACGTTGAGCATCCTCATAGACCCGTTCTCACGTATCAGCCGAGAAAAGCAGAACAGTGTCATCCGCATAAGAAATTACCTTTCCACCTACAGAAGTAAGTCCACAGAGTTCATTTAAGTACACAAGAAAGAGACTGGGCCCCAAAATACTGCCCTGTGGTATACCAAAAGTGACAGGTAAGTCACTGCTAACAAATTTACCAATTTTGACAGATTGACAGCGACCCGAGAGGTAATCTTCAAACAATTTTAGTTGTTTACCTCTTATACCCAACCTTTCCAATTTACTGAGAAGCAATGGCACAGCAACCGTGTCAAAGGCTTTTGCCAGGTCCAAAAATACACCAACAGTTTTTTTTACCGGAATCAATATTCCTAACCACGTAATCTACAAGCTCGTGGACAGCATCACAAGCAGACTTGCCAGTTCTGAAACCAAACTGATTGTTTGAGAGAAGGTTATTCGTTTTTTAAGAGCTTAGAGACCGCCGGGAGAATATAAATGGGCATGTAGTTGGTGACACGATCTCTATCGCCAGATTTATGGATCGGATGAACGACCGACTTCTTCAAAACAGTGGGAAATGTTCCTTCGCCTAAACACATTAAAAATATGAGTCAAAGCAAGGATGAGCACGTTTCTGTTTTCTTTGAGGAGGTGGTTGGATATAGAGTCCCATCCAGTACTACAGACATTCTTAAGATCCAAAATCAGGCGCTCTACCTCTGATTCATCTGTATCGAGTATTACAAAAGAGTTTAATGAGCCAGTAGATTGAGGAATAAAAGCAACGGGGTGTTGAGGATTTAGGCAGCTGTTGTTATTGCTGGCTAATCTCGTTCTCGTTCACACCTTCAATTGATTGTGCTGGACAGGTAGTGTCTATTAGTTCTTAAGCGCAATTTTTTACTTTTGTCGAGTTTGTAATATTTTTTATTGCATCTCAATTTTTTTTTTTTTTTTAGTAGGTTACCTACTTCGATCTCGTCTCGGTATTCGGTTCGGTGTCACTCAAAAGTTTATTTGCATAGAGTTGCATTCTGTAAACATGATAATACAAAATAGGCAAGTACTTCCATTGTTGTACCTAACAGCTCTATATTAGATCTCATCATCGCGTGTTCGTATTTCCGAAGATAGACGATGATTCCCGAAGCGCATACTTTTCTTGAAATATCTGTACTACATATACTTGTCAAGATGAAGACGGTGACATTGGCGATGCGTTGTCGAACCGCTAGAATGTTAGGTCCCTCACTGCTGGTGCGTAACATATGTACCACGTGTGTGATGCAGGCGCGCGCTGCGAGCGCTGCGTGTCGGGCCCGGCGTGCGGCGCGGACGGCGTGTGCGTGCGCGACGACACGGGTGCGCACTGCCGCGCAGACATCTGCCGATTCTTCTGCCTCAATCAGGTAAATCAAACATGATTTTATTTCTAGGTTTGTACAAACACTTTAACACGTCAAAAATAAATTATATTTTAAATACAGATGACTCTCAGAAAAAAGACCTTAACAAAGTTATTGATTGAGGCGTGTCACAAGATGCGTGGCACGGGCGAGGTGACGGTGCGGCGCGAGCGTTGTGTGTATGTTCCGCTACACCTCGTTACTATGCATTTTGTATGAAATATGAAACGGGCGGCGTGTATGTCCCGCGCCTTAGGGGGCGTTTTTGATTAACATTTGAAAAAAATCCGCTGCGCCAAATGATCCTTGTACCGTTGTATGTACCTTGTCTCCGTGCTGACGCTTGTGGCGCGTGTGTAACGCAGGGCACGTGCAGCGTGTCGGCCGTGGGCGCGGTGTCGTGCGCGTGCCCGGGCGCGTGGGCGGGCGAGCGCTGCCAGCGGCCCGCCTGCGTGGACGCGGCGTGCACGCAGCCGCCCGGCGACAACGACACGCGCGACAGCTCCGCGCTCGACAACGACACCCGCAACAACAGTCAGTACACTACCGTCCTTTCAGTTATATTACCTCTGCCGGCAGCAACCCAACCGCAACCTTATAGGAACCAAAATAAAGATCACTGTGATTTTGTCAGTACCTAATGTAAAATAACTGAAAGGACTGAATCTAGTAATTACTTTACGTTAGATACCTACCTACATCGTCATGTTCCACTGGAATAAGAAGCGCCGCACTGATCGCACATTCGACAAGTAGACGCCACAATATTACGGAAAAAACCTCAAAAATCAAAACGGAACCAATTTGCTCCGAATCTACTAGACCAATTTAGTTAAAATTTGGTACAAATGTGAATTTCCCAAACACGGACGTGTAACGTAAAAAAATTAATTTAGAATATGGAGCAGCTCACTTTTCGGGGGCAAATTGGAAAATTAAATAAAAAGGGCTTTAAAGGGCTTGTTGTGAGAATTTCAAATATAACACAACATAACATCACGCCTTGTTTCCCCGAAGGGTTGGGCAGAGGTGTCCCTGTAGCAGGTACACCCACATTCAATTTCAAATATATTTTTTATAATTTTAAAATAAATACTTTTAAAGATGTTTAAAAAAATGGAGAAAGTTGACGATTGGGGTAATCTTCAACTTTCTCCTTTTTTAACCCTTATACCCGAAACTACTGAGCCTAAAATTTTGAAAAAACATACAGAGAATGGTTCCTTACTCTTAGATTACGGGAAAACCTATAAGAAGCCTATAGTATTAAAAAAAAAACAACCGACTTCCAAAAAAAACACTACAAAGTGAAAAATAACTTTAATTTCGGAAGTCGGTGTCTTGGGTTTTGTGTTTTCGTTTTTTGCCACCGACTTCCGAAATTAAAGTTATTTTTCACTTTGTAGTGTTTTTTTTGGAAGTCGGTTGTTTTTTTTTTTTGTAAAAAGTTTTTATTTTTCACTTTTTAGTTGTGGTACCTACCCCACACACATTCGAATACCACTACCTGCTACCAGTGTCAAGAACTTATCATATCATCTACATACTAAGTGGGAAAAAAATACGTATTTTGAAGCTAACTCAAAAACTACCCAAGCAATGTTAATAAAATTTATATGGGACCAATTTGGGAGCCTACCCTTTCAAACAAAAAAAGAATTTTCAAAATCGGTCCACAATTGACGGAGAAATCGGTGGACATACATAAAAAAAAAAAAAAAAAAAAAAACCCTCCTCCTTTAAGTCGGTTAAAAATAACATGGTAAATTTCTCAATATTATGCGTACAAACTTACATTTGCAGTTAGAATGTATAGGAGAACTTTTTTCCAACTACAATGTTAAGTTTGTTCTTCTCATCATTCATCCCCCTTCCATTTTCATTTCATCAACCCTTCATTGACACGCACTCGGCCGGTTTATTTGTGCTTAATGTTAGTATCTGTAAGCGAACAGCGTTTACAGGAAAATACCTGTGGCGGCATCTACAACGCCACATACCAGCTACACATCAAAGACCTGACGTCACACAAATCCTACATCGCGGAAGCAGAGCTTATCGCGCGATCAGCATATATACAATATGTAAAAATAACCCTGTCCAATCCGGGCTCATAGGTACTTCAATAACATTACCTAAAAGTAATAAAAATTATAATTATTACTGAAAATAAAAAAGCTATTGCTATTTAAAAATCACTATTAGTGCCAAAATTACCCCAAATTCATTAAAAATTTGCAAATTTTCAACAGGGAGCAAAAGTTATGACTTGTAGACACCCGCTATACGAGGGCCGCCCGCGCCCCATGTAATAAAACGGTAAAATTCCCCATTGAAAAAAAAAATACGATTTATTTTTTCGACATTCTTGAAATTACCACATAAATAGACTCTCAGTACAATACCTAACAACACCCTCACGGATTGGACAGGGTTATTTTTTACATGTTATATAACTTTCCGACATCAATCGTTGGGCAGTTGCCCTCTAGACATGACACCCGTCTGGTCGGTGGATCCTCCCTTTTCTAAAGAGGATGAGATGAGTGAACTGTACACCCTGCCCCATACATTTGGATCGAGTAGGTATTGAAGTTTATAATGGGACAGTTGATAATTTTTCCGCGATTACGATATTGGTCCCATGGAGAAACTCGTTCAGTGTAATGGTCCGCACCACACCCTTCAATTTGACCAAACCTTTCTGATACATGCTGTATAGCAGTTGTAACTAAAATAAATAAACTGCTATTCAACACTTTGCTCGTTCATTACAGTCAGTGTGTCCGGGTGTCGCAGTCGACAATATTTGTAGAACCACTTATCTTATAAGGCATCCGCGATATTTACCTACGCGGCAACTAAAATCAATCGTGATGTAATGGGTTTTATCAACTTCTAAACTACTACATGTAGCTAGACTTGACCGGTTTTAATACCAAACCCCGTAATTCGTAGAATGTATTAATTCACAATAAAAAACGTGTGGCACTCGGGGACTGCCGCGGTAAAGCTATTGCATAGCATTTGTAACCTCCATACTTCCTATTTGTCAACGCTACACTTGGGATGATAACGGATGATGACAACCCATGACAACTTGATGTTGTTCAAATTGTCATGGGAACGTAATTTTTGTTTTATGTCATCATCCGTCATTACATGGTAGGCGGAGTGGGGGGTGTTAGGTCTTATTTTCGTTACGGAATTTCTTGATTCGATCGCCGCGCTCAAAGCCCGCGATAAAAGCTATGCAATAGCTTAAAAAAAAATTGGTTGCCTGTAAAGTCGGTATACGGGCGAAAGTTTTACGTGACAACGACTTTGAGTGGTAAAATAATTTTAATGTGAATATTCATTCGTATAGTAGGACGAAGGATGAAATAATAGTAACAATTTAAAACATTTATTTATACACATGAACCGGTGTGTATGCCTATCTCTCTCACTCTCTCTCTCTCGCTCTGTCTCTCTCGCTCTTAGGCGGGCTAACTGTGCTCGAGTGGAAGGGACGCGTGCCTTTCACTTTTTATGTCTGTCTCTCTCGCTCTTAGGCGGGCTAACCATGCACGCGTGCCTCTCACTCGCTCTCATTGTGAGCGCATAACGTGAGCGGAGCGTAACGCAGTTTCTTGAAGTGTCACCCGGCAAACCAATTTATAAGACGTTGTCACGTCAAAAAACTTCGTAACCTATGGGAAACTACGTTAGAAGTACAGTCACAAAACATTCTGATCATTTTAGAGCTAACTAACTATCAACACTAAAAAACTAACTTAATTTTAGAATTTACACACAAATTTTGACAGCAGATTTGTCCTAGCGATTTTAAAATTTGTGTGTGGATCTTCTGGAATCACTGCCACACTGCTTCCTGGTGACAAAACAGCGCACGCCATGTTTAAGATTCCCATCGATTTAGAGAGCAACGAAACGCCTGTTTGTGGGGTGTCACGCAACAGTGACAAGGGATGTGTGCTTAGGAATTGCGCTTCATGGTATGGGATGAATGCATTTTGGCAAATAGGAAAGCAGTGGCAGCTGTAAACAGAACCCTGCAGGACATCCGCAGGAACCAAGAAATGATGGGTGGTGTCACAGTTCTGACTGACAAAGTAAATACTTCGTTGAAAAGGTCGACCTTATGGTCGAGAGTTGCACTTGACCATCACCATGCGAGCTCGGCTTGGCGGGAAGTCAAATGCTCAAGAATTCTCCGATGTTCTTCTAAAAGTTGGTGAAGGCATTCTACCAGAGACTCTTGGTAGAGTAGTTCCCATTTTAGAAGATCTTATTCGTCTGGTGTACGGGGACATCAGCCGAATACCGTACCAAGAGAATTCTTGGGCTTGTTTCCATTTCAACGCAGAAAATGATCAAGCTGCAGCGATCAACCACAGTATTCTCTCGCAAATTGAAGGGAGCGAAGTGATATACACCTCCATTAATACTGATGTGGAGGAAGATGATGCCACACATTACCCCGTAGAATTTCTCATTTCGCTAATGGCAAGTGGACTTCCGGTGTACATCATCCAGCTGAAGGTCGGTGTCCCGATTATGCTCCTTCGGAACTTAACTCCGCCGAAGCTATGTAACGGAACTTGGCTCAAGGTCGTGTCTTTGCAGAGAAACGTCATCGAGGCGGAAATTCTAACAGGTTGTGGTGATGGCGAGACAGTGTTTATACCGCGTATACCAGTAATTCCCCACAATTACCAGATTAAGCGCGTGCGTTTAATTATCTGTGAGCGTATGCTTTGCGATCAACAAGTCACAGGGGGCGACATCGAAGGTTGAAGGCTGCGGGTGTCGACCTCAGGACAAGCTGCTTCTCACACGGACAACTGTAGGTCGCTTGCTCCCGAGTCACCATTCCTGAATCTCTGTATATTTTGGCTGCTGAGAACAAAACTACAAACGTAGTATACAGGGAAGTTTTATAAAAATGTGGCTGTTATTGTAGTACATATATTGTGGTGTCTAACGACTTCCACGCGAACGAAGTCGCGGGCAGAAGCTAGTATATTTTTTTTTTTTTTTTGTTACATATCAATACAACACAATAATAATGAACACGACGCTTATAAAACCGCAATCAACTTTTAACAAAATATAATAATCAATCCAATAATAATATGTAAATGGTTTACTATAATAATATAGTGATTTACAGTAAAGAAATGCTTTAAAAACTACAGTAAAACAATTCTTGATGTACGCTGATGACTTGAAGGCGTTTCAAGCGGTGCGTACTATGCACGACTGCCTGTCGTTTCAGGAGGATCTAGATAGACTAACTGCCCACTGCATTGTCAATAAGCTGCATCTTAGTATCCCCAAGTGTAACTATACATATACACTAAGAATAATGTTATCTTAAATTTCAATTACAACCTTAACTGTGTCTCTTTAAATAATAATTCTGTAGTGAAGGATCTAGGTGTTCTCTTTGATGGAAAACTGTCCTTGAACCAGCATATCGGAGCCATAATCAATCGTGCTTTTGAAATGTATGGATTTGTGATGAGATCTTCAACAGAATTTAAGCGTACCTCAACCTATCTCTATCTGTACAAGACGCTCATTCGCTCTCAGTAAGAACATGCGGTCCCTATTTGGAGCCCCTTCTACCAAAAGTACGTAGTTGGAATAGAATGGGTCCAGCGCAAGTACCTCCGTGCTGTGTACTACAGATGTCAGGGGGCTAAGACTTATCTGTCATACTCTCAACTTCTTGATAAGTACGAGCTTGGAGAACCGGCGCACATACCTGGAGGCCAACGTGCTTCATGATATTGATCACATTAATTTTGATGCAATTGATCTAACGAGTAAGCTTTGCTATTCTGTCCCCCGAACAGTTCATGCGCGTCAGGTTCGTGCACGTACTCTGTTCGCGCTAAACTCTTGTCGTACGAACTCTGGCTTACGCTGCCCTATTCATAGAATGTTGGAATCCTATAATTCAAACTATATTGGTATATTTGCATGCTCGAAATACAAATTTCAATCTAATATTATAACATTTTTATCTTAATTGAATTTTATTATTGTTATTTATTTATTTCTTAAATGAAATTGTTTCTCATCTAATTTGGTTTTGTAGCTATAGCTAGCTTTCAGTAGCGAAGGCTCACGTTATGGAGGAGGGAAGCCGGAGCAGCACAAAAAAAAAAAAAACTATTCCTACCGATCCCGAACTCATAAAACAGCTACGAATATGTTTTAAAAACCCTATATTCTATAAACAACTACAATCTATGGAAAGTAAACACGGGAACAATACATTTTATTAAATTTACGACTGCCAGTCACTCATTGATATTTATCGTAAAGGGAAACATTAAAATGTTTGAACGAACCATCGCGGCGTTTGTAATTTATAGTCACATCTGGGCGAGCACGTATTTTCAAAACTTAACCTTGAAAAGCATGTTTCAAAAAATCTCAAATCTCAAATTCTTTATTGCGTACCATAATGTATATAGTTGGTAGGGAAATAATTATATTAGTCACAATTATGGACCCTGTCGGGCACAGCACAGATCAAGTAGGAGAGAGGAGGAAGAGCACTGGTCGTTTAATGTGACAAATTGTATTATTAGATAAGTAGTTAGTTATATATTTAATTTATGAATTATATATAAATACAGAATTCAATTTATGAATTATATATAATTATTGTTTTATAAATTTTATTATTATTGTTTTGTTTCTTCACAAAGTAATTGTCAAACGACATTCTAAAACTATGAATGCCGCCATCCTAATAAGATCGTACTAATTATTTTCACATCCAATAAACTCAAAACACTATGTTAATCACTGTCCTATGACTACAAACAAATATTAATACTACTAGTAATGATAAACTAATGAATTCAATAAATACTGTGCGAAAAAAAACGTTTTACAAAAAAAAAAACCGACTTCCAAAAAAAAACACTACAAAGTGAAAAATAACTTTAATTTCGGAAGTCGGTGGCAAAAAACGAAAACACAAAACCAAAGACACCGACTTCCGAAATTAAAGTTATTTTTCACTTTATAGTGTTTTTTTTTGGAAGTCGGTTTTTTTTTTTTTGTAAAACGTTTTTATTTTTCACTTTTTAGTTGTGGTACCTACCCCACACATATTCGAATACCACTACCTGCTACGTAAAAAATACGTATTTTGTAGCTAACTCAAAAACTACCCAAGTAAAGTTAGTAAAATTTATATGGGACCAATTTGGGAGCATACTCTTTCAAACAAAAAAATAATTTTCAAAATCGGTCCACAAATGACGGAAAAATCGGTAGACATACATTACGCGACGAACATATAACCTCCTCCTTTTTGGAAGTCGGTTAAAAAAAGCAAATTAATATGTTTCTAATGCGATTACGTCAAAAAGCAACCACACATTGTCATACGAATAATGAAATGTTTACGAACTCCGAACTCCTAGCCAGTATTACGAAATTCAACGAAAACTACAGAATCAAATGCGTGTGCCAGAAAGAGGTGGTGCAATACCAATAATTCCTTCTCGCTCCCGCGCGCACGATTCTGCTACTCTGTGCCTACAATAACTCGTTACAGACCGACTTACCCGGCTCATAGAAACCGCGGTATCACGTGACCGAAGTGACGTCATGATGACTTTATTTTTTGTAAGGAAATTGAATTTAACATAAGCCGGACACGCCTACGAGTTATTTTAGCGCAGTGTTTTGTTGTTGGATTATTAAGACAATTTTTAATGTATGTAGGCGTTTTGTAATAGGTATTTTAATTTTATGGTGTATCAAATACTTATAGTTTGATTATTCAATGACGATAGAGTGGTTGTGTTCCGAATTTCCAAAGGGAAGCCGGTAGGAATCGGCTTATATGGACGTTTCGCCCCTGCTAGCTTTATGTAACTTATTTATTTAATTTAAAAATATTTGTTGATTTTGGTAATGCTCGTCTATAAGTGGCAACCACTGATCTTTAAATATGTTTTACTTGCGGGATAATGCAGTGGACTGCAACATTGTCACTAAAAGTTATTTTAACCCTAAGTATTATTATATGTTGTAGGTAGTTGTTTATTATCCCTTAATAAATAAAATATAATAAATTGTCATTAATTAATATTGATAGAGTTTTACGAAATGAAACTGAAAATGTACTTAATAAATATCCTTTACTTTGTGCCTTTATTTATTTGAACGCCTGTTGTTATACAAATAAGTTTTACTTTGAAATATAGACTCGAAAAATGACACAAGGCGTCCTCATTACACAATAATTATAATAACCAATTAGATGATAGATGATTTTAAGTACATATACTTACAAGGTTACTGGTAATTTGACGTATATCTGGGTGGAGCTAATATGAAGGCTCAAAAGCAACAAATTTAACCCCCCATATAGATAGTGCAATCCACGAAGACGCGCCCCACTCCGCGATTACTGTACTGTGCTGTACTGAACTCTAGCACGGCGCAGAGCGGAGTGGGGCGCGTCTTCGTGGATTGCACTATCTATATGTATGGCCGAAGTTCAGTAGTTTTTGAGATACTTATTTGAATTTTAAGGGTTTTTTGATATTTTACCAGAATTTGACCTTAAATTCTAAATTTATAAAAATTACTGGTAGTATGGGCTGCATTCAAACTTAATTTTGTACCTGATACTTTAACTAATAGGTTAGATAAAGTATCAGGTGCAAAATTAAGTAATACAATTATTAAAAGTACAAAATTAATACAAAAATTCAAATTCTGAGCCATTACAAAAATTATTCTTATCGACATTTTCAGTTTAGGCTACAAAAATGTTGACTTGCTTAAAAAAATACTGTGACACTAATCACACAAATAGTTATAAAAACATGCTCATTTCCAGGCTATCCAAAACGATATCAAAGTCAATGTTAAGATACCTACGTAATTCATAACATGTCATGTTACAACAATTAGGATCATCTTTATTTTTAGGAAATAAAATTAAACAAATATGGCATTTTAAATAAAGTTTCATGTAAGTAAATGAAACTTTATTTAAAATGCCATACATCCTGTTAGATATGAGCCCCTCGGTTTCGAATACATGTCCGAATCTTCTTCCTAACTTCAGTTTTTGTCACTCTTGAGGTGAAAGTTGCCACCATTTGTTCCGCCGCGATTATTATTCGCTGTCTAAGATCGTCGAGCGCATTAACTGGGGTCATGTAAACTAAGTCTTTCATGACCCCCCAAACGTAAAAATCAAGTGGGTGTGAGGTCAGGACTTCGCGCAGGCCATGGAATTGAATTGGAATTGGCCCTCCCCTCCCAATCCATCGGTTTTGTCCCACTGCTGGACAAAGGTCTCCCCCATACTTTTTCAGTCTTCCTTATGTTGTGCCTTCTCCGGCCAGTCGGTCAGGAACGAGTCCAGATCGTCACGCCAGCGCTTTTTAGGCCTGCCCGTGTGGCGACGCTCGTCAACAGGCACCTACTGTGTGGCGAAAGTGACATTATCAAATCAAATCAAATATTTTTAGTGTGGTTATATATACAGATGTTAGGTAAATTACAGTTCTATTATGTCCTGTCTAATAGGCATACAATAAAAATGTAAAAAAAAAAACTTAGGCTTCACTTAAAAAGCAAATCTTACAAAATAACAATTAGGTGTATGGTGACAGATTGTAGTAGGCACTAATCATTAGAAAATCTTGGACCGTGTAGTAAGCTTTGTCAATTAAAAAATTACACAATTTATATTTGAATAGTGGGAGTTCCTTGGTGCTTAAAATGTCCACAGGTTGCATTATATTGTAAATTTTAGATGCCATTCCAAAAAAAAACTTTCGCCCGGAGGAGCAGTTCTATGTGGTATGCTAGATATTTTCAATATAATTATATCTTTTTGATTTTAGTTCACCGAATAGATTTTTATTTATTTTAACTAATACCTACTGTAACTTTATAGATATAAGCTGATGGAAAGGTCAAAATGTTAAACTTTTTAAAATATGGTTCGCATGATTCTGGAACAAAGATCAGCCATTGCGTGAACGCATCTTTTTTGCTCTTTAAACACTGATTCTTTATTTGTGGCGTTGCCCCAGAATATAATAGCGTACTTTAGGCATCGTTCACACCAAACGTATTGTCCGCCGCCGACTGTGAGTATGCTCACTGTCTGCCCTATGATACGTAATAGCGTATAGTCGGTTCGGTGTGAACAAGAAGTTAAATATATATTGAAAAGCGATTAAACTGCGTAACGCGTGCTCACAGTCAGCGGCGGACAATACGTTTGGTGTGAATGATGCCTTAGGGTTGATGATACGTAGGCATGATAGGCAGTTATAGAGCTGGTAGATCGACAACTTTAGATAATTTATATAGAGCATATGAATAAATACTGGTTCAGTTTACTGCATACTGTGTCAATGTGTGTTTGTCATGTCATGTCATTATCTATCCAAAGTCCTAAAAATTTTACGCAGCTGACTGGTTCAGTTACTGTACCATCTTGTTGAATGTTGAAGTAGTTTTTATTCTTTCTTGGGAATGTGACTAACTAATTTAGTTTTTTCCGTTTTTTCTAAATTGAAGACGAGGTTATTATTTTTGAGCCAGTTAATTATTTACATTAAGGGTATTATTTACGTCTGCTTCAAAAGTAGGTATCCATATTTATGCGTCAAGACCATCGTCATTTGTCACTCCAAAGTTTTGAAAAGTTTGGAATTGCATAGAGTTGTTATTCTATAATTTTGTAATCGTGGTAATACAGAAAAGGCAAAGTGATTGATGTAACTCTGTATTGGATCTCATCATCACGGGTTCGTATTTCCGAAGATACTCGTAGATGATAATTCCCGAAACGCATACTTTTCTTTGGAAAGCTGTAGGTACTTCTCATTCTATCTACAACAAATGCCAGTCGCGCTGTTCGTTAAGCGTGCGTAGGTATGTGTGGCGATGTAGTATGGAGCTGACCTACTGTACTGCTTTTTGTTGGTGGTCGCGGCTCAGAGCGGTCGGAACACTTCCACTGATACACACTACTTATGTATCGGTGAAGGGCACGCCGCCGCCGCCGCCGCCGCATGTTTTGGCATTTGGGCGTTCAGTAGAGCTGCGGACCGGACTAACTGCGATACATAATATATTTTATTTACTTTTACTAGCTTTTGCCCGTGGTTTCGCCCGCGTGAAAGTCGAATAAAAACCCCTTAAAAGAATTTAACTGTCACTAACGAGACACAACCGAATTTTTATTGTTATCGACTTTTAAAGGCAAATCGATAATCTTCTCCATACAAAAATATTAAGGTTATTAGGCAGACGGTTGAACATACGAAAATGGCGGTTTCGTGGAGCGTCCGCTGTGTTAGGCTCAGTATCAAGAACCTTTTTTTTTTTTGGTTTTTAAATGATCAAATAACTTCTCCCGCTCTGGACGGAGCGGGAGGGCGTGTCAGACTCTTATTGACTAAAACCCACCCGTGTTCCTTCAGTTGCCATGTTGCCGGGGGGCCACGATTTCCCTTTCGGCCCTTATTCGCATCCCCGGCAGGCATCGGCCCTAGCGGACCCCGTCAATTCTGCTGACATCTCTTTGAGGCGCGCGTGGAATACAACGCGCCGTCGACCCGGGCTTGGTCCTTATCGGGCGGCGAGCTACCCATTGCTCACCGCCCGCAAGCCCGCACTTACGGTGGCCGGAAATCGGCTCGCGATTCCCGACGCCCAGGGCGTCTCCTCCTGTGTCAGTAAGAAGACCCCGCTGCGTCAGCGTCGACACTGATTTTTTAAAATGCTTTCTTCGTCGTTCCTCAAACTTCAAACGTCAATCATTTCATTTAAAACTGGTAACATTTTTATTTTATTTTCTTCTAGAGTAACAGTTGAATCTTATAAAATTTGATACGAGCCCATAAACTACAAACAAATTAAAAGTATATACCGAAAGCCCGACTTTGAATTGCGTTAAAAAAACTAAAGAGTGATAGAGCAGTTCTAATTCTAGGAAAACATCTTTGGTTTATACCCGTTCTAACGGTATGCACAATTTCTTTAAATCATTTATTCGCCATTTTTAACTGCCTGCCTTTTTCACGGAACTCTACCTACATTTGCGAAAAGTGAAATTAATTACTTACAAGCAAAAATTGTTTTTACATGATACATTCTACAATTATTGGCTTTTATATCTTAAGTTCAATCGTTCACTGACAGACAGCCTACGTGCTATTTTACGTGAATATTATTATTTGGCGAGGATTTTCTATATTAATTAAAGGCTGCGAGAACCCGTTGACGCCTTGACACTGAGAAGTGTAAAGTAACGTATAAATTAAGCGAGTAGTAAGAGCCGCACCGCGCATGCGTCACCGTGGGAAATACAGCCTTCGGGGCTGATAAATACTGTATAAAAACTCGTACTTTGGATTATGACGTTTTCCTTGTCACTTGAAGACGTCCGCGTTCAGTATGCGTAGCATGACAACCATAGAAACGGGTTTTCTACGGGTTTTTGTCTAAACCCGTTTCTATTGTGGTCAGGCTAAGCCTGCGGGTTCTACTATATAGCAATCGTTGAAACGTAGTCGATTGTCGATAAGCCTGTGTTAGACAAATAAATTATTTGATTTGATCAATCAACGCAATCCGAATACCATGCACCACAGTGGATCGATCTGGATGATCGCTGCAGTCATCAACTAATTGCGGCGGATCGAAGTAATGACTTCGATCGACAGCAATTAGTTGCAAGTCGCGCAATAGTATCGTATAAACAATCAACACAACAATAGCTTAGTATAAGCCGGTAGGTTAGAAGTTTAAATGTGCCTGTATTCAGTGAATGTGTTATTGTATAGGTACTAGCTAGCTTCGCAAGGCTTTTGCGACTTGACAAAACATCGAGATTTCTTTATTAATAAGTAGTGTAGCATAAATTATGGGTTCTCTTGCCACATATCCAACGACACCTGGGAATCGAACCCAGTGCGTTGTAAGGTTAAGAAATGAAAAGTTTAATTGTGGTAAAATAACACTGTATAATATTAGATTTGTAAAACTAAACACAAACAATTATAAATAAAACAAATCAAATAGAAAATGAGTAGCCGTCAGCTTGCGAATTATTTTTGGGAAAATATTATGACAAGGGATGGGAGAAAGTTTAAATTTTTATACCTAGGCTCATCGACTTTCGTAATTTAATTTTAGTGTACGACGAAACGACGCGGATTTATCGCCAATAGCTAATGTCGACCCCACGTCATATAGGACGCACGCATATCAAAAGTAGTCGCGATGAACCTAAACATCGGATTACGTAATTAGATAAAACGATTAGAACGCGCTAACTAGATTTAAGAATAAATAGCTAGAGTAAGAAAAAGAAAAAAAAAAAAGGTTGATCCGCTCGAGGGTGGCACTTCACCGCGCACCGCTTCCGACCGTCCTTCGTCCCGCCGCGGCGCTCGGCTACGCACGACCGGCTTCTGCCCGGACCACAGGCGAAACGCGGATACGGAGGGACCCCGCAGAGGATAGGGCTGGTTGGCTGGCTCTGGCCCAAGCGTGGATGTGGCGGGAACCCGCACCAAATAGGTAGCCGTCCCTGGCCTGGGGGTGGAGCCGGAATCGGCCTTGTCTGACTGGATCCAAGATAAACAGGATATTAGGACCAGAAAGCAAGGCAAAATTGTGAAGATTGATAGTGGGTGATGATGAACCAATTGGAATACTCACGGTAAAACAATCAAAGGAACAATTTGGGATCGGGGAGAATACTCGTATCCCCGATTGGTCCCGGAAATGGGCACCAGCTGGCAGCAACGGCTTTAAATTTACTTGCTGCTTGTCTGCTCACGAATATTCAGGAAATAATTTCAATATAAATCTTCAACGAGTTAAATTTTGGTGTCTATCCATGGACTCTCTTGGCTGACGACTGACTGATGTCAACCCAGAAAAAATTCAACATTCTTTTCATTTAAAAATTTTAAATTTGCGTCAACTTGAAAAGAAGAAAAAATAAGGCGGCCTATGATGTACGCGTAAAAAAGTTTGATAATGCAGAGTTATGCTGCAGTACCCCCTTTCTAACAAAAAAAATATCGATACTATCGATATAAAATCCAAACAATGTAGCATCACTAGTGTCAGATATCTCCGAGGGTATTACGAGAGAGGTTAAGTAACTAAAAGATAAATAGAACCTAATCCTAGACTAATAAATAACCAAAGTAACCTAAAGGACGACAATTGGAGTGCTACCAATAAGGAATAAGTTTGAACCGGATCGAACCTAAACGTTACCGATGCGAGCTCCAGAAGTGCCAACTAAACTTACCAATTAACTAACTAAGACAAGAATAAGTTACAAGATAAGACAAAGAGACTAATAGCTAAGGTGAAGAGAGGAAACATTAGCATAGAATAAAGAGAAGATGAAAAAAAAGTAACGATAAAAGAAGAAAACAATACCTATTGAAGTTAGGAAAAAAAATACAGACTGAGGTAAAAAGGGGAGAACATTAAAGTCAAAAATTAGACCAAGTCCAAAAAAGAGCATCAGGCTATGGAAATGAGCCTGAGTCCAAAAACTACCTCAGTCCAATAAAATAAAGGACAAATTAAGTGACCGTCTGTAGGATTTGCATCCTAATCGACTTTCGGCCTAATTAGTGCCTAGAGTCTGACTAACGGGATGAGTAGTAAAATGAGAGGGATGTTGTGCCTCTGGGACATACCTAGAGGTTAACAACACCCTCTTCGTCGTAGTCGGGTAAGATGAGACCGGCGACAAGACGCTACTAACTCTAGCAAAGGAAGAGAAAAAAACACTGCAGCGTTCCACGCCTAAAATAACGTAAATTGCAAGTTTTTAAACTAATATAATTATTATGAAGGGATCTGCTTACCACTTTTGTTCGTAGCTTTAAGCGATTTATTTATTATTTAGTTATAAATATTATTTATTATTCCCTGATAGGACAGTGACAATCAGAATGTCAATGTGAAAAAAAACAAAATGTTAGTCTGAAAAATAAGGTCATATACTAAGACCGTTTGTAAATAGTTTGAAACCATAATTAATTTTATATCATAAAATTACGTAGTTAGAAAATAATTAGGGGTAAAACTAATATGTACGTTGGATTCATTTGTATTAGTTAACGCAAGTAGGAAATATATACAAAGAAACAACGAATTTAGGGATAAGAAAAACTGAAGTAGGTACAGAATGCCCAGTGTATTTTCAAAATGAGCGTTCTGTGTACTACGATGTTTTTAATGTAACGTAGTTCAAGCGAATTTTGTAGGGCAAAATGCAAAAGGGCGTAGAAAGAATTTGGGAGTAAAACATAGATTGCCAAGCGAAACCATCATTTCAGGATATCCTTAATATGATATGATCCAGAATGAACAGAATCGCAGTCCCGAAGGACATAGGTAGTCCTAGAGACAACCCTAGTAACACGGCATTTAATAAAGCGAGGTGCAAGCTTTCCGGAGAAATAGTCCGTCGCCGAGGACCTGGAGAAATTTCGTCTCCACACAGTGTCACCAACGTTGAGGGTGATAGCCGAACGGTTCGCGTTGTAAGACCGGGAATTGCGGAGGAAGGCTATAGAGAGGTTATCGGCAACTTTAGCATAAACCTCGGTGAGGGAGGATAGATTGGACGCATGCCGAGACCGACTTTCAGCCAAATTGGTGCTTTGAGTCTGTCCCTGAGCATGGGTCAAATCCATAAGGACTTCCCTTCCAAACATAAGAAAGTTTGGTGTGAAACCTGTGGCTAAATTGATACACGAATTGAGGTAAAGTTTAACTTTGGGTAGCAATTTCGACCAGTTTCTTTGATTCTCCCCGACTAAAATACTCAAACAGGTAACAACACTTTGATTATAGCGTTCCACTGTGTTAGCTTGTGGAGTATAATAAGGCGTATAAAATGGAGAATCAATGTGAAAAGACCTAAGAAAGCTTACAAATTGATTGCTGCGGAAGACCGTAGCGTTATCGCAAAGAATAGCCCGTGGAACGCCGAAATTGAAAAATATTTCGGATTCTAGGGCTTTTACTACAGCAGTGGCATTCACCTTTTTTAAGGGAATTAGCCAAACATATTTTGAAAAAACATCAACCATAGATAAGATGTATTTATAACCGTAATAAGCGATAGGTAGGGGACCAATCAAATCAATGGAAATTACTTGTAGGGGCAAAGAAACTTCTTTTGGGAAGCACATCTGGCCACGTGGCTGGGTGTTGGCTATCTTATACGCTTTGCAAACTTCGCATCGCTTCAGGGTTTCAGCAACATCCCGGAACATGTTCGGCCAATAGAAGAGCTCCTTGATTTTAAGGTAAGACTTCATAACCCCAGGGTGTATAGACGGGAAATTGTTGTGAACCTCCCAGATGGCAAGGGGAACCTTCTCTGCTGGCAAAACCACACGCCATGGGTCAGATGACAGGGGACTAGCGACAGGCATGCGTCTCACAAGAACACCATTCTGGATGGCGTATGCGGGAAACATTTGGGGTGAATCGCGAGCACCCAAGTAAACCTTCTTGTACCATCTGTCATTAGTTTGTTCGGGACCCTGGTCGAACGTTACCGGACTTGCGTAGATCCTGGATAGGGCATCTGGAACTACGTGTTGTGATCCCTTGCGATGGACTATATCAAAAGTATACTGGGAGATGATAGTGGCCCATCGGGCTAAACGACCGGAAGGGTTGTTAAGCGTGAGAAGCCATTTCAAAGCCATATGGTCAGTTAAAACTGAAAACTTCATTCCATCCAAATAACAGCGGAAATGCTTAATAGAATCCAGCACCGACAGAAGTTCCCGCTCGGTGGTACTGTAGTTGCGTTCTGCTTTGGAAAAAAGGCGGGAATAGTAAGCAATGGGATGCTCCACACCATCAATCTTTTGGGAAAGAACGGAACCGAGACCAACAGCTGATGCATCACATTGTAACAGGAATGGCTTGGAAAAATCTGGACAAGCCATCACGGGAGTGTTAACTAATGCGCCCTTTAGCTTAACGAATGCTTGTTCGGCGGCATCGTCCCAGCTTATTGGGTCACGACCCTTCTTTCTGCCAATAAGAGCAGTGAGAGGAGCTATTATAGAGGAAAAACCGTCAACAAAACGCCTATAATAAGAGCACATCCCAATAAACCCGCGCAATGATTTAGCGGTGATAGGAGTGGGATAGTCCTTAATAGCATCGAGCTTGCTCGGGTCGGTCTGTAGACCTTTCTCGTTTACAATATAACCCAGATACCTTAACTCACTTTTGCAAAATTCGCATTTCTTAAGGTTAATAGATAAACCAGCCTCCTTGAGACGGCTTAGCACCTTCCTCAGGAGAGCGAGGTGGCTGTGGAAGTCCTTGGAAATTAAAATAAGATCGTCGACGTAACCGAAAACACAGTCGTCGCTAGTCGAAGTGAATTCGAAATTGACAATCATATCGGTAAGACGCTGCATCTCAGAGGCTGCATTAGTGAGCCCAAATGGCATTCTGACGAACTCGAATAAGCCGCGTTGAGGGACTATAAATGCAGTCTTTTTGCAACTCTCATCGTCCGCGAGAGGAATCTGCCAGAAGGCACTCCTGAAATCGAGAGAGCTTATATACCTTGCACCGCGAAGGTTGTCAAGGATATCTTGAATGCGGGGGAGGGGATAAGAGTCTCTGATGGTCACACTATTCAACTTTCTGCTATCAACGCAGAAGCGAACGGAACCGTCTTTCTTGGTGACCATGACCACAGGACTAGCCCAAGGTGAACGAGATGGTCGGATAACGCCCAATTCTAGCATCTTATCGATCTCCTCATTGAGAACCTTTAATTTAACGGGTGAAAGAGGGTAAAACCTTTGCCTAATTGGCTGTCCCGTCGTATTGATTTTGTGTGATAGCCAGGTAGTTTTTCCAAGTCCAACCTTGTCAGATGAGATGACTTCAAACTCATCAATGACCTGTTGTAAACTTCGCTCTTGGTCAGGTAACAAGACGTTACGAGGATGAATGTATCGGGGTTCAGTTACACAAGAAACCCGAGGAAAGGAATGACTAGTAGAAGGAATATACATGTTTCCTTTGATGTTTTTGTTAAATGCCTTACTAAAAACTGAGGTTAGACCAAATTTGTTCCAAAACTCTATTCCTAAGATGACTGAAGAAGACATACTACGCGCAACCAAAAATTCGTGAACAAAATTAGTATCGTTAAATTGAACCGGAAGATAAACAGTTCCCAAAATATCAATTGGCGAGTTATTGGCTGAAATGGCACGAGGACACGAAATGTTCGATGTCATCGAAATTCCTAGCTCGCGAGCCAAACTATCACTAATAAGAGACATCTGAGCTCCCGAGTCTAGTAATGCTTTAACCAAATGGCCTTTCAACCAAACCTCAATAAACGGTCTATTATCGGAAGAGTCCGACGCTATCACCGGTGACACTGTACGAGAAAAATGGGCGGCGTGTCGCCGATGGCTTATGCATTTCTTTGAATTACACTTTGGACAATCCCGGGTAATAACGCCAGGAGTCCGGCACTTGAAACAGAGCTTGCCAGGAAAATCTGGACAGACACGATATGAGTGTCCGTTTTTTCTACACTTGGGACACAATCGGACTTTGGATGAGACGACCGACACAGCTTCGGAGGATTTGGGTAAGAAATTCTCAAAATGCGAAGCAGTATCGATGAGTGTATCAAAGTCAGCAAATTTATGGACCGATAAACATGGGTAATATCTCGGGTGCATGTTATGGGTTACGATTTCCAACAAGTCAGGTTTACTAATCGGACGGCTTAACGTTTGGTTCAGATAGGAAATTTGGATTATAAAATCTCTAACGGGTTGATCCGACTTCTGTTTATAATTTCTGACTTCTTGTTCGGTTTTGTATTCAAAATCGGTGGGGCCGAACGTCCTAATAAACGATTGTCTAAGTTCTGAATAGGATAAGTCGGGTCTGCGAATCGATCTAAAATATTTCAAAGCGGCACCGGACAAAACCTCATGAAACCGTTTAAGCAAATAGCAATCCGGTAAGTCGTCCGCGTCTTTATGTTCGTCGATGTTGGTGAAGAATTCGCGAACACATGTATTCCCCGAATAATCAATCTTCCATTTTGAAAGTGAGATTTGTTTTTTGAAATACTGGGGGCAATCTTCCGACCTCATAGGAGATGGAATAACAGACGACGTTGAAGCTCTGGATGTTCTGGGTGGAATCGGAGGAGGCCTAGAAATTATAGGGCTGCTTCGGAATGGAGTTGAAACAATAGGAAGATCTTCGCCTTCCATACTGACGCAAATTAACGAAACAAGACAAAATAAAAAACACGATAAGATTGAAGACCCGAAGTACGACAGACCAACGTTCACAGAACCGAAAGCAATATATGAAAGTGGTCAACGTCCTTTCAAATAGAACTAAAGTGAATGGTCGTTCTCCTTTATATTTTGAACGATATTTGTAACAAATATTTACGTAACTTGAAAACGTAAATTTTTGTTTACACGAATATTTCGCTAATTCCTATGTCAAAGTATAGAATTATGTGTAAAACTATTATCCTAATCGAATCCGTGTAGACCGGGTAACAGACAGGGGAATATTTCGACCTAAGGTGGGAAAGTATTTGAAAGGAAAGGTTTTGAATTGGAATTCGCTGTGGGTAGCCAAACCCTATGTCTAATAACGTGTAGCCGATGTGTGAAAGAAATGACAGCAACAAAACGGCAATAAAACGAAATAGGTGGGACTAGATACACAAAAAAATCTAGACATCTAGCAAAATCACCACTCAAAAAGGCTTACCTTATGCTGCGTCCTAAACAATCGCACACCAAACACACACTACTGGGTACTAGCTAAAACTATGTCTACAAGAGGTGAATGAAATTCAAGGATAAATTATATATTTGCGGGGAGGAAATAAAAGGTCAATTCTTGAATATGGTTACATGCATTTGTTATTAAAACATTTCATGAACAATCACACAACATTAAATATTTATGATCAAAATAGTAGAAGATACGGGCTGCGTCAATTGTCCTTCCAACAAGCTCCGAAGGGCTTCGTGCACAACTCGTTACCTGAAAATATACCAATCAAGAAGAAATTAAATTTGTGCTGCTAGGAAGCACACCACATACGGAGTAAGAAAAAAAAACTCGTAAGTTATTATTAATATATTAGTAATAGTATCTTAAATGTACTTACTTGTGTTCGGGCGCCAGTTTGTAGCATAAATTATGGGTTCTCTTGCCACATATCCAACGACACCTGGGAATCGAACCCAGTGCGTTGTAAGGTTAAGAAATGAAAAGTTTAATTGTGGTAAAATAACACTGTATAATATTAGATTTGTAAAACTAAACACAAACAATTATAAATAAAACAAATCAAATAGAAAATGAGTAGCCGTCAGCTTGCGAATTATTTTTGGGAAAATATTATGACAAGGGATGGGAGAAAGTTTAAATTTTTATACCTAGGCTCATCGACTTTCGTAATTTAATTTTAGTGTACGACGAAACGACGCGGATTTATCGCCAATAGCTAATGTCGACCCCACGTCATATAGGACGCACGCATATCAAAAGTAGTCGCGATGAACCTAAACATCGGATTACGTAATTAGATAAAACGATTAGAACGCGCTAACTAGATTTAAGAATAAATAGCTAGAGTAAGAAAAAGAAAAAAAAAAAAGGTTGATCCGCTCGAGGGTGGCACTTCACCGCGCACCGCTTCCGACCGTCCTTCGTCCCGCCGCGGCGCTCGGCTACGCACGACCGGCTTCTGCCCGGACCACAGGCGAAACGCGGATACGGAGGGACCCCGCAGAGGATAGGGCTGGTTGGCTGGCTCTGGCCCAAGCGTGGATGTGGCGGGAACCCGCACCAAATAGGTAGCCGTCCCTGGCCTGGGGGTGGAGCCGGAATCGGCCTTGTCTGACTGGATCCAAGATAAACAGGATATTAGGACCAGAAAGCAAGGCAAAATTGTGAAGATTGATAGTGGGTGATGATGAACCAATTGGAATACTCACGGTAAAACAATCAAAGGAACAATTTGGGATCGGGGAGAATACTCGTATCCCCGATTGGTCCCGGAAATGGGCACCAGCTGGCAGCAACGGCTTTAAATTTACTTGCTGCTTGTCTGCTCACGAATATTCAGGAAATAATTTCAATATAAATCTTCAACGAGTTAAATTTTGGTGTCTATCCATGGACTCTCTTGGCTGACGACTGACTGATGTCAACCCAGAAAAAATTCAACATTCTTTTCATTTAAAAATTTTAAATTTGCGTCAACTTGAAAAGAAGAAAAAATAAGGCGGCCTATGATGTACGCGTAAAAAAGTTTGATAATGCAGAGTTATGCTGCAGTAGGTATATAAGATTAATATCAATCAAACTGAAAAATCCATTAAAGCTAAAGCTAAACACGTTTGGATTTTTGTTAAAAATCGCTACAACTCTAATACTACCTATACCTAATAGGTACGTTAAATTATAACGATGAATCATTACTCACTGGAGATTCTATTTTTGAGGCTTTTTCATCTTATTTCATGTCGACTTTCCTCAACCCCACTACATCTAATACTCCCAGTCCACCTGTTTTCCCCTTTACTAACAGAACTTCACCTGATATTTGTCACTTAGAAGTGAATGTTGATGTTATGATCGGTTTACTTCGTAACTTGCATCCAACTAAAGGTGCTGGCCCTAACATATCGTCTAAAGGGGTTTGAAGATTTTTGTATGGAGGGTGGCCCTAACGTCGGCCCACATTTAGATTTTTTTTCAAAATTGCGGTGCACAACGAAAGTTATATATTTAGATAGATGACACTTATACAAACAAAAAAATTTTTGAAACATAATATCCTAAAGCGTCAGGTTTTGGAGTTATTCACCGAAATATGAGTCAAAAACTGAACCTTGAAGAAACAGGATTTTTTTGTTTTTTCCCTTCAGGTAAGCATATTGAACTATGAAAACATAATTGCATCATGTGTAGGTAATATTTTGGTTATGAGCGAAAGAGACAAAAGTATACCCCCCGCCGAATGAGGACACCCCGACTTTTTTTATTGAATTGTGCGAAAAAGTTGCCATCGATTATGACTTGAGTCAATACAACATTGTCGTTTCTGATCCTTGGCTTTTAAGAGCCCGAATCCACTCAAGACACCAAAACAATCGAATTTTATTTTGTCTACATCTTACTCGATAATACTTTGCAAGGCAGGAATAAAATAGTTGGCTACTATTGTAATTGCATTGTAGGAAAACGGACACTTGGATGTTGCTCCCATGTTATGTGTATTATTATATGGTACATGGCTTGGGCGCGACATCAAGAATATCCTATTCAGCCTCCCGCTGCCTTCTTGGATGATATTATTTATACCGAATATGATTAATAAATCTTATGTTTTATCCACTAAGGTATTCAATTATTTCATGTTAACCTACAAAAATATCATTGTAATTCGACACATTATATTCTTATGTTCCGATTGCTTTAAAAAAGATTTTAATTAACAAATTTTATTTTATTTTATTTTTTTGGGAGCATCTGTAACCGAACTAGGACGAGTCCTGTATCTCGGCATACAGCGCCAAACCCCTCAAAACAGACAATAATACATATATTAGCCCAAAAGACATGCGAAAAGATGCATCAATGAATGATCTTAAAACAAACATGAAAACTGAAAAAATACAAAATTAGTTTGTGTGTCTTAGTGTGTGTGTATATGCGCGTGATTTTGTGTAAGTGTACAGTAATGAAAGGTGTTGGGGTGTTGGGTAGTGTAAATACGTTTAACCGAAAAATAAAAAATAAATTAAATCTTTTATTGGACAAGAGTAATTACTACTTCTGAATAGTGAACAAGTTTTCTGTTTCCTCATAGGAAAGGGCAATTAGGTAGTTATGAACCTTCTTCTTACATAAAGATTTGTTGAGCGGGTACATGTTGAGTTCTTTATTTAATTTATTGTAAAGAAGAGGAGCAGTAACAATGTAAAATCTTCTTATGAAAGATGTTTTGGGCTCATAGGACCGTGCATATACCTCATGTTTTCGGCGCTTGTTGGTCAGTATTGGGTCATAAACGAGTTCGCTGTGTTTTTTCATAACAATTCTTTCAATGAATAATTGCCTAACCGTAGAGACTTGGCAGTACTGATAAAGTGTTCTTGTTGGGAACAATATCGGTTTAAAATTGCTCACTTTCAGTATCGCGCGTTGAGCAATTTCTAAGCTCTTGATGGTGGATTTAGGAGCACCACCCCAAGATAATGTGCAGTATGAAATGATGGACTGGCACAAAGCAAGGTAAATCTTTTTTAACAGAGTCGCATCTGTGACGTGCCTAAAATTTTTGAAGACATAGATAAGTTTACGCACCCTAGAAGATAACAGCTTAATATGCTCTTTAAAGCTAAAATGGCAGTCAACTGTAATTGAACTGTAAACGTTTATCAACGCACTCTAGCGGTTTACAACAGCAGTTTACTTTGGAGATACATCTGTGTGGAATAATGTGGTGCTCTTTAGCGATTCCAGTTTTTTGATGAATAGAAAACGCTAGGTATTTTGTTTTTACCATATCGAAACCAACCTGGGCAGCATCGAAAACCTCATTCCAATTATCGGCTCTTGGTATACATAGGTTTGTAAGATCGTTGATATATACGAGAAATAACGTGGGTCCTAGGATGCTACCCTGTGGAACTCCATACGATACAGGAAGTTCGTCACTGCAGTAATTACCTACCCGTACACGCTGATAACGTCCAGATAGATAGATAGATTGTTTTGTTTTTTTTCGACTGGCAACACTGCTCGAGTGACATGTCAAAATTTTGTTCTGTATTATAAAATTAGATTTAATTATTTTTAAGTGTAATTATAGTGAAATAATATAACTAAATGTAAAGTAACTGCGTAAATACTCAGGATTATTGTTTTCCTGGAAAAATTCATAGTAAAACACAGTGTTTGGTTGCCCACCGTTACCGGTAACCTATCACGAACAGCTGATGTTCGACCTGCGGATTTAAACGGGGAGTATTGTTACTTTTATTCTTTAATTACCACGCAGTCGTCTCATAGACTCTGTAACACGCCTTCATTGATCCCTAGAATCACTTTTCTTAGTTGATTTGGAACTCAGCAGTGGGTCTAAGTCGCTTTGTTCACCTATATGATAACGAAACTTATGTAGTGAATTTTCGAAATAGTTTTAATCTACAGCATAATAGTATTAGAATACACAACAACAAGAACGTTGTTTACCGTTTTTGCATCATCTTTATGAAAAACTAAATTTTATTTTAATCTAGGCGTCCTACCCACATAAGTAAAAGTCCTAAAATCATAAGAAAATAGAATCAATATAACTTAGTATCTAATCAAATCAAGTTACAGTTCAATTATATTTAGCAGCCTACCTCATTTCTCTATAAAGCAACACTAATTTCTCTCATTTTCCTTTCATTTCTAGCTTTCCTTTTTTGTTTATCTGTCTAAGTAGTTCTCACCGTTCCTTTAATTCTACTTTCAGTACTAATTCCTGAAACCATGCCTGTGATGACCCGTAAGGCTGTTGCTCAGGAGTTGGAGCTTAAATTGAGAACGGCCATTCAGGATCTTGAGGCTTCAAACAGTAAATGTCAACAGCTGTTACAGGAGATAGATGAAAGTGAGAAGGAAGTCGAGAAGGTCGTTTTCAAAAACACAGGCTTAAAACGGGAGCTAGTGGACCTTCATCAGCAATACCTGGATGTTGTTGATGAACGGGACAAACTGCGGGTGGTCACAAATGGTTTCAACAACTGCAGCAACATATATGAGGAGGCTTTATGTAAGGTTAGGGACCTAGAAGAAGAATTAATTCATGCAAATGTACGAATTAATCTTTTACAGAAACAAAAAGAATGTACTCAGGCTAAGGAAAATAATAACTTGTATAATGAATTATTAAACACTACTTGCAACCCGCATTCCTTAATAACAATAGACCTTACTGAAGATTCGTTAGTTAAATATAATAATATTAGTTATAAAGTAAGTCAAAATAAAATTAAGAAATATGCAAAACTAAATAAAATCATTAATAAATGCAATAAATATAGAAAACAACAAAAACACAATTCCAATAATATTAAACTAAGGAAAGAACGTGGTTTTCTTATAAATAAATTAAATAACTATCAAATTAAATTAGAGGACAGTAAGAACATTTATGAGTTTGACACTCAACAGTTACAGTCTGAAATTCAGGTACTAGAAGCGTCACTACAGTCACTCTATACTAAGTATTTGAGGTCTGAAAAACAAATTCAGGAGCACATCCTTGCTGCAAATGAGTTAGTGGAAATGTGCAACTCTAATGTAGATAAAGTGGACCTGCTGACTCCCAGCAGCCCTCAATCTTCATTGCATAGGATATCCAATCATGGCACTCTTCAACCTGAGGCAACGGAGGGCCCGTACCAGTCAGGAAGTGCTCAGATCTCTATTCCAAATAAAGATTTACCAGAAATTGAACAAGGTCCATTGAAAGTAGTTCAGACAGAAGCTAGTTCTCCTCCTTGTAATAGTAAAGTTTGTTACTGCTCCATTATGTTTTCTGATAGTTTTGGAAAAGGGTTAGGAAAATTACTTAGCGACAACCTGAGTCATTCTTCTCAAAACTATTGTAGGCCTCAGAATTCCTACAAACAAATAATGTCTTCAATAACTAGGAAGGAATATGATCCTAATGCCATTATCACTGTATTAATAGGTAATAGTTGTAATGTTAAAAAAGATGATATTACTGATAGTATCACCGAACTATTGGAGTTAAATTGTAAGAAAATCATTTTGTGTGCTTTTCCATATTTTGAGCACTTGTCAAACAGACAAAACAACTACATTCACATGTTAAATAATTACATGCATTTTTTAGTTAGTCACCATAGTGACAAGTTTATATTTTTTGACACCAACATTTTTGTTGATAAGCTCAGGTCGACTAGGGATACTGTGTATCTGCCCATTAGTTTTAGACGTCAAATAGCTAGGCTATTAGCTTTTAATATTAACCCAGACATAAATAGTATGTCGAAGTCATGTAGAATTAGTACCACAATTAGTAATAGTACTAATGTTAAGGTGGTTAGCACAAATAGTTTAAACTAGTTTGTAAGACAACAGAAGGTACCAATAACAGTATAGTTAAACTTGATAACAAAAAGGTATTTTCTAGCACTAACATAGTTAACTGTACAAAAGGGGCTAAGCAGAAATCCTTGAAATTATTACATCAAAATATTCAAGGTTTTTCTTCCAAACAATTGGAAATTGAATTGTTTTTAGAAAAAACAATGTTTGACATTATATGTTTAACTGAGCATTGGTTAAAAGATTATGAAATGTTAATTAACTATGAGAATTATAGTGTGGCCAGTTGTTTTAACCGAAAATCAATGCTACGTGGTGGTTCATTAATCTTAATTAAAAGTTGTATAAAATCAAAAACCCGTAATGACATAGTTGAACTATCGGTTGAACATAGCATTGAACTGTCTTGTGTTGAGCTAGATAAGCATGTTATAGTGTGCGTTTATAGACCCCCAAATTATCAAAACTACTCTATATTTGAGTCAGTAATGGAAGATGTTTTGGCAAAACTTGCAACTTGTAATAAATCAGTAATTATCTGTGGTGACTTTAACATTAATATTTTAGAAAATAATTCAAATACCGGTAGATTTTTAAATTTGTTCAAATCATTCAATTTGTCACATGTGTTTGTGGAACCGACCCGAATAACTACATCTACTGCTACATGTATTGATAATGTGTTTTGTTGCTGTGACTATTTAGATAAAGCCATAGTTAATTATCTCCCTTCGGATCACAGTGGACAATCCGTAACTTTTGAGTCTAACATACCATTACAAAAAGTGAAGATACAATTCAGACCAATAACAGCTGTTAATTTAAATAAATATAATAGCACTTTAGTTCGTAAGTTAAGTAATCAGGTCCTTACAATGAACAATGTTAATATTTTGTATAAAGAATTCTTTTCGTTAGTCCAATCCGAGTTCAATAATTGTTTTAAGAAAAATACTAAAACTATCAGCCCTAAGTTTTTATTTAGTGACTGGGCAACTACAGGACTCAGGAAAAGTAGGCATAGACTTTTCGAGCTGTATGGCCTTAAGCCTTATATTAACACAGAAACTTTTAATAAGTATGTTGCTACTTACTCTAGAACTTTTAAGAACACTTGTAAGGCAGCTAAAGCCTTATACATTAGCAACAAGGTTAAATCAGCAGACAATAAAATACAGACTGTTTGGAAAATTATCAATAATGAAACGAACAGAAACAAAAAGCATAATTCTGATTATACACTGAAGAAGTCATGTGGTGGTCTCATTTGCGATAGCAAAGAAGTTGCTCAAGAGTTTGTAAATTTCTTTACCAGTATCCCACTTAAAACTACTGAAACCTTAAATTCCTCGCCCTCGCTCTCTTTTGATTTAGTAAGGGCCAACGTTTCAGCATGCCCGATTGAATTTAACTTTAAGCATATTAATCCCATAACAGTAATAAAAGCTTTTAAACAAATCAAGATCAAATTGACCGAAGATCTTTGGGGGATGTCCATTAAAGTCTGTACCTCCATAATTGAGACCATAGCGCCTTACTTAGCTTTAATATTTAATTTGTGTGTGGATCAAGGAGTCTTCCCGGATTTAATGAAATACAGTAAGGTAATACCACTTTTCAAATCCGGGGACAGTAAAGACACCAATAATTATAGACCCGTATCCGTGTTGCCGGTATTCAGCAAGGTGTTTGAAAAGGTAATGCTTAATCAAATGCTCAATCATTTTAACACAAATAAAATCCTTCACGATCAACAGTATGGTTTCACCAAAGGACGTTGTACGACCGACGCCGGTGTAACCCTATTAAGACACATTTTTAACGCGTGGGAAGAGGCTCAAGACGCCATAGGGATCTTTTGTGACCTCTCCAAAGCATTTGATTGCGTCGATCACGAAACCTTACTCTTGAAACTTGAGCATTACGGACTTGGAAAACTTGCACTCAATTTAGTAAAATCTTATTTAAATGATAGACAACAGCAAGTTCAAATAAACGGTATCAATTCACTAGGTTTAAAAGTAAAAATAGGTGTGCCACAAGGCTCGATATTGGGTCCATTCCTCTTCTTAGTGTATATAAATGATCTACTCCATTTATTAAAAAATCAACCACAAATGGTGTTATTTGCTGACGATACTTCTTTAATTTTTAAGGTAGATAGACGTGCTACAAATTTTAACGACGTAAATAACGCCCTACTGCAGGTCCAAAATTGGTTCACTGCTAATAATTTAGTATTAAATGGAAAAAAAACTAAGTGCATAAAATTTTCTTTACCAAATGTCAAAAGTAGTGATTGTGAGATAGTATTGAATCAAGAGAAACTAGAATTCGTCGATAAAACTGTTTTCCTAGGGATCACGCTCGACTCAAGGCTGCAATGGGGTCCTCATTTAACATCTCTTGCAGGACGGCTAAGTTCAGCAGCATATGCTGTCAGAAAAATCCGTCAATTTACTGATGTAGATACCGCGAGGCTAGTCTATTTTAGCTACTTTCATAGTATTATGTCTTACGGTATTTTACTGTGGGGACGGGCTGCAGACATCGAGTCTATTTTTATTCTGCAGAAAAGAGCGATCAGAGCCATATATTATCTCCGCAGGCGCGATTCTCTAAGGAAACTGTTTAAGGATATTAACATCATGACGGTACCTTGTCAATATATCTATGAAAACATCATGTACGTAAGAAAGAATTTACATCTTTTTAGCAAAAGAGGTGATAGACATAATTATAGTACAAGAAATAGGGACCTATTAGTTCAACCAGGTTTCAGACTGGCTAAAGTAGATTCATCTTTCATGGGATACTGTTTAAAATGTTACAATAAAATTCCTCCCCACATACTTCAACTGAATGAGACGAAATTCAAATCTTGCATAAAACGCACACTATGCAGGCAGGCATATTATACGTTGGGGGATTACATCGCTGACAAAAATGCTTGGCTCAATGCTGGTCCTGCTCCACAACTAATTGATTAACATTTGCAAATACTGTTGGAGCTGCTGAAGATTGTAAGACTATCTTTGCATTGTATAAACTCAATCTCCATTGTATTATATAATTGCATAGCACAGGTGTGAGCACTATGTACTAAAGAGTTACCATTTACCGGGTAATATGTCTTGCATTGACTTGAATGTGCCCTGGCGGCTGTGAGTATGTCATGCTCACTCAAATGTTTCGCTGATGGTGGCGCGTGTGTTGGATCATTTAGCTCCCTTCAAAATGGTTGAGCTGAATGGTGCTAATCCATGCGTCATGTTCGTGAACGGGCGCCGTCAGTTGGGACTGGTCATCTCTTAGCTGCCAGGGCTTATTCTTATTTTTATTTTATTTAATTTTTTTTTTAAATTGTTCTTTGTTTTATCTTTTTATTACGGTCGCTTCTAACGTGCACGTCTTTCTACATTGTTCTCACATGTATAATTTCAACATGAATGATGTAACCAATATTTTGTAACCAATTTTTATTTAAAAGAGTGTCCGTGGAGTTTCTTGCCCGTTCTTCTCCATAGGTACCTACTACGCTTTGGAATGGGCAACTAGCTTCATACCTATTTCTGACTGACCGATTCCTTGACAATTCAAAAGTGCCTGTAAATGGTTTAATTGAAATAAATGCTTTGAGTTTTGAGTTTTGAGTTTTGAGTTTTTTTTTAGGTAACTCTCAAAAAGCTGAAGCTGAATTCCCCTTATGCCAAGTTTTTCTAACTTTTGTATAAGTTTAGGGACAGAAATAGTATCGAAGGCCTTTGCGAGATCAAGAAAGACCGAAATATACTTTTTACCTTTATCCAACTTGGTTGTGATATAGCTAGTTAGTTTATGTAGTGCTTCCATCAGTGGATTTCCCTGCACGGAAGCTAAATTGCTGTTCTGATAAAAGTTTGTTTTGCTCAAGATATTTGACAAGTCTGGTATTTATGATTTTTTCAAGAATCTTGGACAAAGAGGGTAGAATTGAAATAGGCCTGTAGTTTTCAAAACGGTCTCGATCTCCTCCTTTATCTATGGGAGGCACGACTGGGGCGCACGAAGGCTTTGGGGAAAGTGCCAGTCTCCAGACATAGGTTAAAAATGACTGTTAGTGGCGGGACAAGGAATTCTTTACATTGTTTTAATATTTTGTTAGAGATACTATCCCAGATTAACAAAATAGATGATTAGTATTATAATATTTGTTTTATTTCTCTGTCTGGTTCAGATAACAGTAAATAACTTAATCGACATGAATTAACTACAAAATAAATTAGTTATAACAATTGTTATTTTTATCTTTGAATATCTCAGAAACGTGACGCTTTATGATGTTATGTTAAGTGACGTTTTATGTTTGTATAAGTGTCCCCTATCCAAATATATGACATTTATAGTGCACAGCGATTTAAAAAAAAAAACAAAATGGTTGCTGATGTTTAGGGCCAAAACCTTCAAAGCCCTTTCTAATTAAATGCGCGCCTTCCATTGCCTTACCTATCTCAATTTTGTTTTCCAAGTGTTGTCCCCAAAGTATGGAAATCTGCTTTTATTACACACGTCCATACAGAAGAGGTCTAAAACTGAGATTAATAATTATAGGCCTATATCCAAGCTGTGCATTATAGCTAAAATATGTAAGAGGATTGTCTATAACCAGTTATATCCCGCCCTTGCTAGCTCGTTCAGCTCCTTTCAGCACGGATTTTTGAAAAGACGGTCTACCACCTATAACTTGATTGTATTTAATGATTTCATTACGAATGCTATGTATAATGGTAAGCAGGTCGATGTGGTTTATACAGATTTATTCATTTATTTATTTAATACTTTAAGCACATACATGTACAGAGGCGGACTTAATGCCATAGGCATTTTCTACCAGTCAACCTTTGGGTGATGCAGAGACAAACAGTGGTAGGTGCAATATCGAAAATTGTGAAATAAATATTTATTTAAATATAAGGATTATAGCAAGGTATTTGATCGAATCGACCACAATGCCCCGATAAAGAAGTTAAGCTACATGGGCATCCGTGGGGACCTCTTAAGGTGGTTCTCTTCTTACATTGATAACAGGTCACAAGCAGTGGTACTCAATAATTATATGTCCAGTTCAGTTCGGTAAAGGTGCACAGCGGAGTGCCTCAGGGTTCGTTGCTCGGTCCTTTTTAGGGTTCCGTAGTAAACAAGGAACCCTTATAGTTTCGTCATGTCCGTCTGTCTATCTGTCTGTCTGTCCGCGGTCTAGCTCCGAGACCCTTAGTACTAGAAAGCTGTAATTTGGCATAGGTGTGCATATTAATTACGCCGACAAAGTGGTAAAACAAAATTATGAAAAACATTTTTTTTTTTGGGTAGGTTCTTACCTCCCATACACGTAAAGTTTTTTTTTTTATCATGATGTGGGATATCACTGGAAAGGTCCTTCAAAAACATTGTGAGTTTGGGAAACCATTTTTGGATTCAGGGATCCGTTTGCGAAATATTAAGCTTTAAAGTGCAAAGTGCAGCTAAATGGTTAGTTTTGGATGTGTGAAAAAAATCACAGTAGTAGTTTATATAACGAAATTAAAAGGAAAACTATCACAGCTAAGTAGGCTTTACAAGTTAACGAGTAATAATCGACCAACTTAACTTTGCAGTTGCAAAAACATGTTTTCCTATACATTTCGTATGGGAGAACATGTTTATCAACTGCAAAGTTAAGTTTGTTTTTGGGATAAATTCATCCCAACTACGGAACTCTTCATTGTGCGTGGTCCGACACGCACTTGGCCGGTTTTTTATTTGTAGTCTATGTGAACGACCATTCACCCAAACTATTATGTTTTGTCGATGACATTAAAATCTTTGCCACAATTTCAACGCTCGAAGATAGACTAGGTAGCACTTCAAGCTGACTTGTGTCGGCTTGAAATCTGTGCTGACTTAGTCTATCTTCGACTCTCGATGTTAAGCCGAACGTTGAGAATCCAACGCGTTGGGACGCATTCTCGTCCCAGCGCGTTGAAAATACCCACTGTTGGATTTTCAACTCTCGGCGCTAAGCAGAGCATTGAAAATCAAGTGCACGAAAAAAACCGCGGCGATTTTATTACGTCCGTGCGAACGTGAAAGAAAAGAAAGAAAAAAGGTTTATTTGTCACAGAAACACGTGCATGTACTGTACCCATATTTGCAGAATAAACGACTTACTTACTTACTTACTTACTTACATACATAAAAGACAAGAGTAATCAGAGAACAACACAAAGTACATAACAAATCACGAGCATAGAACAGAATTTATTTAGGCGGCAGCTGCACGACATGACTGTGACAAGAAGGCTTCCACTCAGCATGATGCTGTGCTATGGGGGACCCACAGCACAGCGCTGAATCACAGTGGTCACCCGAAAAAAAAAAAGATGTACGGAAATCAAGTCAGGTTCAGTGATTTTTCTATTAAAATATGTAACAAAATAAAATAAACAGTGCTTAGAATATAAGACAACTATACAACGAAATATAATAATAGGTAAATATGATTAAAAACAAAAATTAATCCGCAGGCATCACCATACGTGGGCTAACGTTACGTAGAAGCGCCGCGCCCGCGCCGCCGCATGTGAAGGCCGCGCGGGCGATCAGGAAAATGAACTTCTTGGAAAACATCTTTATATAGTTTCGTAATTGATGTCTTACTGATAAAATCTTTTGCAAACTGTACCGTGGAACATATCAAATGAAAGGGTTTGTTGTGAGGATTTAAATTTTATTTTATTTTAACGATATTTAAGAAAATACCTAGATGAAAATTGACCATATTACCTTATCTCCGAAACTACCGAGCCTAAAATTTTGAAAAAAATACAGAGAATGATTCTTTACTCATAGATTACAGGATTATATCTATAAGAAGTCTATGGTCTTAACATAACATGGTAGATCTCACAATATTGTGCGCACAAACTTACATTTCGCTACTCGCTTTCTCGCTATTAACTATTGTATACGCATGGTGTTGTTTGTGTTTGATTGTTCAACCATTCTTTTTCAAAAAATCTTTATCTTATCTTATTTGTAGTTGGAATGTATGGGAGAACATGTTTTTCAACCACAATGTTAAGTTTGTCCTTGGGATAAATTTATCCCAACTACGGAACCCTTCATTGTGCGTGGTCCGACACGCTCTAGGCCGGTTCTTTTTTTCTTTTTTTCAGTGAAGTGTATTTATTTGCTGGCGGGTTTTTTGGTTTTAATCATGTTTAAGGCTGGTGCAGACCAGCGCGATATCGCGAGAGCGACTAGGGTCGCGTTGCCTGTAGTGCCCGCGATATCGCGCCAGTCTGCACGAGCCTTAATGTTGTTTTGTCAGTAAAAACATCGCGTTTTTTTTTTCGAGAGATTATTATTTTTCCTTGTCGATTTCCGAATCAATTCATAATACAAAAGTTTACCTATACAAACACTGAGCGGTTACCCACGGCCACCTTCTATAGTTCAGTTTAGCGAGACGCAAGGTTGATCACCAGTCGATCATTGTTCCATACAAACGTAGTATGGTTACCTATTACTCGTCTGTTTGACGGTGTAATTCAAAACTAAAAATTATATCAATTTGCCTTGTCATTATCTAGAAAGCAGAATTGGGAAAAAAGTATTGGTTTGGAAGTTATGAGCGTCGAAACTTCCATATTTCAACATTAATTTTAACTCATCTTTGGGCGTAAATAAATAACTTATGAAGTATGAAAATGGCTAAATAGAAACCGTACAGGGATACATTAATTTATTGAAAACTTCAAATAATTTTATTTTGAGTAGAATACATCCAATAGTTTTTCCATAATATCTATACGCCCAAAGGTCTGTTCATGAAATTTTACGCGCTCGTTTTCGTTATAAATTATCGTCTATTTCACGAAATAAATAAAAACTAGTTAAATAAATAACTTCACTAAATAGCATGCATATTAGCCACGCCACCAACGAGTTCGAGCCGTCGCGTCGCCGTCGACTAGTGGAACCTTAAGTCACCGACGCGCGACGCTGGCGGTAGGCGCCTTGATATCAAACGCGACATAACCCGATCAATCAACATTTCTTTGATTGACTAGCGTTAACCCGTTACATTAGCATTTTGTGGTTGATTACCAGGTTATCTCGAGCGGTCAGTTTTAAGTATTTATGTATAATCACTGCTCACCATGTTATAAGATCAATTAGTGATGTTGACTCGTGATCGGTCAGCCGAATAACGTCCACTGCTGGACATAGGCCTCCTTCAAACATTGCTACAACGACCGGCCTTGTCTTTCCGCATCCAGCGGATTCCTGGGACCTTTACCAGGTCATCAGTTCACCTTGTTAGATTTATTAATGAACTGTAAGATCACTGCCACTGGTACCTCATGACCCCTTATAGTTCTATGCCATACTACTTATAGCTATCTGCGCTGTGTAGTGTGTACCGGGACGTGCACGTGCGGTTCATCAGACTCACTTTATCGAAGAGCTTCACTGCTTGTTTCCGTCAACATACTATTGACCTAAATTGACCTGCCGCTGCACTTTGTTCTAGTCTGTGCGCGATGACCATGAAAAACAGTTTAATGATGTACATGATTAATGACAAGTGGCGGTTTCACCGTTGTGCTTACCGTGGTGAGTGGTTTCCACTCGCCAGTGATCACTTGTGGTCACCATGTCCGGCGTCTCCCGTGCTGTGCAGGGGCGGCGGCGCGTGCGGCGAGGCTCGAGCGCTCAGTACCTAACATTTACGAGTATTAATATGAACAGTGGCGCGGCGCGGTGTTGCTTCGTGGTCAGTGCTGAGTGCGCGGCCGTGAGCGCCAGTCACCCGCAATAACTCGTCTGTTTCTGTTTGTGTGTGTGAGATGACGCGAATAGTGACGTCAGCCGATACCTAGTGAGCGTGTTTAGGTACTAGTAGAGTGCTGTCGTAGTGTTGCAGACAGTAGTGTTGTGAGTGATGGCTGGAGCGCGCAGGAGGCGTGCGCGGGAAGGTGAGCGATCAGATGTTTACGCGCGAAATTGTACGCGGATATACCTACCCCGCACCGGTCAGAGCGGCCCTAGGATCGCTCCTTCGAGTTCAGTACCTACTCCTGTTGGACAACCCAACGGCAGCTATTGTTATACCTTTGTTACAAAATCGTTCGTGCTACCAATATCCAAGCAACAATAGTTTTATTCACTAACTACTGAATTTAATGGCGAAAGTTTCTCATTGAACTTCTCAGACGAACAATGTAAACTCTTCACTTTGTGACACTTACTGACTACACGTTACACTTGCTATGGGATTGAAGCTGAAATTGTATTTGTTCAAATTGGAAATATGTAGATGCGACTTTCGTATGAACCACTGAGTTACAGCGTGAATTCATAATATACTCGTAAAATCATTTATTCAGTCAATCATAGCCTATTTCAGCACATTTTGAACGTCAAAACAGTCCCTAAAACGCCCTTCACCACTTCCTAGTGTTTGTGCTGGTAAGCAGTAGCGCAACAAAAGCCCTTCACCACTTCCTAGTGTTTGAGCTGGTAAGCAATAGCGCAACAAACGCCCTTCACCACTTCCTAGTGTTTGTGCTGGTAAGCAGTAGCGCAACAAATGCCCTTCACCACTTCCTAGTGTTTGTGCTGGTAAGCAATAGCGCAACAAACGCCCTTCACCACTTCCTAGTGTTTGTGCTGGTAAGCAGTAGCGCAACAAAAGCCCTTCACCACTTCCTAGTGTTTGTGCTGGTAAGCAATAGCGCAACAAACGCCCTTCACCACTTCCTAGTGTTTGTGCTGGTAAGCAGTAGCGCAACAAATGCCCTTCACCACTTCCTAGTGTTTGTGCTGGTAAGCAGTAGCGCAACAAATGCCCTTCACCACTTCCTAGTGTTTGAGCTGGTAAGCAATAGCGCAACAAATGCCCTTCAACACTTCCCAGTGTTTGAGCTGGTAAGCAGTAGTGCACCAAACCCAGCGTAGCCTTCACATATCGTTCATTCATATCTTATGGAATTGATTAATTACTAGGTACTTAAAATCATTTCTTTATTTAAAAAAAAAACAGTTTTTGTTCTTGGCTTATACAGAGACCTTGAGTTTAAAAGAAAATGCCTTTTCAACAAACCAAAAAATTCAACTTGGGAAAAATAAAATAAAAATACTAAACGGTAAACATGTGATTTGGCAATGACGGGGTGAATGACCATTAACTAGTACCGATTACTTAATCGATTAAATATTCATCGAATACTTTATACTCCAATAATAATATATAATCTATAATGGATTGACATATTGATGATCAAAATAATCAAATACAATAGACGTGGATATATTTAGTAACTTGTTCCGCTTAGCTATTTCTAAAGAACCATAAAAAACTCCTGAAAGAAATCGACACTTGTTTCATCTCTCAACGAGGCATCCTCAGGATAACGATGGACTTGTTGCGAACTCAAACATTGGGGTGTTGCCACACCGAGTGCTGCGACGTCTATTGTACTTTATAATAGATTTCCGCAAGGTCACGCCTGAATCAATTAATTATCAAAATAATCCTTTATGATCTAAGCAACAACGCTTTTTTGATTCACGAGGATAATAGAGAAAACGATTAAATACCCAAATAGGTTATTGTAATGTAAAAAAAAGAAGCTTTTCACTAACAAATGCTTAATTAAGTGAGTACTGTACTGTACCTATTAAAGGGTTAATGTAGGGGTTCATTTTATATACCTACACTTATTATGTTCGCGATGTGCCGGTCAGTGTGCTAGTCTATCGTGTGGAGATGTTGCCGTAGTGTGCTGCGATAGGTTAAGGTCGCGGCGACCGGTCGCGGTGGGTTGCGCAACCGAGCGGCACCCACCGCGCAGTGCATGTGCACCGCTCAGCTGACCAGCGTTAATACTGTTACTTAATTTTTACAGTACCAGTGAGGTACAGCGTAATGTATGCATACCATTCGGCGATTTTTGACAGCAAAGACACGGTTAGGTATGTTTTTCACGCGTCACAGTGTTTTAAGAAGCACAATTATCGAACATCACATTTTTATTTTTTTTAAACTACGCAAGGTTTCGTATCCCCATTTAGCTAGCATGTTTAGTATTTGTGGAAAAAAAGGTTGAATATTGTCGTAATTTCATCTCGAAATTTTGAAAGATATTGATAGATTGATCTCAAACTAAGCATACTACGCAAAAACTATGTCAGAACCACCGATGGCGTCTCTTATGCATACTGCATATTTTAGAGCACAATTAATGAACCTCGTATCTTTGTTAGATCCAAATATGTTTTTTTTTTAAACTTTTTGCATTCTTTTTTTTGTCATTGTGACTATGGAACCCTAAAAAATTGTATGAGCGTTAATTTATAAATTAATTTGTAATAACCTAAATCGAATAAAAATTTTATCAATAAAATCCGGACCAAAATGTGACAACCCTAGCAAAAATTGTTAATTTGAAGTAACTTCTAGATTCCCTGGAGTTGGGATGTAAAAACGTGGTGTGTTGGGGAAGTAAAGAAAACAATTTCTGTTTATATAATTTTTCCCAATACAGCAGATTTTACGAGAAAAATAAGGGGTTGGGTTAAAAACATGGTTTTAAATCAAATTTTAATATCGAATGAATGAAAATAAATGAAAAGTTATAAACGTGGTCTTGAAATAGCTCGAAAAGAAATTAAAAAGGTTAGATGCCTATTTAGTAAATTAGATTATTAAATCTATTTGTCATAATATGAAGAAATTCCCCGCAACTATTTTGGGATTCCCCTTGTTTGAATATAGTCCGTCTTACCTGTGTATAATTATACTTTGTCCCGTTCTGTCGCTTGTCGAAAAGAGGTAATTCCTCGTTTAAGATTGAACATCGGAATTCGCAATTCGGAACGTACAGGGTATGTGTAATTGGTTTAGTATCTGTGTTACATACATAGATTGATTAGAAAAAAAAAGTATGTTCACAGATTAGATAGTGTAATAGTTAGTACTAACTCTATCTAATATTTTATACTGGTAAATTTTTTAACCGACTTCCAAAAGGAGGAGGTTCTCACGAATTGAGAACCTCCTCCTTTTGGAAGTCGGTTAAAAAATTTTGACTAACTGTATGTTTTTTTTTTTTTTGTATGTTTGTTACGCGATTACTCCGCCAATTATGAATAGATTTTGATGATTCTTTTTTTGTTTGGTAGATCATACTTCAGATGTGGTCCCATATAAATTTTATTAACTTTGCTTGGGTAGTTTTTGAGTTAGCTTCAATTATACGTATTTTTTCCCACTTAGTATGTAGATGATAATGATAACTTCTTGTCACTGTTATTTACATAGCAGGTAGTGGTATTCGAATTTGTGTGGGGTAGGTACCACAACTAAAAAGTGAAAAATAAAAACTTTTTACAAAAAAAAAAACAACCGACTTAAAAAAAAAACACTACAAAGTGAAAAATAACTTTAATTTCGGAAGTCGGTGACAAAGAACGAAAGTTCAAAACCAAAGACACCGACTTCCGAAATTAAAGTTATTTTTCACTTTGTAGTGTTTTTTTTTTAAGTCGGTTGTTTTTTTTTTTTGTAAAAAGTTTTTTTTTAGTAATTAGAAATGAATTATATTAGACCTGTACCATATTTTTGTAAACGATTAAGACTAATCAGTTTCATTTTGACAGTTCAACAACATTCATTGCGTTATTTACGTTATTGAGCAGATTTTTTTTCCAACTTATGAAGCAATGGATGTAATCTGTTTTAAAACGATTCAGATTCTGATTGATCGTGTATTACGCAATTAGGGTACTGATCGATTTGTGTTGATAATATTTGAAAAATCACTGAAAAAAAAACTCTTGTTTAAAACATTTAGAACTGTTTGTTTTATAAAATAAAATAAAAAGATGTTTTTTTCCAACCCTGCCGTATAAAAAGTAGTTTTTTTTTTATAGTTCCTAGTTCTTTTGGAATTACCAAAAGAAAAGCTAATCTATCAGAGTGTTTCGAGTTCGCTTCGCTCGCTCTTGCATTCTGCATTCAGTTCAAGAATTCTTAGAATTGAAAATATTTAACAAAACCAAACCTATCCAAGGCTGATTGTTTAAATTGTCAAGCTAGCTTTGCTCGCTCTTCTCATAATGTACTGTTGTAATACCTACTATCTATCAAAAAGTGTTGCGACTGCGACTAATGGGGTTGGCCGGTGAAAACTTAAGATAGATGGCGCTAGCATAACTATGGTAGCGCCCTCTATCTAGCCAAGTAATTCACCTGTGAAGTTTGTGTTGTGTTTTTGCTTCCCTTGTTGACCGCGTTTATAATATTGTAAGAACTGTTGTGGAAAAACATGTTTCCTTAAAAAATTCTTAAATTTTGGTTAAAGCTATGCTAGCGCCACTTTGACAGTTGCCAATCCCATTTACCCGCAACTACCCCCCCCCTGCATATAAAAGCTGCGTCCCTGAATAGCATAAGTAATGTGGAGTTGAGAGTTATAATATGCACATATTATTCTTGATGGAAAAACCCAATAACACTTTACCCGGCAGTAGCGCTTGCGACCAACAAGATGTACCTGCTTAAAAATATTCCTCGGCACCTATGGTGACCCTCCCCCAAAATCTTGGGCTGCGACCGCGCCCGATGTCAATTTTCAACTCTTTATTGCATTACATTTCATATGTATTACATAGATGGTATAACAAAGTAAAAGATCAATATGAACCCTGTCGGGCACAGCAAAATTAAAAGAGAGGAAGAGGGCTAAGTAGCAATTCAATATTATTATGAATTATTAGATGTGTTTAATTGGGTGTATAATTATATTAATTATGTATAAATTGTATATTATTAGGTTTGTGTATATAGGTATAGTATATTAGTTATTTTAATTTTATGTATTGAAATGAAATGAAATTGTTTATTCTGTAACTAGGATATCAGAATCACTTTTACACATCATAAAAAAAAAATATTAAAAATAAGCTAGATGAGTTCGGCATTTCCTATCTGATTACTCTGAGAACAAAGGCTGAAACGAACTCAGAGGTTGCAGTCTCTTTTAAAGTCCAGACATCACTAACTTGTTCAAAGTTGACTAACTGACGTTTGATTTAAAAAATGAGGGAAGTGTCATCTGCGAATAATACGATCTTGTGATTATCCCTTATGTGGTAAGGTAAGTCATTTACATAAATTAGAAATAAGAAAGGACCAAGAATTGAACCCTGCGGAACGCCCATGGTGACCGCAGATCCTACAGATCTCATGCCATTAACATCGACCCTCTGAATTCTGTTGTTTAGATAAGAAGTCAGAAGGTCAAGAGCCTTGTCCCTCATACCATAGTGGTACAGTTTCCTGATGAGTGTATCATGATGTACGCAATCGAAGGCCTTGGACAAGTCGCAGAAAATGCTAAGAGCATCTTGCGACTCCTCCCAGGCCTCGAATATGTTCTTCAGAAATTCCACGCCCGCATCTGTAGTTGAACGACCCTTTTTAAAACCAAACTGTTTCAGATGAAGTAAATTATGTGCATTGAAATGTCCTAACATTTGTTAAATTAATTTTTCAAAGATTTTGCTCAATGTAGGTAATAATGAAATAGGCCGAAAATTTGTGCGATCAGTTGTGCTGCCAGATTTGAACAGTGGAATCACTTGCTAAGTTTCATCAGATCAGGAAATACACCAGATGCAATACAAGAGTTAAAAACGACTGCTAAAAAGGGTTAAATAACATCAATTATTGAGGAAACTGTATGTACTGATAATCCCCAAAGGTCAGCAGTTTCTTTTACATCAAGATTTTTAAAAGATTCTATAATATCTTTAGCAGTAATAATGTAGGTAATTATTATATAAATTCTTACAAGTATTTTATGTCCGTCCCTATGTTCCCCCGTAACTACTACGGCTGAAAAGATTTTAATGAATGATGTCGTTAGATTGCTTTTATTGAAAAAAAAAAAATCAAAATGACGGATTTTTGGCGCTAAATGTACATTAAAAAAAAAACTCCCAACCTCCTCTATCGAGTAGGCATCAAAATAAAGGGTTTTAATAGGTAATTACAAAGATAAATACAGATTACATGTTTAAATGTATGAAATTGGAATTAGAAATTTTGAAAAAAATCCTAACTAAAAGCTGTAAAATAAATAAAAGTAATAAATAACAGTCTCGCAGAAAAAGGTTTAGCAGCAGTAGCACAAACACTCAACAACAACCTACTTAATCTCAATTTAAAGAAAACTAAACTAATCACATTCTGCAAAACACATTCATCAAGCCCTCCTCGTAACCTAACATTAAAATTCCACAGTTGTCAGAACCATAATAAAACCACACAGGAAGACTGCTCATGCGAATGTATTAACCGGACGTCTTCAATTCGTTACTTAGGGCTTCTAATTGATGAAAACTTATCTTTTAAAGCGCACATTCAACTTCTTTCTGGCCGAGTAAGGAAATTAATACACATAGTTAAGAAATTGAGAGACCGTACTCCAAAAGACATCCTGCGAATGGTTTATTTCGCAATATGTCAGTCCATCATTCAATATGGCATATCAATTTGGGGCGGTGCTGGAAAAACGACAATGATTGAGCTCGAAAGAGCTCAGAGGGCTGTTATAAAAGTACTTTTAAAAAGCCATTTTTCTACCCCACTGACACTCTGTACAAAGAGTTTCCAGTTCTCCGTGTCCGCCAACTGTTTATCCTCAACGCATGCCTACACACACACAAAAAACTTAAAACCAGACCAGACTACCACTCATTAACTTCCAAACGCGTCTTCCACATTCCACTTCCAAGAGCCAACTCTCTCCTAGCCAGACGATGTCCCGCGTACCTACACACTTTTATATATAACAAGATCACCAGTATCTTGCCTTCTGACTTAAAAGATCTCCCTCTCTCCATGTAAAAAAGTGATTAAAAAATGGCTCTTAGGTCTTTCATACGACGAATCCGAAAGCTTTCTCATAACTTAACTCACACTCGGAATCTCACTAACACGACAGACACACCCACATACCTACTCACTACACTCCACACGCACATGCACCCACACTTTTTCTAATTTTTTTTTTTATTGTGTATTATTCTTTAGTTTTAGCTTTGACCAATACAAGTCAAGTTCCTATCTTGTTCATTATAACAAAAATTAAGTTCTGTATTTTGTTTAAAACTAGTTCTAAGCTTTATTTTTGATCTCATTCAAATTTTTAATTTAGATTTCTTATAATTGTTTGCAATTAATTACCTACATAGCAACACCAGTGAAAAATAAATAAAGAATTATGTATCACAACTCAGGTCCCCAAGATACAGGCACCGCCTAGTTTGGGGATCACCGCTTTAACATAATGAATGTCACCAACAGTTACAGATAGAATTATTATGTACTAATTTTTAAGGTAATAATTGTAACAATGTTTAATAAATTTTATTATTATTATTATGACGGCGTCAGCGATGGCTGAGCGATAGTGCCGTCATCATGTCGGTTCGGTGGTACGGAATCCATAGTTCAGGTTTACAATAAAACACGATGATACACCAACTCAGTTTAGTATTTCACTTTCACAATAATTGACACAGTAGGTACAACATTAATAACGTCCACGCACTATTTTCTAAGTTCGGGCAAACTGACAGTTTCGCGTGAGAGAAGTGTAGGTCTGTCTTCGTTCGAGCACTTCACAAGACTGACCCGTCGTTCGGTAACTTCCCTTACCACGACTCTGTCCACGTGCCGCCCCTCTAGCGAGCGCGTCACGTGGTTTACCCTCACCTTAGTACTACAATTAAATCAATTGAGAGACTATTATAGCTCAAATTTCATAATCTACGACATATAATTAAAAATATCAAAAACCCGGTTGCGTAAAAAGTGAACTTTAACCTTTTCACCGCCTATACATAACGCGATGCCTCGCCAGCGCCAAGCTATTTAATGTATAACGAAATATATAGTAAACAGTAGTGATAAGGGTATCGTCATATCGATGAATGAGATTTATACGCATTAGGTTTTAATTATAAATTTACGGATATAAGTAAAAACTGATTAAATATTTCCATATTTGGTTTATTTTTCAGTATCCCTAGTAAGAAAAAACAATATAAATTATAAGTATTAAATAATCAAATACATAACTCAATAAGAGCTTTAGGAAATGAGAGTCATTCTTTGACTTCATTTCAAGTCCTTGGCGCTCAGAGCACGTTAAATTCAATTCTGATTAGGGATGTGATCTATGGTCTTTCTTCTATTTTTGTCTACTCACATGTTTTTTTTTTCACTACTTCAGTCAACGTTTTTTACCCTAGCTAAGCGGCAGAACTTTTCAGTGTAAATATAGTGTTTTTCGAAATGGAAAGTAAGTGTATGGATTTAAGGCGCGGCACCCACTATCGGTGGGCATCGGTGCGGCTCGGTACAGCTCGGGCGGCTTCGGGCGCCTGAGAGCTGCCTCGGCAGTCGTAAGCATACCTAAGGACGCCGAGGCTGGTTTCTGGTAGCTCGGGTGGCATTTTCGTGGCAGACACGTCGCAGAACAGTCATAACGTTCACCGCGCGCGTTCCTAAAACGATAAATACATTGACACGAGCCCTCCAGGAGGGTTCCCGGCACTGAACTTGTTAAAGCTTAATATTACGCAAACGGATCCCTGAATAGAAAAATGGTTTAAACAGACCCGCAATATTTTTGAACGGTTTATCCTATAACTCGACCTATACCTAAAAATTTGACAACTGTTCAACAGTTTTTTTTTTTTTCGTCTTCTTGCGCTACTAGAGGGCTTCGCGAAATGTACCTCGCCCACAACAAATTTTGATCTTGCCCCGCCACTGCCCGGGGCACCGACAACCATAGACTTATAATTGTTTTGTAGAGATGGAAATATAATTCTTTCAGGGCGTCCTTGCAAAGGAGCCCGCACTCAAAGAAAAGTATGAAGTTCGGTTCGCCGCACTCCAAACTGATCTCCTAGGTCCTTCTGACACCAGCGTCGCTAACTTTAGTGACGCATTAGATACCCCCCCGACCTTAGAGCCACCTAGACCCCCCACCCCGTCGGTATCAATGGACACTGACGCTCCCATCACCACCCCCGCTTCTTCAAAGCGTCCCACTACCCCGTACCCCTATGGTTCGGAAGAAGACGAGGAAAAGTCCGCTGCCTCCTCTACCTCTTCCTCCCTCTCCGACGACGGCTACATAGCCGTCCAAGGAAAAGGGAAAAAGAGGAAGAATAGGAGGCAGAGTTCCGCCCAGGCCAGTAAGGTCGCCGCAGTGGAGGACTCTGACTCCTCTTCGTCCGTAGTCACCCTAAAATCCATCCCTGTAAATTTACGCGCTACCCCAGCGACTTGCGCTATCGTAGCTTCCCCCTCCACCGCCCTTCCGACCGCGTCGTTATCCGCGAAGGATCCCCCCGCGCCCCCCGCCCCTCCGGCCACGTCATCCTCCGTGAAGGATACCCTCGCGCCCCCTGCCCCTCCGACCGCGTCATCCTCCGCGAAGGATTCCCCCGCGCCCCCCGCTAAAAAGATCCCCCCTCCACCTCCCATGTTCATTCAGGACAAAGGGAAGTGGACGGACATACTCGTATCTAAATGGTGTGCCGATCAAAAGATTGGTTTCACCAGTTCCAACAGGGTATTAAAGTCTCCGTCCCTACGTCCCGCGACTATAGGGACCTAACCCGACTTCTGAGAGCGAGAGGTGTGTCATACCACACCTACTCCCTCCCAGAGGAAAAACAGCACCGCGTCGTGATAAAACGTATCCCTCGCGAAATCCTCCCGTCCGAAATTCTTGCCGACCTTCAGTCGCAAAATGTCCCCGTCGATGAGGTTCATCGTATGCACCGCTCTAGAGGCGGCGAGCTATACGATATGATCCTGGTCATTTGCTCGCCCGTTGAGGGCCACCACCCGATCTACCAAATTCGCTCCCTGTGCAATCTCACAGGGTTCGAAATTGAGAAACCCCTAAAGAGTGGCATTGTCGGACAATGCCACCGATGCCAGCTTTACGGCCATTCACAGAGGAATTGCCATGCTACACCCAGGTTCGTAAAGTGCCTGGGCGAGCATAGCACTTCCGACTGCTCCCGTCCCAAAGACCGTACCTTATGTACCGAACCTCCTAGCTGCGTTTTATGCGGCAAGGAAGGCCACCCAGCCAACTATCGCGGTTGCACAAAAGCCCCTAAGGCTTCTTCTCCCAAGCTGGCCAAGCGTTTCGACGCCCGTCAGCAACGGGAAGCTCCCTCCTCTTATAGGATCCCCTCGTCCCATATGCCCCAGCGACTAAGCCCTCAGAGGCCTAGTCCGTGGAATTATCTCCACCACCAACAGACGAGGAAAACGTTCTGTCCAACTCTACGCTCGTAGGTGGAATGCTAAGTAAATAATTATATGCCATGTCAATATACATCTCTCGGCCGTCTCCAGTACTATCATAAATGCCCATTTCTACTCTTATAATAGACTCTATCAGTGCTGGAAGAAGCTTGGGTCTTAACTTCCCTTTGAGTTTTAGCTTCTATTTCTGCCTCCAGTTAGTAGCGCAAGTAGAAATGAACTGTCTAAATAAACCACGATATAATTAAAATACGCAGTTTTTTAAATTTACTCAGATAAAAAATTGGTTGGAAATATAATGAGTAATAAAAATAAATTGTTTCACTCTAGTGTCTCCTGATAATAAAATAAAATCACCAATACTGGTATCCCGGTATTACACATATGAAAACCGATATTGAAAAATTTAAAATATTGTCCAGTATCCCGGTATTAGCCAATTACCTGGCCGAGTTATAATGGGTTTTAGCGCCGTGTGTTACACTCTACTTTTTAATAAGATTGCGAGAAAATAAAATAATAATACAATTTTAAATAATTTTATTTAAAAAATATACAATTTGTTCAATCAGAATTTATAAGGAAACTTTTTATTCCGGTATGCGGTAGCAAAAAGCTAGTTATACATAAAAATTAAAGACATTTTCGTTTTTGTAGGCTCGTTGGTTACAGACAAAAATTACTTTTCCCCTGGAGCTGATAATTGATAATTGTTTCCCCCGCTCTGGTACGCTACAGTGACGGACTTTTTGAGCTACACACAATTTTTGAAATAAAAATTGAAAAATTGTATATCTTTTTAATTTGCTGCCTCATTGTCTGTAATTATGCTTAGTAAGTATAAAATAGCCTCGGATACATATTCCAAAATAACCATAACAAGCGTTAGTATAATATGTCGCAAGTTGAAAAATAAATCTATGTGTAAACTAATCTACATACTAACTATAGTATCATATCAGTATTGTTTCCTATCCTGCGTGTCGTGTTGCAGCTCGTCACAGCGAGTGCGGCGCGGACGCGGGCGCGTGCGCGCACGGCGGGCACTGCGTGGGCACGTCGCGCGGGCGCGCGTGCCGGTGCGCGGGCGCGTGGGGCGGCGCGCGCTGCACGCATTACGTGGGCCACGACCACGCCTGCGCCGCGCGCGCCTGCGCGCCGCCCGCGCTCTGCGTCTGGGGACCTGACCGTACGTACCGCCGCTATTAGGCTGCGTTTTCATCAGAGATGAGCGAGGAATGTTTGTTAAATTAACCAATAATGTCGCTTCATTTTCATAGCGTTATAGCTTACGCTAGCTAGCGTCATTATTGGTTAGTTTTACGCACATTTCACTTTACGCGCATCCTCACACATGTCTAGTAGAAACGCACCCTGACAGACTGACAGGTCCGCCTCGCGACGCAAAGACCCGAATGCGCAACGACGTGCCTCCACCAACAGAACGTTTTGCCACATGAGACAGCCTCCCGTTGTGGTTCGGTCAGTCGAGACGTGGCTATTTGATGGCACTTAAGCTGACGGCCCACCTGTTTTAAGAGGTCACTTCACCGCGGACTATGGCCATCTGCAAACAGATGCGCTCCCGTCCCAGCGCTATAATCACATGCATGTCCTTTGAACCGGAACGCAGCAACGCTGCTTGGCGGCAGAAATAGTTTAGCGGTAGTACTAACCTGGACGTTCTTCACTACTTAAGACACGATTCTATCCATACATATATTTCTCCTTCTATACCAGCTTTGTATTAAGTTATGATGTGTGTTTATCAGTGAGCGCCACAGAGCCTGGCCCTGTGTACTGCGCATGCCTGGACGGCGCCAGCTGCACGGCGCCGCACACGCCGGCGCCCGCGGGCGCTCCGCCGGGCGCGGGGGGCGCGGAGGGCGCGGGGGGCGCGGGCGGGGGCGCGTGGGCGGGCGCCGTGCTGGCCATTCTGTCGCTGCTGGCTGCCGTGCTCGCCGCGCTCTACCTTTTGCACCGGAGAAGACAGTCAGTACCACAGCACACTAACTGAAGGCCAATTCCCCTATAAAATCTAGTCGATCTCTCATCTCAACGACAATTATTGTCAAAACTTGTCAAACATTTTGGTAAATTAGAAATATTTTTTATAGATTGAGACTGAGATTAGAACGTGTACATACATACATAAACTGACGCCTCCCTTTGGTCCTACAATCCTTACATTATCCTTTTTCTTCGAATGTGAACATTCTGTAAAATACGGGAATTCTCTGCTGTGCTACTCGTATATTTATGTTGACACTGAACTAATGCGTGTATATTTATGCGCAGCGGTGCGTTCGTACACGCGCGCCTTTCGGACAACGTGGAGATCAACAACCCCATGTACCTGGCCGGCGAGGACGAGCTCGACCCGCCGCACAACAACCACACGCACAACGTGAGTACACTATACATACATGTACCTGGCCGGCGAGGACGAGCTCGACCCGCCGCACAACAACCACACGCACAACGTGAGTACACTATACATACATGTACCTGGCCGGCGAGGACGAGCTCGACCCGCCGCACAACAACCACACGCACAACGTGAGTACACTATACATACATGTACCTGGCCGGCGAGGACGAGCTCGACCCGCCGCACAACAACCACACGCACAACGTGAGTACACTATACATACATGTACCTGGCCGGCGAGGACGAGCTCGACCCGCCGCACAACAACCACACGCACAACGTGAGTACACTATACATACATGTACCTGGCCGGCGAGGACGAGCTCGACCCGCCGCACAACAACCACACGCACAACGTGAGTACACTATACATACATGTACCTGGCCGGCGAGGACGAGCTCGACCCGCCGCACAACAACCACACGCACAACGTGAGTACACTATACATACATGTACCTGGCCGGCGAGGACGAGCTCGACCCGCCGCACAACGTGAGTACACTATACATACATGTACCTGGCCGGCGAGGACGAGCTCGACCCGCCGCACAACAACCACACGCACAACGTGAGTACACTATACATACATGTACCTGGCCGGCGAGGACGAGCTCGACCCGCCGCACAACGTGAGTACACTATACATACATGTACCTGGCCGGCGAGGACGAGCTCGACCCGCCGCACAACAACCACACGCACAACGTGAGTACACTATACATACATGTACCTGGCCGGCGAGGACGAGCTCGACCCGCCGCACAACAACCACACGCACAACGTGAGTACACTATACATACATGTACCTGGCCGGCGAGGACGAGCTCGACCCGCCGCACAACAACCACACGCACAACGTGAGTACACTATACATACATGTACCTGGCCGGCGAGGACGAGCTCGACCCGCCGCACAACAACCACACGCACAACGTGAGTACACTATACATACATGTACAGTAAGCGCTCAAAAGTGCATGAGCACGCTAAGAGTCGTATTGCTGTGAACACGCGGTATAGCTCGTACATTTGTATGTGTAAGCAACACGATACACACACCACAGATAACGCAGTTACACGAAACAACAATATATTTCCGTCGCTTTAAACATGCTAGCACACACGCACTATGCGCGTGAACTTGACCAGTTAATGGCATTGCTAAAATTCGATAGTAACTTAACAAGTGCAGATAGCAGAAAGCGTTAAGCGTTGGTATGGAATTCAAACTGCCTCAGGTTCTAATCTCGTGAAACACAGTGCGGTTTTTTGCAAATATTATTATTTTTGTTTTCGATAATAATATTTTTAAATATTGCTGCTTTTTTATGTTGTTATTGCAATAAAGGTTTTAGAATAAAAAATGCGTGATATATGATAACAAAATTTAAAAAAATATGTTTATTCGTTATATTTATTTTACATAAGTTAATAAACTGCTACAATTATTTATCATTACTTCAGCTGAATAAGATGTGAAATAGATGTCAAGAAACTTAGAAGCAGTTTGTATTATTTAGACATATTTAAATTATGAAATATTTTAAATTTTTAATGGATTTTTTCACCATAAATATTAAGTTTTGATCATGGTCGAAGTAATTAAGTAATAAATAAGAATATTAGACTACTTAAAATGTAAAAAACTACTTACAGAATAGGTAATTTTAAGGTTAAATATGGGCAGTTTGTTTATATTTTATTTGTATTAATTATTTTACATTTTATTTGACTTTAGTAAATATTCGTTGTTATTGAGGTTAAAGCTTAAGTATTCATTTTCTTTACGAAAAGAAGATTGAAACTAAACCTCAAATTTTTATCCTAAAATAATACTATTACTAAAATAATATTAAACAATTTCGGTATATCTGCAAGAAATACGACAAACACCCTATTGAAACGTGCTTAAAAAATTCGTTACCATAAATTCATGCAATAACGAATCTGTTGTTTATTAAGTTGGTACGGTCAATATTTTAAGGTCAAAAACGGTTTTCTAGCTGGTCTTCAGTGATGCAAGCCTTCAGAGTGCACGGCGAACGGTTCATGACGTGTTTTTAATAATTCAGCAAAATGTCTCGTTGGTATGAAACCATTTGTTTCATTCACCATTTAACGTCGCTGCTACTCGATAATAAGCCCCTTCCTCATATCTCTTAACCCTCACAGTATTTCTCTAGAACAAAGAAAAACATTGTTTTTATTACACATAATACCTTATTATTTATTATTCACTAATCGAATTAAACCTCACAATGAATTTAAAGGCATCTTCTGTCTCAACAATACCTCTGTTCTATCAACAATACCCTTGATTAAGATTTATGTTTAGTAAAATATGAAATATATTAATGATAACACTCACACTTAGTCCGGTTTCATTAGATATTCACTTCACTTTTACGCAGCGCAATAATATTCTCTGATCTGATCTGATCTCTTCAATATATTTTATGCCTGCTTTTTGATAATAATAACCACAACACTGCGCTAAATACTCGTCACCAATATTATCCACGAACCAAAAAAGTTCTATTAATTAAATACTCGTAACAAACTGCATCTACCCCACAGAAATCGAAATAATTTACTTAGTTTTTTGTGGTCTACCTGCTAAACTTTAATATTTATGTGAACAAGACGAATGAAACTAAAAACGAATGATGATTATTGAACTAGTCATTGGTTGCAGACAAAGTGAGTGTGTGTGTGTAATGTGCGTGTCTACAGTATTGTAACAACTTATAGAAGAAGGTCGTAAGTCAAACCGAAGCGTCAGTCTATTGCTTTGTGAGATTGCTCATGGACTTTTGGTCGGTACTGTACCTGGCCGGCGAGGACGAGCTCGACCCGCCGCACAACAACCACACGCACAACGTGAGTACACTATACATACATGTACCTGGCCGGCGAGGACGAGCTCGACCCGCCGCACAACAACCACACGCACAACGTGAGTACACTATACATACATGTACCTGGCCGGCGAGGACGAGCTCGACCCGCCGCACAACGTGAGTACACTATACATACATGTACCTGGCCGGCGAGGACGAGCTCGACCCGCCGCACAACAACCACACGCACAACGTGAGTACACTATACATACATGTACCTGGCCGGCGAGGACGAGCTCGACCCGCCGCACAACGTGAGTACACTATACATACATGTACCTGGCCGGCGAGGACCAGCTCGACCCGCCGCACAACAACCACACGCACAACGTGAGTACACTATACATACATGTACCTGGCCGGTGAGGACGAGCTCGACCCGCCGCACAACAACCACACGCACAACGTGAGTACACTATACATACATGTACCTGGCCGGCGAGGACGAGCTCGACCCGCCGCACAACGTGAGTACACTATACATACATGTACCTGGCCGGCGAGGACGAGCTCGACCCGCCGCACAACGTGAGTACACTATACATACATGTACCTGGCCGGCGAGGACGAGCGAGACCCGCCGCACAACAACCACACGCACAACGTGAGTACACTATACATACATGTACCTGGCCGGCGAGGACGAGCTCGACCCGCCGCACAACAACCACACGCACAACGTGAGTACACTATACATACATGTACCTGGCCGGCGAGGACGAGCTCGACCCGCCGCACAACGTGAGTACACTATACATACATGTACCTGGCCGGCGAGGACGAGCTCGACCCGCCGCACAACGTGAGTACACTATACATACATGTACCTGGCCGGTGAGGACGAGCTCGACCCGCCGCACAACAACCACACGCACAACGTGAGTACACTATACATACATGTACCTGGCCGGCGAGGACGAGCTCGACCCGCCGCACAACAACCACACGCACAACGTGAGTACACTATACATACATGTACCTGGCCGGCGAGGACGAGCTCGACCCGCCGCACAACGTGAGTACACTATACATACATGTACCTGGCCGGCGAGGACGAGCTCGACCCGCCGCACAACAACCACACGCACAACGTGAGTGCACTATACATACATGTACCTGGCCGGCGAGGACGAGCTCGACCCGCCGCACAACAACCACACGCACAACGTGAGTACACTATACATACATGTACCTGGCCGGCGAGGACGAGCTCGACCCGCCGCACAACAACCACACGCACAACGTGAGTACACTATACATACATGTACCTGCAGGGCTAACATGACAAGCGCGAGAACGCTCTTTTTCTCGTTTTATCGTAATTTGTCTACGATTTTGACGTCATTCTAATCCCTAACATGACCGCAAACGACGAGTAAACTCGACAAAGGCACTTTGACACTTCTTTATCGCGCGACGATAAACCGATGTTGCAAATTATTAAAAACAAATTATTTTTATGATAGCAACATCGGCTTGAAGTTCTGTTTCATTCATTCAATTTTATGCATGGAATTATGTATTTTATTGAATAAACGTCTCTCTCTCTTAATTATTCTCTCTTTTAATTATTTATGATTAGCTTTTTATGTAACCGACTTTTTGATTAAAATTAAATGATTTCTTTGGCATGCTGAAATTAAAATACAAAATGACGGTAATTAAAATTAGTGGCATCTATACTCATTAGATAATAACCACAAATGACAAATGGGCCGACGATCGCAATTTGACAAATCGAAGTTTATTATTGTACAAATAGATTTCGTTAATTAATTAATTTAATCACCATAATTGGCAAAGCGACTGGTTATTACTGAAAGTAATAGTCATCTACGTGATAGTGCTTCCCTCCACTATAGTACACCGGTGTACAAACACATAAAAAAAAAAAAATTACAATAAGTACGACTATGAATCTGCCATCTTTTTTCGAGTTTTTTTATGTATCATAATTTTGTCGTTTTGTCTACTCTTTATCGTCGTCAAAATCGACGACGACTAAATACAACAAAATGACTGATTATATCGTGTTGAACTGTCAAAAATCGAGATAAATAACGTGTCATGTTAGGGTTTGTCGACAAAACATCAAGTTTGACAGAACGAGTCGAGTATTTTGTATGGCGAAGCTGTCAGAAAACGATAAAACTATAGAAATAGACAAAAATTTGTCGCGCGAGAGTGGATATATGTCGCGTGTGTCATGTTAGGCCTGCTGGCCGGCGAGGACGAGCTCGACCCGCCGCATAACAACCACACGCACAACGTGAGTACACTATACATACATGTACCTGGCCGGCGAGGACGAGCTCGACCCGCCGCACAACGTGAGTACACTATACATACATGTACCTGGCCGGCGAGGACGAGCTCGACCCGCCGCACAACAACCACACGCACAACGTGAGTACACTATACATACATGTACCTGGCCGGCGAGGACGAGCTCGACCCGCCGCACAACAACCACACGCACAACGTGAGTACACTATACATACATGTACCTGGCCGGCGAGGACGAGCTCGACCCGCCGCACAACAACCACACGCACAACGTGAGTACACTATACATACATGTACCTGGCCGGCGAGGACGAGCTCGACCCGCCGCACAACAACACATTACACTACATACACCCTACACACTACCACTACGTACACCCTACATACTACACAACATAGGTACACAATGAGGGTTATCTGAAATAACGTTCACTAGGCGGCAGCACTGAGACGTCAGGTTCGGGCACCTATCAAAAGTGTCAAAGCGCCTATATTTTCTTTGGTCGTGACTGAATATGATGAACGTCATCGTATATTTTATATTCATTGTCGAAATAAAAGACCTCTCGTCAAAGTGGCGCCAACAGGTGGCATGCATTTTCATGAAAGCCCGCCCTCATTCATTACTCACTACTGTAGGTACATAGGACACACTTTACAACATGTATAAAAAACCCCTGACCGATCCGTGAGGGTGTTGTTAGTTATCGTACCTACTAAGAGTAAATTTAGTGGAAATTTTAAGGAAAAAAAAATCGCCTCTTTTTTTTCAATGGGGAATTTTACCGGGTTATTATACGGGGCGCGGGCGGCCGTCGTTTAGCGGGTGTCTACAAGTCATAACCCCTGTTGAAAATTTGCTCATTTTTAATGGATTTTGGGGAAATTTTGGTACTAAAAATATGAATTTTAAATAGCAATAACTTTTTATTTTTTTTCTAATAATAATTTTTTTTTATTACTTTTTGGTAATTTTATTGCAGTATCTATGTGCCCCTTTCGGATCGGACAGGTTATTTTTTACATATTGTAGAGTAGGTCCACACACACAGACAAGTGTTGTCTACGAAACACAACAACCTCCTCTTTTATTTCCCTATACCTAGACCTAATAGTTCGTATCCTTTATGTACAGTTGCTTGAAATTCATTTATAAATGAAATAGGTAACACGTTTTGTAATGCCACATGCAGTATGAGTGATCGATTCTATCTGTATTAGTAACTCAATATGAATCTAAAAAAAACAATCATTAGCTCGACCCGCCGCACAACGTGAGTACACTATACATACATGTACCTGGCCGGCGAGGACGAGCTCGACCCGCCGCACAACAACCACACGCACAACGTGAGTACACTATACATACATGTACCTGGCCGGCGAGGACGAGCTCGACCCGCCGCACAACAACCACACGCACAACGTGAGTACACTATACATACATGTACCTGGCCGGTGAGGACGAGCTCGACCCGCCGCACAACAACCACACGCACAACGTGAGTACACTATACATACATGTACCTGGCCGGCGAGGACGAGCTCGACCCGCCGCACAACGTGAGTACACTATACATACATGTACCTGGCCGGCGAGGACGAGCTCGACCCGCCGCACAACGTGAGTACACTATACATACATGTACCTGGCCGGCGAGGACGAGCTCGACCCGCCGCACAACAACCACACGCACAACGTGAGTACACTATACATACATGTACCTGGCCGGTGAGGACGAGCTCGACCCGCCGCACAACAACCACACGCACAACGTGAGTACACTATACATACATGTACCTGGCCGGCGAGGACGAGCTCGACCCGCCGCACAACAACCACACGCACAACGTGAGTACACTATACATACATGTACCTGGCCGGCGAGGACGAGCTCGACCCGCCGCACAACGTGAGTACACTATACATACATGTACCTGGCCGGTGAGGACGAGCTCGACCCGCCGCACAACAACCACACGCACAACGTGAGTACACTATACATACATGTACCTGGCCGGCGAGGACGAGCTCGACCCGCCGCACAACAACCACACGCACAACGTGAGTACACTATACATACATGTACCTGGCCGGCGAGGACGAGCTCGACCCGCCGCACAACGTGAGTACACTATACATACATGTACCTGGCCGGCGAGGACGAGCTCGACCCGCCGCACAACAACCACACGCACAACGTGAGTGCACTATACATACATGTACCTGGCCGGCGAGGACGAGCTCGACCCGCCGCACAACAACCACACGCACAACGTGAGTACACTATACATACATGTACCTGGCCGGCGAGGACGAGCTCGACCCGCCGCACAACAACCACACGCACAACGTGAGTACACTATACATACATGTACCTGCAGGGCTAACATGACAAGCGCGAGAACGCTCTTTTTCTCGTTTTATCGTAATTTGTCTACGATTTTGACGTCATTCTAATCCCTAACATGACCGCAAACGACGAGTAAACTCGACAAAGGCACTTTGACACTTCTTTATCGCGCGACGATAAACCGATGTTGCAAATTATTAAAAACAAATTATTTTTATGATAGCAACATCGGCTTGAAGTTCTGTTTCATTCATTCAATTTTATGCATGGAATTATGTATTTTATTGAATAAACGTCTCTCTCTCTTAATTATTCTCTCTTTTAATTATTTATGATTAGCTTTTTATGTAACCGACTTTTTGATTAAAATTAAATGATTTCTTTGGCATGCTGAAATTAAAATACAAAATGACG